>CM046874.1:200448220-201048220 GCA_025667525.1 Glebionis coronaria
CCTTTCAACTGAAAGAAGTCTGATAGTGTTCATCTCTTGCACTCTTGCCCAAATGGGATAAGCCTTATACTCCAATTCTTCAAAGGATAATCCCTACAATTTCTTGAAGGTCCATCCAGTTCCATGACATCTGAGTAACATGTAGTAAAGCTCCCTTCTATCCCCTCTTCAGCAGTGAGAAAACATTGCTAGCCTTATGCTTCAGAATTACCTTGCAGTCTCTTTGAACTCTTAGAAGAATCTCTAATCCCCAAATTTGGTCTGAAATTGTCAAATCTGGATTCTCCATAATCCTATTCTCCCAAGCATGGTACATCTGAGCAACTTCTGGCATATCATAATCTACTTGCAATTTCAACTCTCTGAGCTTCTCTCTTGCCAACTCATCACCATATTCAAGTCTCTATGGTTGTTCAATTATCATTACACTTGAATCTGAACTCCCTTCATCACTTCCTTCTTGTTCCTCAGAAGTAACAACAAATGGTGATTCACCAACCTTCTTCATCTCTTGTTCCACAAGTTGTGCAGCCAACCTTGAATTAAACTCTACTTGTGCTGCATCCTTTGGAACTTCTACTTCTACCATAATTCCTTTACCCTTATCTAATGGATCAATGATGGGTAAAGCTGATGATGGTACCTGTGAAGACACTTCTTTGATGATAGCTGATGATTGGAATACATCAACCATATCTGTAGGTCTGTCAATGCTCAAATTCTGTGTGTCAGCGCCCAACTTACTCCTGTCAGCGCTTGATGTGTCAGCGTTCAAATTTTGCGTGTCAACGCTCACCTTATTCGTCTCAGCGCCTCTTGTGAACTGCTCCATCATTGCTGTAAAAGACAAGTTCAAGTTTGTAGGAGTAACCAAAGATGTATTAGAACCTGGTTGCTTCTTCAATTCAGTGAGGGCTTCAGCAACACCCAAAGATTCTCCATCATGTGAGCCTTTGTCATTCACACGGATCTTCTCATCCTCCCCTTTGGAAGATTACTCCATTCCACGCCTAGTGATAGCATCCTCCAAAATAACAATCCTCTCCCTCAATTGCTTGAGTTCAAGGCCTTGTGTACTGACTGTTTGTACAAGGTCTGCATTTTGCTTTTGCAAGCTAATGCAGACAGCCGTCAATTCCATCAATGTGTATGGTTCCAATCTGCCCTCCTCTAGAATGGGTATTTGACCTCCCAAAGTAGATTCATGGGGCATGGATGAGGTCTTAAAGATGTTAGGACTGTCTTGGCCTGCATCTAAGCGAGTACCAATAGTCTCAGCCTCATCCATAGTACCAACCACACTTGTGGTGGTGATTCTCTTTACAACATGGCTAGGACCACTAGAGGAGAACACTCCAGTAGTCCTTGGGGGTTTAATCAACCTATATTCAGGGGGGTGTAGACGATGATGTGGATTGGGTGGTAGTTTGAAGGTTAAGGGGTGTTTGGGTCTGTGAAGGAAAGGTGTAAACGTTTGGATTACTAGTGTCAACGCCAACATTTAATGTGTCAGCGTTGAAGGATTCCTGGTCAATTTCCATGTGTTGAGGTGAAGGCAAAGGGTCTGGTATTGGGTCAAGTTGTAGTTGTGGGTCTGGTTGGGGTTGTGCTGCTGCAATAACAGCAAGCATAGCTTGGGTAAAGGGTAATTCACGGTGAGGGGGTAAGTTCATCTTACTAAAAATAGCTTTCTTTTGCACAGGGATCTCATAAAAATCATCATGATCCCTTGTACA
The DNA here is from genome assembly GCA_025667525.1 of Glebionis coronaria. Taxonomy (NCBI): domain Eukaryota; kingdom Viridiplantae; phylum Streptophyta; class Magnoliopsida; order Asterales; family Asteraceae; genus Glebionis; species Glebionis coronaria. The sequence continues at coordinate 200,449,957 of CM046874.1, forward strand.
ATACCCTTGGTCATCAAAAATCATTTGTAAAAATCTGGGATAAGCCAAAGTCATCTTATTCCCTTTGTTTTTACACATGCCATCAGAAATTAGTTTTGAAAAATTATACTTTTGCCCATTTGTAATGCACACAATTGCACTAGCAATAGATCTGTTAATTTCATTATGTTCAGTACATTTGGGACTCAAACATTGAAGGATGACATGTATGAGGTACTTCCAGGCTGGGGGAAATTCTTGTTTATGATATTTATTTAAAGTACCCTCATCAGGGAAAGGATACCTCAAAGCCCGAAGTCCTTGTTCTATCTCATTAATGGAAAGAGTGGTTATACCATCTGTATCATTAAGATGCAAAGCCTGACGAACCAAGTTTCAGTAACCACCCAAGTACGCCCATGAACAATAGCTGTTAATGTAGTCACATTATTAAGCGTTGAGGAACTAACAGTGTTCCAAAACTGTTTAATATGAGTGACAGGGATGAGAGGAGCATGAGAAAGAGCATACCGTAATGGAGATGCATTCAAATACGCCACCATCTGAGTGTATTGTGGAAACAAAGTATCATCAGCCTCCAAATAAGCAATCATATTTTAATAACTAATATATACATTAGGATTAAATTAAATTTTAGTAACTATTTTATATATATATATATAGCTAGGATCAAATAAGAAGAAAAATAAAAATAAAAATGATAAGAAGTAATATAGACCCATCATTTTCTAAAAGCATTAGAGTGCTGGGAGCCTTTGGCACGACATTGTGGTGCCAAAGGCGCCACGTAGGATTCTGGGCCTTTGGCACCAGATTCCTGTTGGCACCACATTTCAGGGGTAACCGTTGGCACCAGAATTTCTGGTGCCAACGAAAATAATTATTTTATTTTTTTCACAAAAATTAATTCAAATAAAAACTTCATTAATAAAAAAACATTACAATAAAAAACATTACGGAAAATTAAAATAAGAAAAATACATAACGGAAATAAATAAACTAGTTCCCGGGAGGGGCATACGATGCGCGAATCGCATCCTTTTGAGTCTCGATGATTGCCCGGTCCGAGGCACTCATGTTGCTTGTGTCGATTTGAAGGATTGCGAATTCTTGAGCGACCATGTGCGTGCTGAAATATTTGATTTTCGCGTTTGACTCACGCTCCATGATATCCAACTTCGCTTTTGTCTTGCGCTCATATTGTTCTTTCATCATTTGTTGATAAGCTTCCGGGTTTGAACCGGAAGTAGCCGATGAGTTGGTTGATCTTTGACTTTTAGCAATACGATACGACCCGGGCGGCCTCGGGACCAAAAAACTCAGGACCTTCTTCGGTAACACGGAGACGGTTTCTCCTTTCAAGAGTAGAATCAGGGTTATTCCACTTGTGCTTGTCCTTCAAAAAATTCCAAGCTGATTTGTGCTTAAATGGTATACCCCCCATGCTTCGTTTATACGAAAGCTCAACCCGTGCCATAAGATCCTCATCATTCTCTCCACTCATCATTTGCATCTCGTCATAAAGATTATTCCACTTCTTAACCGCACGGTTCAACGTGGTCCATTTTCCCGTTAACATGTTTTTGGTGCGTTTTGGGAATTTTTTTGATTTCGCCACCTCATTGTATGCTTGATCACCCCGTCACCAAAAAGTCTCCTTTGTTTGACTCACACCGACCCTAGCATCCTCCGAAATCTCTATGTAGCATTGGGATAAAAGCAACTCCTCGTCATCGGTCCACAAATGCCGAGCCGCATCATCTTCATCGTCGTCCTCCACCTCAACCACCTCTTTCGCCTTCTTACTAGTCTTAGCCTTACTAGTCTTAGCCTTACGACGAACTTTCTTTGATGTTGGTGTCGGGATTTGTTCTTCATCTTCGTCTTCGTCGATTAGGTGATGGGATTGTTGGTCGGATTGTGGTGTAGGTTGTGATTGTGAACCCATTTGTGATTGTTGAAATTGTTAAAATTTCGCCCATTGGTCTTGTTGGTATTTCATGTAAGCTTCATTTTGTTGTGGTGGGTAAAACGGAGGATAGAAGTTTTAGGGTTGAGAAGACGCACCTGAATTCGAAGATGAACAGGGTCTGTAGTTTTGGAATTGGTTGGAGGGATCGTTAAGCATGTTGTTAGTCCATTTGGGATCCATTTTTTGTAAAGAAATTGAAAGAAATTATGATTGAAGTAATAGATTGGATTAAAAAAAATGGGTGAAATGAGGTATAATATATAGGGATTTTATGAGTGGTTTTTTGAAAAAAAAAAATTTAAATGTCAACGGCTAGCCCAACGGCTAATTTTTTTTAAAAAAAAATTTAAACAGCCTAGCCCAACGGCTAATTTTTTGAAAAATCAAATTTAAAAAAGAACCTCTCAGCCCAACGGCTATAATCCCAAAAAGAAAAGAAAAAAAAAAGGGGGGGGGGGGGGGGGGGGGGGGGGGCTTGGCGCGAGCTGTTGCTGTTGGCGCGAGGAGTGTTGGCGCAATGAGGGGTACGATGCGCCAAGGAGAGGGTGGCGCGAAAGGGCTAACAGCCCACCAACAGTCTACCGCTCCCCTGCTCTCAAGGGTTAGTTTGGTCACATTATTATTTTTGCCAGTTGGTAACACCTACAACAAAGGAAAATAGATTGATTTTATTTTGTGAAAAGGTACGATCTCCCTTTTGTTCATATATGGTATCGAATTACTTACGAAAGCAACACAACGTCGCCATTTGTATGCAAGTTCACATTAAATCAATTATAACAAATTAACAACCCTTGGTACTACTTTTGGTGCATGTTTAAACAATTTAAGATGCATGGTATTATCTGTTCAAATTCATGGTGCATGAATGTTTAGATGCATGATTTGTTCAAATTTAATGAAAACGTTTAGTTGCATGATAATCTAGGAAGATGTCTAGATGCATGACTATCACATGGCTCATAAACAGATCATGTTACATTAATTAATTTCTTCAAATACTAAGATTTAGAGGCTTTGAACTTTTAGATGCGTCAAAGTAGTACCAGATGCGATATTAAAAGATGCATCATACAAAGTACAAACGTATATTGATGCATTGATAGACGACGACTGAGATCCAAAACCGATCATGTGCATAAAAAAATATATATTTGTATAATTTCGATTTTCGATTCAGTTCTCGGGTCTGATTGCTAACCCATGTACAATCCGAAAACCATATTTGTAGTTCGGTTCGGTTATGACCCAAAACCCGAACTATATTTTTGTTTCATTTCTAGTTCGGGTTCAATCCATCTTATGCCACTCACGGCTTGAACTGACCCTCGTAATAATGGAAAAATGATAACGAAATAAGCCCCCTATTTCCTTCACTAACCAACTCAAGAAGTCTTCCCCTACCTCTCAACAGTCAAAGTCAAACTTATGGGGGCTTATAGATGCAACCAACCAAACGGCTCATTAATAACCAAAAAGAGTTTTAATGACCAGAACATGCGATATGCCATACCACTATTTATATCAAGGTAAGACATGTACTTTGTTTGGTGCAAGAAAAAGTAAAACAACCTTCTGTGTTTAGTTTTGACTTTTGAGTATTCAAAAGATGGTGCAAACCTCATTCAAGATGCTGTTTTTCTTCATCATAATGTTGTCCGTATCTGGTACTGTATTATTATTCTCTACCTCTTCTGAACGTTTTGATGTATTGAATTGAAGTTGTTTTAATGAAATATTATTTACAGGTTGGCAAGTATTCTGTCTTTCGGGGAACAAAGAATCGATAGCAAATCAACAACCTATATCCAGGAAGATAGGTGTCATCTTCCGCGACAGAGGGGAGGATGAATCTTGTGATCCTGACGTTGATAATTGTGAATTTATTTGTATAATAGGCGGACCAAAATGTTGTAACAGAAAGTGCGTGTGTAGTTGCGGTTATGATTGTAAGATATGTTATACTCCGTAGTAATTAATGCTTAATAAGATGTGTGTTTGTTTATGGAACCTTCAATAAAAGGGTAATTTCATTGAAATATTTAGTATCCGTGTTTCATGATACTGAATGGCTCTTCTTGAAGATAGAAAGTGATACTTCATAATTGCGTCATCCGTCATATTCTTTTTGTATCTAACGATAGTTTGTCTAACTTATGACAATCTCCATTATGATTCCGTGACTTCCATATAATTAAGTAAGTTTTCTTCACATTTAAATTACAATTTGATTTTGCCCTAATTTCATTATGTATTATTTTTCCCTAATTTCGTGTTTTGATAGTAATAATGAAAGTATGAACGGTTTAACTGTGAATGGATCTGATTGCTTGAATGTGTGTGTGTGTGTGTGTGTTTATGTGTGTGATTATGGATGAATGAAGTTGTGAATGGATCATGTTACGGTTTCCGAGTGTTTGGCTGATTGACATGAATAATCGGATTAACGGAATTAGTTTTGTTCGAGCTACAAGTTGTGATAAGTGTGTCATATTAGTGCTTTAAAGCTGAGCTAATTAGTGGTTTGAGTGTTTGGCGGAGCTCTGCTGTATGTGTTTGGTCTGAATTTGAATGATTATAGATTGATATCGATATTAGGTTTTCTATTTATATATATTACTGGTATTTATCATGTTTGTATTTGTGATCCGCGACGTCTGTTGTGGTTTATGATGCTGAGCATGATTATATGATTTCTAATTTTCGATATTAGATGCTATAAATATGCCGAATATAAATTTATAAGTCGCTGCTGAGTAATTACAACATTCGTTTAATTGGAAAGTGGAAATTATGTTTTACGATAACATGTTTTTGAACGTAGAGAAGATGAAGATATTGAATACGTGTTCTGTAATGCAAGTCTTAACACGAGTTGTATCTAATTGTTGAGGTAAGATTTTTGTGCATTGGGGATCGACTCATGCCACTCGACCCATGTGAGTAGCTACATTAGAGTAAAGCCCCCCTTTTCATGTGAAACATTTTGAAGTTATTACTGGTGTTCATGTTTTTCACTTGGAGTAATTCTGTCCGAAAGTGGGTCAAATTGGGTTATTTGTAGTATTATAACAATGACATAAACACAATTAACAATAGCCTTTGATCAAGAAGTAATCAGAGTATAAATTTATACAATTAAGCCATCCTAGTTTCTAGCACCTAATTTTAATATGAATGAATATGCACACAAAGTTTGATCTTTTTCTCGCTGCTTATTCTTGAGTTCTTACATAGGGTTATACTTGATCACTTGCTTCATAAGATGTACAAGATTAAGGATAATAAGACATCTTACATTTAATTCAGGCTTCCTGCAAAATCTTCGCCTTCGAGCATACCTCATTGGAGGTGTAAGCCCATGGCAGTACTCCCAACACTTCGGGAACAGCATCATCCTCATTTTTGACCATATGGCAAACTGGGTGGATCGAATGGGTAGTATAGCAGATTGATTTTCGTCAAACAAGTATGATGTTTTCTTTACCTCTTGAATCATTTTGAAAATATAACATTAGAGGTGTAAATGGATAGGATGGATAACGGATCAAAACAAGTTAGGGTGTCACAAAAAACTTTCTCTCGCTTACTATTTTCATTAGTTCACTAAAATTAGTTGATAGATATGAGTGGAGACATAATATGTATCTTGAACCAATTATGATAAAAGTCCTATCTATTCAAGTTCCAGCAAGAAAAGAAAGACACATATTTTCTTATTGAAAATCATTTGGTTCATGTCCACCTTGATTGGCAATTTTCGATCAAGGATATGTGTAGCGAAGAAAATTGGGTACTTCTCTATCTATTCATGGCACACAAAAGTGCGGCTGCAAGCTGAATGGTTTTGATATCTAGGTTTTAGCTTGAAGGTTGTTTGTTTGGATGGTTTAACTTTATAACGCATGCCTTTTTTTAAGTATTCACTGAAATACTTATGGAAGTCTTGTTTATAATATTATTTCTATGACATAATGGTGTTGCTGTGTGTTTTAGATAATGGGTGAAAATGTATTTCAGATAATGGGTCAAAACCGAAATAAAGAACGGGTTAGGTAAAGAGTTGAAGAGAAGGAAGGAGTTCTTCCAGTTCAACAGAGGTGCCTACCTATTTTTCACTATAAACTATTTGAATTTGCTACTAGGAAGTAAAAGTTTATTTAGCAAACTTAACGATGCGGCACTGTGGCGGATTGTGTGGAATAGGTGGCTTAGATTATGTAAAAAGGTCATGCGTGTATGAGTCTGTGTATGTAGGCGAAATGTTAGCCATGACTGAATCCTCTTTGCGCTTTAGTTTTTAGGCCAATTTGTATTTGATGATGTTGTTTTTTAACTGTGGATAAGTGCCATTGTGGCATGTCCAGAAATTACCCATGTGGGCATAAATTCTAACCCCATCGTTATCATTGTTTCCATTTATTTAGTAGTTTTTATGTGTTTGCATCTATTGCGAGTATTTATCATTAACGACAATAGATGCGCATTTGAAAAGTGAGTGATGGAAACTAATATGATTCGATGATTATTAGTATGAAAATTCGTTGATAATTGTGAATTTATTTGCGAATTAGGCTTTCCAAAATGTTGTAACAGAAGGTGCGTCTGTAGTTGTGGTTATCATTGTGAGATATGTTATAGTAATTAATGCTTAATAAGATGTGTGTTTGTTTATGGAACCTTCAATAAAAGGGTAATTTCATTGAAATATTTAGTATCTGTGTTTCATTATACTCACTAGCATACTAAACATAAACAGGATAACCACTTTATTCAAGGGTACAAGTTAACTACCCAGAATTTTACTAATAAACCTCTTTAGAGTTTCAGCTAATAAAGTGAAATCACATCTTTGATACTTTCGCAAGCTTAAACCATTCGGTATGGAATGACCCAGGAATATCAGTCCTCTCATACATATGAGCACCAAAATAGTCTCTTTGAGCTGGAACCAAATTAGCAGGCAACCTTTCTCTTCGATATGTGTCAAAATAAGCAAGACTAGAAGACATACCAGGAGTACTAATACCCGAGTTAATGGCAAGACAAACGACCCTTCTCCAAGCAGACTGTCTCTCGATCATTTCATTAGCAAACTCAGGATTCACGAGAAGGTTAGCAAGTTCCGGATTCCTGTCATAAGCCTTCTTAATAAGGTCCAAAAAAATAGCACGAATAATACACCCACCTTTCCATATTCTAGCAAGCTCCCCTCGTTTCAAGTCCCATCCTTGTTCTACACTTTTTGCGCGAATCAAGTTCATTCCTTGTGCATAACTACATATTTTAGAGGCATAAAGTGCTTGTCGAACATCATCGATTAACTTCTTTTTATCCACGTTTTGGTCAGATAATATGTCACCCACACCTCCTGACTTAAACACTCTAGCAGCTTCAACCCTTCCGTGTTTCAACCCACAAGGAATCTCGAGTCTAGAGAAGCGGCTATAGTTGGTGCTGCAACCGACAAATCAGCAGCTTATTGAACAGTCCATTTACCTGTTTTGTACAACACTTTGTCCACTAAATTCCTGTCTCCCTTGTCATCTTTGATTTTGAAAATATGGGATGTAATCTCAATCAAGAAACTTAAAAACCCCCCTTTGTTCCATTCTGAGAAAACTTCATGCAATTCCTCATTGGATAGTTTTCCAACGGATTTGAGTACATCATAAGACTCGGCAATCAGTTGCATATCACCATGTTCAATCCCATTATGGACCATCTTCACAAAGTTCCCTGGCCCACCTTTGCCTATGTATGTAACACATGGTCCACTGTCGGGAACTTGAGCAGCCGGCTTTGAGAAGAATGTCTTCTATGTATTTGTCAGCCTCTAATGTTCCTCCGGGCATCATCGATGGCCCATTTCTAGCACCTTCTTCACCACCGAAACACCCATACCTAAATAAAGCAGACCTTTTTCAGCCATTGCTTTTTGTCTTCTTTCTGTGTTTTCATACCACTTGTTACCGCCATCTATAATACAATCAGCTTTCTCTAAGTAAACAGAAAGGGTCTTGATTGTTTGATCAACAAGTCAGCACATTCATATCATCTTGAAATAAATATCAAGCCATCTTTATATACATTTGTTTATGTTGTATGAAGGATACCTATATAGGCACGAACACATATAACAAAATCCAATTATATTGTTCTTTAATGCTGCAACCCGTGTCATGTTAAACACGGAGATAGAGTATCAAAGACTGTATAAGGCCTTACAATAATATACGCAAAGTTACAATTGTAAAAATAAAGATTTAAACCTTCTTGGTTTGCCTAGCTACATGATTTCTCAAGAACTCTGGATCGAGTGCTTGAATTGCCAAGTTAAAAACACCTCTGTGGTGCGCTCACTGAATCCCCTTTCTGTGTTTGCTTTCTCATTTTTGGGAGTGAAACAAATCATACCTTGTAATCTTTATGCACTAGTCCCATCAGCGGTTTAAGGCCACTTGATCGAGATTTTCAAAAATGGTTGGATACATATACATATAGGAACTTTTTCTACAATCCCATTGGAGGAATTCCTGTGTGATAACAAAAAGTTGTTAGCGTGAAATAAAAAAAATACTCACAAGATACACGGCTTGAAGATATGCTGATCAAGTTAGTTACCAGAGGTCGGCATTTGCCTTCGCATTGGCATTGGCCTTTGCATTGGCGATGGCATTGGCATTGGTGTTTGCATTGGCATTTGCATTTGCGTTGGTGTTGGCATTGGTGTAGGGTTTGAAGTTTGCTTTGGTGGTCTCATTCCTTTGACCACTGGTCCATCAATATCAATCACCACGGCATCAGATGTCAAAAATGTCTTTGCAACCGATGCTGCATGTTCTATACAACACCGGACTACCTTTGTTGGATCTATAATACCAGCAGCCATTAGATCTTCATATTCGTTACTTGCAGCATTGTACCCATATCTCACATCCTCGTTGGACAATACCTAAATACAATAAAACAATGCAAAAATATGATAAAGGATTCGAAAAAAATGTTATGCCTGTACATTTAGTAGCCTGGTTCATAGAATAAACATACATCATGGACTTAAGAAGTCAATTTGTATGCCAAAAAAAAAAGTGATAAGGATGGCATACCTTCTGTATAACAACGCTTCCATTAACACCCGCATTTTTGGCTATCTGTCTTACCGGATATTCCAAAGCTCGTTTAAATATTTCAGCTCCTATCTAAAATTTCACATTAAAAAGTCTGTTGCTAACAATAATGACCGCTTAATATCAGTACAATGATAGAATGTGAAAGTGTAAATATGGGAGTACCTTTTGCTCTTCATTGTCCATAAGTTTTTTTATCTCGTTAACCTTCAAAGATAGTCTTAGAAGACAACAACCACCACCAACTACAACTCCTTCCTCAATAGCAGCCTAATGAAAATGTACAACCTTAACAACAAGAGCAGCAACAAAAAGTCAACAGTTGACTATGAGTAAGTCAACCTACCTTGGTTGCGTTTACAGCATCTTCCATCCTCAGTTGTTTATCCTTTAACTCAACTTGTGTTTGAGCTCCAACCTATTCATAAGTTTTAAAATCTACAAAATTTAGATTTCAAACACATTCCTCGAAATTGAGAAAATATAAACGTACCTTTATAATAGCAATTCCGCCTGACAATCTTGCTATTCGTTCATTAAGAATTCTCTTTTGAAAACTTTCTTCAGTGTTCTGAAAGATAAACATGTCGGAGTTCATAGTAAATACTAGTACTAAATATAGTTTAAAAAAGCATAGGCTGATTTTTAAAGTCAACCAAGTGCAATAAGTAGATTAAGTGGAGCACCTCAACAAGCTTTTGGATTTGGGCGACTCTTTTCTTGACAGCTGCCTGAGTGCGTCCATCAGTAACTATTAATGTAGAGTCTTTATCTATGACCACCTTACTTGCACTTCCAAGCATATCCTCTCGAACCTTGTCAAGGGTCAAACCCGCATCCTCCCTCATCACAGTCCCTACAAGACCATATATATTGCTTATTCTACATTTAGCTATTTGTTGATTATTACAAGAGAAACATTATTAAAATTGACTACCTCCAGTTAAAATAGCAATGTCATCTAAGTAGTGGCTCTTACGCTCACCAAAGGCAGGAGCTTTTACGGCTGCAGCCTTTAGTATACCTTTGAGTTTATTCCTAATAACTGGAGCCAAAGCTTCCTTTTCAACATTCTCAGCAATTATTACAACTGGATAGTTCCCTTTAACCGCAAAGTCCAATACTTTATACATATCCTTTGGATTTGTTATTATTTTGTCAACCAATAGCAACTGCAATCAACAAAATTCCACACCCTTAAACTTTAACTTTTGAACCTTTGACTTTAAGGTCAAACATCATTTCTTAGAATTTTCTCACAGATGTATTGCAACATTAGTCCATTTGACCACAAGATTCATACTTTACATCTTTGAGTAACGGGAAGACACTTTACCTTGCAATCTTGAAATTCTGCTTTCATAGTTTTTCGATCAGTAAAATATTTAGACAAATAGCCACAATCAAATCGCATCCCCTCTACAATTTCCAGATTAGTCTCGGCACTATTTCCTTTCTCAATAGTAATAAAACCATTCCGTCCTACTCGTTGCATAGCCTTGGAAATCATGTCTCCTACTCCAACATCATTACCTGCACTTATGGCAGCAACATCTGATAGCTCATGATCCTCAACCTACAAAGTATAATCGATATTTGGCTGCCAAGTTTAGGCATTTTTAGATATAAATTCTTATGTTAGGCATAAAAAGTTAAGAAAATGTATATTTCAGTTATTTACCTCTCTAGACATCAACTTGAGTTCTATTACTAGAGCATCTGCGGTTTTTTGAATCCCTCGTGATATCTGTATAGGATTCATACCTGTTGCAATAACCTTCATAAATTTAAAATTTTAGTAAAAGTCTTTATCTTAGATAGTCAGTTTTGTGTTGGTAACTTAAGATTATGGTTTCCTTGTACCTTGACACCTTCAGCAATGAGGCCATGGGCAAGCACAATAGATGTAGTGGAACCGTCACCGGCTAATTCGTTTGTCTTTGCACCAGCTTGTCTTACTAATTTCACGCCTACGTTTTCTAAAGGGTCCTCTAGCTGAATCTGAGAAACCATAACAAAATGGCACCCAATGTAAAACCATCATTACAGCCAATACACATCTCAGGGAGCACAACTTAACAGAATGAAGGGAAAGTTCACTAAACACTTAAAAGAAAGACAACTCTAACTAAAACATAAAGTATCGAAAAACTGATCATAGAAACAAACCTCTTTGAGAACAGTTTCACCATCATTGACAATCTTAGGAGGACCATACTTATTTTGCAACACTACATTCCTACCCTTTGGACCCAATGTAACTCCAATAACTTCTGCCACCATCTTCACTCCTGACTACACTCAAACTTCACAAAGTTACAATCTTACATGACAAATAATTAACAGCGCCCACATGAGATATTCCTATACTAATAACAATGTCATACAAGGTTAACTAGTTCAAAGAAAGAGAAGTGAAAAATGTGAGTTACTGACTAGAAGCTTGGTTGTGGTCGAACCATCATGATTAAAGTGAATTTCTGTAGCCATTGCAGTGATTGAGTTTAATGATTTTCGACACGACTTATGAACTTTTGGATTCATAAATGATATTGGATTTGCAGCACATAGTGAGCAAACCATGTTTCTTGTGAATTTTCAGTATTGATAAGAGAAAAGTTCTATAAGGAACATGCATCCAAAAAAAAACAAAGGAAGCAATCTCCACCATCCAATATTAATCTTTGTTGCCATTAATATAAAATATGTTCATTTTACCGGGGTGGAGTCCCCTTTACCCAAAAAAAGTATATGTAAAACAAATTGGCTTCTGAATTACATGTGATTCGGTGATAATTCATGTGATTTTGTTTGCATTACATATGATTCAAGCATACCGAAACCGTAACTTTTTCTAACAAACCCACATTAGATGAATCACATGTGATTTTTTTAATCACGTATTATGTTTTCATTTATGTAAAATATATAAAACAAATTGGCTTCTAAATTACATGTGATTTTGTTTGAATCACATGTAATTCTGCTTGAATTGCATGTGATTCGGTGATAATTGCATATGATTTTTCTTGCATTACATGTGATTCAAGCATTCCGAAACCTTAACTTTTTCTAACAAACCCACTTTAGATGAATCACATGTGATTTTTTTAATCACATGTAATTTTGTTAATATATTAAATTGTCTGCTTGAATTACATGTAATTCGATGATAATTACATGTGATTTTGCTTGCATTGGATCACATGTAATTCGATGATAATTACATGTGAATTTGCTTACATTACATGTGATTCAAACATTTCAAAACTTTAACTTCTTCTAAGAAACCCACTTTAGATGAATCACATGTGCTTTTGTTTGAATCTCATGTAATTTACCACGAATTACATGTAATGCAAGCAAATTCACATGTAATTATCATACATGGATCACAAGATAGCATACATGGATCACAAGACCACTTTAGATAGCATACATGGATCACAAGACCACTTCGGAAGGATGGATGATGTGAGGAATGGAGAGAAAATGTTATTTACCACGAATCACATGTGATTTACCACGAACTACATGTGATTTATCACGAATCGCATGTGATTTACTTGATTTCTAGATTATTGGTATTAAAGTTGGAAATAAAAATCTATGAAAACATGTAACTTAAAAAAAAGACTAACGCGTCAAATGGGACGAAAGTTAGATGTAAAGTTATGTGAGTCTACATGAATCACATGTGATTTAAATCAAAATTACATGTAATTATTTATAAAATCACATGTGATTTAAAGCAAAATTACATGTAATTTTGTATAAAATCACATGTAATTTGAGCAAAATTACATGTAATTATTTATAAAATCACATGTGATTTGAGCAAAATTACATGTAATTCACACAAAATTACATGTAATTTTCATTCAACACTAACTAACCACTTTATTACAAAAATCACATGTAATTCACACATAATTACATGTGATTTGCATTTAACACTAATAAACTATTTTATTACAAAAATTACATGTAATTCACACATAATTACATGTAATTCACACAAAAGTTAACGATTTACAGTGTTAAAAATTCTCGCCAAAAAAATTACACGTAATTTTCGAAAATTACATGTAATTTTTCGAGAATCACATGTAATTTTTTATGCGTAAATTTTAAAAAAAAAGTTTGCCGAAAGTGTATAGAAGTGCCTATCTATAGAAAGATAACTTAATTCCCGTCGCGATGGTATAATTAGTTTTTCGTAACGATTAACGGTTTGAGAGATATTTAATTTTTAAGAAATAGGATGAAAATGGGTTTTTAAATTAAATTTAAAAAGATTAATATATACAATTAGATGGAACTTGAATGGATGGTTTAGATTGTTTCCTTCCTTCTTTTTTTGATGTATATTTTATAAGGATCTCACCTCGTATTGATAAAAGAAAACAGAAATAAGGATAATGTGAAAATCATACAAACTATACATGAGAGATAAAATGAAAATATGTGTTGTTAGTTGCTTTTGGCGTCATCCTCATAATTGGGCTTTTAATGGGCCTTTAAGTTCATGGTATCCCCTTTTTGATAAGGCCCAACTAAGTTTTAGCCTACTTCTTTTGATAAGGCCCAAATGAGTACCAAGCATATCATTTTAAGTTTCTTTTGTCTTAATTTGACTTTGCCAAAATGCTGATTATAAGCCCTTACTTGTATGGTAAGTGCTTTTTCAAAGAGTTTGCTCATTTGCGTCAGTCGATGAAAAGTCTTGCGTTAATCATTCAACTAACATGATGCATTTATACGACTAGTAATTGCATATTTGCATAAGCCATAAGGGGATATCCTTGAATGACAAAATAAACCGCATACCCAAAACAAAACATGTTTTGTAGGTAAAAATGTGCTAATATACTTGATGGCGATAAGAAACAATTAGATATAAACGATAACTAAAATGGCTCAAAATTACAAGATCAAAGATTAAGAAATAAATTTTTCTATCTCTTGTCAATTCTTCTACGGTTAAGAGTACGTTGCGCTAATCGGTTAGGATAATAGTACACACACAAATGGGACATCACAATAATTGATCCATATTCTGCGTTTTTATCAAGTTGTTCAAGTGTCCTTTTAGGTCTTTAATTATTTATCATAGGTGATGTTCATCCTATGATAAGAGTATCTTTAATATTAAACAAAACAAAGTGATTAGATATGTGACCCCCATCTTATGATAAGTCTTGATTTTTGACTGTAACAAGTGCACTGAACAAACCTTAGTTTGTTGCATGCTTTTCATATTACATGATGGTCCTTTTAGCCGTAAATCGAGCATGTGAAACCAGTTACCATGCCAATGATGGAGTGACACTCACTCGGTTCCATCCCATTATAGAATTCAAAAACATCCAACCAACGACAAGTCAGAACCACCTACCCATTTCGCCCCTAGCTCTAAATGTGACCCATTTTGACTTTGCTAAATGAAACCCGGCCCTTTCTTAAGTGGCGACAGATTTTCGTTCCGACTTCATTTCTCATTTCACCTTCATTATCCTGGTCTCACCACATCATCGCTTACAAGTCAATTAACTAAGATTACGAATAAGACACAAAGCCAGAATCATTACTGTCATAAGGACGACAGTTAAAAACTTTATAAAACCAAGAACGACGTCTAAACACAAACATAACCCCCAGAACACACAGATAGTATGTTTCCTCCATTCTACATAACAACACAGGCATCGAGTAATACATTAACTACGCTCAATTCAAACAATACAAAAACATTTCATTTAAGCTTCCATGTAGTAAACATCTGGTAACATCAAAATGCTCTCAAAATTTAATATTTTTCATCTGCATAATATGAGCTTCCAATAACTAGAAAAACCTTGAACCCACCTAGCCGCCAACTAGACGTGATCACTTGACTCTAGTTCTTCAAAGGAGCCTTCTTTAATCTATCAGCTATGCGTGTTAAACCGCCCCCTTCCTTCATTTCCTTCTTCTGTTAGCGTGCAAAATCATCAAATATAGTAATAATGATATAAACTGTTTCTAAAACATATCTTTAGTTCTTACATTCGAGCACATCTTGTTAACCAAAATCAGTGGGGTATGGAAGATGGTAAAATATCAATAGACACCCTATCGTTGTACGCTGATGGGTCTATAACTTTATTTGTAGTTCCTGATGAGACATGAAACCTCAGCAAAGTCATCCCCCTTCACTACCCGCATTGGTGCTAGTGTGCATGTGGCAATGGTATTGAGTGGTGATCTTTTCGCATTTACGTATAAAAGGGTCAAAGAAACACAAATGTAGCTAAAAGGGGGAACGGGTCAAATGGGTAAAAAGCCACCAAAGTTGCAATGAATAAAATCTACGATTTTATTTTTCAATTAGATTATTCATTTTTATAGTATAAATTTGTGTATCGTATTTGGCACCATTGAAATATTTATTCTTGATAAAACTAGAGAAAACCTATTTCATGCAAAACAAGTCGTAAAAAAACCAACCCGACCAGCCCGCTTAGCAACCTCTAGTGTGCTATGCAGTAATCATACCTTTTTCTTGAAGATCTGAAAAACATCCTCATCCTGAAGAACATGATCAAGTCCACAATGCTGTGGGGGAATGCCTTGCCCTTGAACCCCATACCAATACATATTTGACTCGCTTCACCAAGCTTCTGTAAATCTGGTTACAAAAGTCCTCGACAGAACACCCAACTCTATCCTGAAATTGAAAAAGAAACAAAAGAACTATCAATGAAAACAGCGATCTTAAATAATACATTTCACGCATAAGAGGAGTGATTAACATACAGCGGAAAGAACCACAGGATCACTGTAATCAGGTTGTTGTCCTTGCGGTTTTGTGTAAACCCTGACTACATCTTTGCAAGCAATCTATCGAAATTCAGCTGTTAAAAGAATCGGATTAAAGGTCAGAATTTGATTCAAATTTCTTGGACTAATACTCAGGCAAAAGGGAACGATAAAGTATAAATTCACATTTAGATCACAATTTCAAATATGCTATCACAAATAAGCTAAAATGAACGAACCTTCAAGTTGCAACTAATGACAAATGAGTTTGGCTGTCGTGCCAATTTGTCAACGTCGTCAATAACGTCTATCTTGTTGTAGACACATATACACTACATGTACTTACGATTTCCCTCAATAACATCAATCAGATCATCCACAGTGGCATCCTCATGAAATAACGACTGCAAAAAAAGGAAAAAAAAACTATGAAGATAGAATAATATAATAAAAATGTGACTTATGTTCAAACTATAAGGGAAGGGTGAAAAATGAATTAACTACAAGTTAAGATAGTTTCATTATTATATTGACTTCAGAAGTATAATAACTTCAAAAATATCTTTTTGCAGAGAACATTTTAGAAATATTCTTAAGCTGCATCAGTTGCTCAGTAGGTTATATATACATACTATATACATTGAGCTAAGACTTGAGATTAATTACCGCGTTGTGAATCTTGTATTCATGCAGAATTTGGTAGCAAAGCTTTTCATCCAAATGAGTCAAATGCATGGTGGTGTTGAATGCCCAGTTTTTTTCCTCTTAAAATATATCTGCCATTAGAGATTCAACAAGTCAAATAAAAACATATCCCAAATTGAAGAAGATAAGACCGAATGGATCAATGGTCTGAGAGATTACCTGTGGTGGTTTCTTGTTTAAGCACAAGCCAACAGCCTCCAGTTCCTTTGTCAATATCAGTCGATGCCCTTCACTCTGAAATTTTTGTTAAAATGCATTAAAGTGATTTCAACAAAAATGTATCGACTTGTTCTTTCAATGTATATTTCCATTGTTATTTTCTTCCTCTTCACTTCTTTATATATTTCTTTATCTTCTAAAGTTCAAAATTGATGAAAAGGATGATGGAATAATAACAAGTCGGGTAGCACTATGAGTATAGATTGATAGCATGATGGAATGAACTTAAGAGTAAAATTTCTAATCCCAACCCTTTAGGCAGGTAACGAGAATTTTCTATTAAATAGGTATTGAGCTCATCCCCTCAAACTTGATCCCTTAAACCAAACATATCTAAGCACTATCAAACCCATACCTAAACCAACCTTTCACATTACTTGTATTTCAGAATCAGATACTAAATATAGTTGCTAAATCACAAAGAGGACTTACTTTTGAAAACCATCAGCAAATATCTGGAGACTTTGAGGCTGCAATAACCTAAGTTGAAAAGAATGGTGTGCTTTAGCAAAGATGGAGCTAGTAGACCATGTGACACGTTAAAAGAATAATTTCCAACTACTATCATTTAAGAGAAAAACAGATCATTAACCAAACCTTTGTCTTTTCAGTTTATTCATATTTAATACAGCACAAAATACGACAACAACAATACCCAATCCCGTCTCAACGATCAGTTAATACAAAATAAGATATAATAACTCATGCATTCAGCAATAAAAAAAATAAGTACTGTATATTTCACTTTGGATGTTCCATAACAAATTTATCAATGTGGTAAAAATAATAGGTAGTTGGAATTTAGACTCTTGACCATAGCCACAAGGGGTATATCCCTCATGGTTTCCAACCTTTGGCTGACTAATCCATGGGGTTTGAACCCACCGCCACACAGACTCAAACTTTTGGCGTGGCCACTTCAGGGTTGTTTGCACCTAGTAGGAATTGAACTTGAGACCCACTCTCAATATTCACTAAGCCAACCCTGAGTGGTTATGTCACTCTTATTAAGCAAATAAATGGTCTTACCTGCCTACCATGCGCCTTTCCCTCAGAAGCTCCTTCAAAAATTCCAGGAAGATCAAGCAATTGAATTTTAGTACCATTGTAGTGAATAATTCCAGGAATACAGGTAAGAGTTGTAAACCCGTATGCTGCAGCTTCTAACTGAGTTCCGGTCAACATGGTTAACAGTGTTGACTTTACCACACTGTAAATAGCAATAATACCAAAACACCGAGAATTGAACTAATGACATCACTTTTTACTTCCGTTCAGCTCTACAGTTTGTATTATTAAATTCAGTCCTGGTAACAGACCTGCGAAATCCTATAAGTGCAACACGACCGTGCCCATATTTTGTAACCTCAAAACACTCTCTAGCTCCACCAGAACCCTGTTAATCATGAAAAACTACATGATAGGTTAGCTCTTAATAATCACATTTAACTACGCACATGAAAAGACAGTATATGAGCAGGAGACAGTTGTGCAGATAGTAACAGTGTAATACAGTATAGCAAGCAAGTGCAGTGAGAAATCATATCAATCGCTTACTTTGGGTGGCTCAAGTAGCTGTGCCCTTAGCTTCGCTATCTTAGCCTTAAGCTGACCCAAATGATACTCTGCGTTTCAAAAGAGACAAGATTAGCTACTTTCGTTCGGAATTATCATAATATAAACAATAATGCATCATCGACAGAAATATACTATACAAGATCAAGAAGCAAAAAACCTTTAAAAACTCGATATGCGTCTAAAGTCAAACAGCTTGCATAAACCATGAACATCGCAAAATGTACATATTGCACTCGGTGATATGCTAAGTGCAACTAGTTTGTAAGTTGTAAAAGCAGAAACTATATTCAATCATTTCGTTCATTAACCTGTTGCTTTAATTATTTTGGGTCCGCGCCATCTCGGCTTTAATCTCTTTGATCCTCTCTATGATCCCCATCTTTCTATATGATATATGCTGCAGATATATACAGAAAAAAAATGCTTATTAGCAAATAAAAGTGTGCACTGTTTGAAGCATATAAGGACCAAGATACCAGACACAAGGTTGTGCATGGAAAGAAAAAAAGTATGCTACACGAAACACCACCACAACATAATATTTACTCAAATTTCGAAAGTAGTGGCACAAAAATGACTTGTATGTACGGCATCCAAGAGAAGTAATGCCTGAACTAAGTAATAAATTGATAAAGGATTTGGGTCCTACAAAGTAGAAAAAACACCATGTGGTATATATGTACAAGTTACTCTGTAGTTTTCACTATTTCAGAATTGAAATATGCATAATATGATATAAAGCGAAACTAACCACTACCTAGGTGGCCTAGTGGCCACGCACCTTGATGTCCACACTAGTGGTCTCGGGTTCAAGCCTCACTAGGTACACATCTTGTGGGTGGCTAAGGAAAGGGTCGAAAAAGATATTGTTGGGTACATTCCCGGTTAAGATAAATAAAAACCTCCGGCAAGTGTAAGCGTACGGGTGAGGGTTCTCAGATATATGAGCAATAACAAGGATAAGAAGTTTAAATACATAAGACGAAAAGCAAGCAAACAAAGCTAATTAACAGAATACCCATAATAGAACTTAGGAGAAAAAAAGGACATAGACATAAAAAGCATATGCCGCAAGAGAGCAGAATAAAAATAATAGATAAAGCGCTAAAGAGAGAAGGAGGACAGAGCATAAATATACAAGCATAAAAACAAATGGGCACATTCACCTAGAAAAACGCTAGCAAAGAAAAGGGACTAAAGGCAAGACTATTGGGACCTATAGCTAAGCGAAAGTAAAAGGAACAAGAGAGGCTACTTAACACCTAATAAGTCTATAGGGTACTAGCTATGAGGCTCTATATCTAACAGGCAAGCGGTAAGGCTACAAAGAGACGCCTAAAAAGCCTAAGCGCAATAACTACCTCTTACCCTCAAACGACCTAGCCTGAACTACCCGCAAATTCTAATCCTATCTCTCCACGCACTCCTATATGAACTCATGTCATGGGAACAAAGAAACTATGTCCTTGCCAAATGAGTTTTTAACTTTAAACACTAAATGCTCTTTAAAGCTCTGTGCAAACATCCTCTTAGGCCACGTATAACCGAGTCAAAGACTCACCCTCCTAGTGTAACCTCAAATAAAGCGAAAAAACCTGGTCCATTGACATATATAAAGCAAAGACAATGTATCACTCACTACATGTAGTTTATTATAATTATCAGTGACTTCCGAATGAGACTCGACAGAAAAGAAAATTCGGAAACATAGTTTTTTTAAAAACTCTAACACACAGAGACGAATAATCCATTAGAAAGTAAGGGGGGCTCGTACCTCTTTTCATCTAACCCAATCAGCAATGAATAATCCATCACATCAGTTCTCTGTAAAATCATACACTAATAAACAGTCACACATTTGGGAAATATTCATGAGATCAACTATATGAAAAATTAAATTTCATATCTAGAGCAAAGTTGTTTAAAGTTCAAAGTGGTATTTAATGTTTACCTTGTTCAATCTCGAAGGATGCTTCAAAAGGCTTGGTTCCACTTGTGCTTGCTCCAGAAGTAGAGGGTGCGTAGATGGTAGATAAATCAGTGGGAACACGCATATGACCATCTAAAACTTTACATACATCCGACATGTGCGGCCTTTCCTCATGTTCAAACTTTAAGCACCATGCGGCTAACTTGAGCATCTCACTAGCCCCCTCAGGGTTTTCGTGCTTCTTACCAATAAGGTCATCTGCATCCCGGGTCATGCTGAATTTTCCGAGCTTAAAGAGTAATTCATCTTTAAAACGACTATGCTCTCTGCCACAGATTTCCAATATAATCATACCAAAACTATAGACATCGGTCGTTGCATTGATTATCCCCCCTACCCGTTCTGGTGCAACATAACCCGTTGTTCCCTCACCAATATCATTGTGGACTGTTTTACTTGTGTTTTGCCTTTGACTTTGGCTCATGAGTATAGATAACCCAAAATCACAAATCTTGACATTAAATTGAGTGTCAAGTAGTACATTATCCGGTTTTAAGTCAAAGTGCAAAATCCCTTCGCTACTACATTCTTCATTTAGGTAACTCAAACCTTTGGCCATCTGAGTTATAATTCCCTTCCAGATTGGCCATTCGAGTTCATTCGCATTTCTTTTGATCCACTTGTCTAATGATCCGTTGACCATATACTCTCATATACAAGAAGTGGACATTTTTTGTCTGGGCAAAAACCTATAGGTGTAAGTATGTTTACGTGATGGAGTTTTGCAATCACATTCATCTCACTCTTGTAAGATTCATAATAATGATCTGTTTTCACAAACATTTTCACTTTCACTGCAATCTCAAGATTGCCTAAAGTACCCCGAAAACAAGATGCTTGTCCTCCTCTACCAATCAAATTTTCTTCACTAAAATTATTAGTGGCAGCTTGTAATTGTTTGTAGGTATACCTAGGGGGAAATCCCGGGATATTCATATACTTGTCTTCATTTCTTTTCTCCTTGAGATATCTGAAGAAACCAAATACGAACGCAGAAACCCTAAAAGCCACAAAAGCCCCAATGCATATCACAATGGTAAGTATAACCGGAAGTCTCCGCCTTCGTGGATGAGAAAGTTCAGCAAATTTCCAACGAAATGCCAGCGTGGTTTGAATCTTAATGAAAGTTTCATCTTTGTGGTTGATTTCAACCGGATCAACTTTGAGTAATGTGTAAAGCTCCGTCGGTAAATAACAGCTGCCATTGGACGAATTAGAACCATGTCGAAATACGGCTGCCTTGCAAGGACACTTGCGTAAACATGCTTTTTTCCACGTAAGGAAATCCACGTTCTCCATGTGTGTCTTAAAGATGAGGTGTTGTACATTTTCTTGTGAAATTAGCCTTTGAGCTTTGGTGTCGTTGCAAAGGAGTGGAGTGAGTGAATAGCAACCCAGGTTCTTTTGCAAATAGTTATTTGGTCTGAAATACTGAAAACCTAGACAATCACATTGCTGACTAGCCGAGCACATGGAATTTTTTCCGCAAGCCATTGGATGACCACAGTTTCCACGAGGACTCATGAGTATATGTATATCACCAACTTGTGTCCACTCTTGTAGATTCCACTCAAAAACTAAAAGACGGCCATCGGGCATTAGTTTGAGATATTGCACCGACGATGCTCTAGGTATACTAAAAGCAAAGTCGGGCTCATTCGGCTCAGCGGAAAGAATGAAGCAAGCTAAACTTCCATTCAAAAGCCTAATGTAACTGAGTGGTGGTTCATTCTTCACTGGTTTGTTACCCGGCGGTTTCACGAGGTAGCTGTAGTATAAAGTAGGTGGGTTTGAATCAACATACGCAAACACACCTTGCTTTGTTACTTGAAGAAAATAGGATTTATAAAATAATGTTCCTATCGGTAAAAGGAGAAATTGGGATAAGCTTGTTGGTCGTCCCTTGGGTCAGAGTTTGGCCGGGCAACAAAGAGTCGGTAGGGTAATTAAACGATTCCCAAATGGGAGAGTGATGAGCATCGTACAAGACGAGATTACCGGTATCTTTTAACATTAAAACGGAAATGGATTTGAAGTTTGGAGTATTCCAAACAACGGTTTGATCAACATCTTGTAGAATAAAACCGTTGAGCGGATCAGGAAGAAGCATTGCGCCTTCCTTGACGGGGTGGTTTGGGTTAGCAGACCAAACGAGTTGAGGAGGAGCATAGAAAAGGGGTTGAAGGTGTTTGTCGTGAACAAGAATGAAAACAGAAAACACGTAGCTAGTGCAATCTCCACCTCGGCAGTAGAATCCACAGCCAAATTTAATAGTGTTATCAGTGGAAGCTCTAGAAATGAGTATAGGTCTGACTCTAGACCCGTCACTGAAAGGAGGGAATTCCAGAAGAGAGTCGTTGAGTGTGAAAGTGGTGGTGAGATTGAGAATAGAATTGTAGTTATGGAATGTTTGGTTAGCAACAGAATGAACTTTAACTAGTGAAGTGAGAAACAATAATAGTATTACAGAGGTAGCACGAAACATAATTGATAACAAGAAACGAAAAAGAAGAAGCTTAAAATGTCTATCCTGGTGGTGGAGTAACAACAGAGAAGAAGAAGACGGATACAAATAGATATACACTACCCCTAATAAGATGAAGCTAGCTTATAATTATGAGGGAGGTGTTGGAGGAAAAAAAAGCCTAACAAGCTGAAGCTATCTATATAGTAAGTATCTGGAATAAAAGTAAAGACAAAAATATGAGCAACAAAAGGGAGGGAAGCATAGCACCAGACGAAGAAGCATGGAGAATACAAGACTGCAACTTACTAATGGCGAAGAAGACAAAAAATGACGAATGATGAATTGAAGAAGATGATGATTAATTCAATTAATTGAATGTAAGGTTAGACTTTGTTTTGTTGGTGATTTTGAGTATCGGACAAATTTGGGGAAGAAGAAACGCCTACCTAACCATGTGGGTGGGTAAATAAAAGAGCGGTTGGATTTTTTTTAACTTTTTTTTTCAATAGCGGAAGTTCTAAAAAAAAAAAGTTACAAACGAAAATATTACTACTCTTTTTCGTCAAATGTGAATAAAAAAATACAACAAAATAAGATTTATTTATTATTTTTTTTTTAGATACAAAATAAGATTAGTTGTAGATTTTTCAAATTGTCTTTATAATTAACCATCATCAAATGGTCTAGCAATAACGTTATTGTCTCTCAAACAAGAGGTCAAAGGTTCAAACCTCATTATGCGTGTACATTTAGGGGTGCCCACGGAGGTTTACCTACGACGACTCCAGGCTATCCAAAAAGGTAATCGTCCTGAGATTAATCGACTCGCAATGTCAAGTCAGAACTCAGGTATACAAAAAAAAATTATCTTTATAGGACCAACTAAAAGTAATGGTTAATTTTCCACCCTTATGAGCGGTTGGGTGGAGTTTCATCATAGGTGGACCGGGCAAGATTATAACTATGATCATCACTTTTATGATCATAGTTATAATGTGTGTAGAAATGGTGAGGATATGATCTTTGTTGCTAGCTGTTTTGTGTATGTACGTGTTGGAGCTTTTGGAATTTTGGCATTAGGAATTTTGTCATGAGGATGACGTCTTCGTTTGTCAACCATTCTCATGACTATGACTACCTCTGGTGGTTACAATGAGTGTTTGGGAGGGGTTTCATCATGGGAGGACCGGAAATAAGTATGAATATAGGCATCATTTTTATGCTTATGTTTATACTGTGTAACTTTGGTGAGGTAGGATGGGTTGGGTTTGGGTTTCATTTTTGGTTTGGTGTTATAAGGGAGTGCAGGGTAGTAAGGTCAAGCGTTATGGTCTTGACGTATAGGTTTGGGAGTCATAAGGGGGGTTGTGGTTTTTACGGGTATTTAGTAGAGTTATGGTACACTATGCTACCTTGGAAGAAGTGTGAGTTGCTTAGGATTCATTGGTTTAGAGTTGTGTTTTGCTTCTCTAGCTGCCTAAGTATTTTTTGCCTTATGTAAAACCCGCATTTAAAATCCAAGAATATTAATCAGTCTACGTAATTAATCATTGAGAAAAATAATTTATTTTAACTACCCAGGTATTACGTAATATTTAATGTCCAGAAAAATAAATAAATACAATTCAGAAATTAAAATGCAAACATGTACGCGGGTATTTAAAACACGACGCGAGATTTGAAAGGTGTGCGTGTGTTGGTGCTATATCGGTCGCGATTTTAGAGCAAATAACAAAAGAAAAGGGAAGAAATGGGCCTCCTAGCCCAACCCATTTTGTAAACTAAACAATCAGGGGTTCACATCCATTTCATTTTGGGAGAAAAATAAAACAAAAAATAGGGTTTTATCCCTTGGGGGCCGCCGACAGAAACAAGAACAGGGAGGGCACGTTTTATTTTGTTTTGAGTAGGAGTTCGTGTTTGTTCGTCATTCGTCGCATCCCACACAGTATCACTAATCTTAATCGCCTTTTTGTATGTTGTTGTTGTTCGAAATTAATGTTAAGCACCAAAAACACATGTGTTGATTTATCAAAATCACGAAATGAACAAGTAAAGTGGGCTGTTGTTTAGGTCGTCACAAAAACCGAGACCAATAAGGTCTCGGTGTGGTTTAACCAAGGCCAACCGCAAACATTTAAGGTGCGGTGGCTGGGTTTTGTTATTTGCCGCAAAACAGAAAGCCAAACAAGGGGTTGTTTGGTTTATCGGGGGTGTTTGTCCAACAGCAGTGGCAACCGAGAGTCCAAACGACTCTCGGTGGGTCTTAGGTGCTAAACAGTGGGAATAATAACAAGACAGTGGGAATAATAACAAGATAGTGGGAATACTAACAAGTCAGTGGGAACAAATAACAAATAAGGGGAACTAATGACAAACAGTGGGTATTGTTGGCCAACAGTGGCAACTGACACAAGGCCAGTGGCAGCTGTTTGGCTTACGTCGGCGGAGGGGGCCACGGCGGTTAATGGGCTCGGTTTGGGCTGACCCGAGACATGGGTGTCTCGGGGAAGGTTTTGGCCCGGATTTCCGAGTACACGTTCGATATAAAATGCAAAGGATTTATTTAATTTATATTAAATCATTTTTATCAATTAAGATATATCATGGATTAACCAAATTATAAATATTTTCATTAATTTAATTAGTAAACTAAATTGAGACGATTTAATTAATTATTAACTGAAATTTTTGGTTTTTATTTAAATGATTTAACGATTCATGAAACCTTTTTGGAAAACTTTCTATTTCAGGAACTTTCTATTTTAGGAAACTTTCCATTTTTAGCAAGTTACTTATACAGTATAATACAATATCATAATACAGTATAAAACAACAATCAAAATACAGTATAATACAATAATCAGAATACAGTATAAAAACAATAATCAGAATACAGTATAATACAATAATCAGAGTACAATATAATGTACAGTAATCAGAAGTACGAGATGTCACACCCCACCATGGCGGAATATGGGGCGCGACGTATGTATATCATCACAACAATAACGTGTCTATACAGATAACTAAATGAAATGGAAGTATCATAAATGGTGACACAATGTCATGAAGATATCTCAAACAATGCAGGCGTCTAGGTAAGTAGGTAACATGCCTACCTCTTACCAAAGACATACAATTAACAAATAACAAACATATAGGTATCCACAAAGTATCACTTATTCAAACATAAATAAATACTAAGAGGAAAGGGGGTTCCTCCAAATGCAATCCTAAGCCTCCCAGCTAGCCACTCCTATTCTCACGCTTAACCACATTCTCACCTGAAAGAGACACTAAAACACGTCAACATAAAGTTGGTGAGAGTCATAGATTTAGACTCCAACCCCAAAATAGTTATAAGCTGTGAATAACAACCATCAATAAAAGAACATATGAACAATGTGTTACAATTATGCATTAACAACTACCATTCAAGATTAACCATACAATCACAATTCCAAGGCACCAAGCCTTACCAATAACCACAATTTCCAAGGCTCCCAGCCTTACCAATAACCATGGTCCCATAGGAGCCCATACACCTATGAACCAATCCCAAGGCCCCGCCTTGTCAACATCCCCTTGGTACCAAATCAAACCACAATAACAATCAAGAATCGCATAGCAGTTAGTCACATAAGTGTACACACAAGTCCATCACAAACCATAAAAACATTCACAACATTATTTACAAAACCATACAGTGTCTCTTCCATCCCATGTGAAATTCAAATTCATTACAAAGACATGGGACTATGAAACTCACCTGAACAAGCTTCTCCAAGTACCCGCACTCTAGCAAAATCTAAACACACAAACGTATACAATCAAGACATGAACCACATACCAAAATGGCTCATCAATCTATGATGGATATCTAACCTTTTCCTATAACTTAACCCCATTTATATATGCATCTCATGACACCCCTCTATAAAGCCCTTAACTTAGTTTAGTTCATAACTCGCCCCGTTAACATTTAACCCAAAACAGTCCCCTTTTTCATACCTTAAACCATGGGTCGAACACCCCCTTAACCAAATCAACTTCCTCTGTAAAAGAAACCCTATGCCCTTACATGTGTTAGCTAACTGTCCTTTTAGCCGCAACCTTGAAGACACTGTTAAGGCCTCCATATATATATATATATATATATATATATATATATATATATATATATATATATACTTTTACCTATCCAGAATTTACTGATTTTGAATATATGAAAAGTTTGTTATGATCAGAGGGTCTTACCTTAACCCATTTGTTTAGACCTCCTCCAGATCTTTTATTTAATATATAATCTAAGTCTCATCTTTGTTTGAAGGTTCCAATATAACCCTAAGTACCCCAAACAATTCAAAACATAAAAAGAAAACAGGATGATCCAAAAACTGTTTTGACACCCGACTGATGTAACCTGTTTTTGACCCACTTCCTGACCTCCAATTTAGTTCTCGTTTCTTGAATTTGAAAGGCAACTCAATTACCTTTCCAGGTACATAAGATTTGAAAATTTAAAGTTTGTAAAACTCTAGATATGATCAAAACAATGACCCAAACATTCTGCCCAGTTTTTAATGACGAATTTAACATGATTAACCTAATTAATTATTCATAACTTATTTAATCACAAACCCTAATTATTCTAAACATTGTTATATCACAAGAACTCAGGTTTTAAATTTATAATAAACCCTAGATCCATCATATATTGATTATGAAAACATTAAAAACAAATAAATTGAAAAGAGATTTGAAGGTTTTTACCTTAAGAATAATGGAAGACCAAAAAAAATATGAAGAACCCTAATCCAAAGAAAAACCGTCGACCTCCATAGATTATGTTTTTTTCCAATCTTATTTTACACCTTATATAGTTATTGACAAGTCCTAGCCCAAGTATAATTGCCCACTTTCCTTTTTTTCTCCTTCCTTTTGTTTTAACCGTGCATAACCGACCCTTACCCCCATAATTTCGTTTTTTTCTTATTGGAATTATTAATAATTGTAATAACAATATTACCTTAACTTTTCTTAATTTATTTCAGCTCCTAAAGCCTCCAAAATCTCAAAACCGTAAAACTAGTCAAATTTACGCGTATACCGTAAAAGACGTAAAAATATACAGTTTTATAAAAACTCTTGAAATATGAAATAAACTAATTAACTAAGTCCTAAATGACTTAAAACCATCCCAAAAAAATACTCCCGTGACTAAATACCTCTTCCGAGACCCCTAATTGCAAAACCCTAAACCGTAAAAATACGATTTTCTATAATACATATACGTATACGTAAAACCACTAAATAACACCATATCATTTCATAGTCACTACCATGTGGGCTCATGAACATGAAATAACCGTTCATCGATTTACTTATGAGTACCGTATACCCATAAACGATATCCAAACCTCACTCCAAACACACAAAATAAACACATAAGCACATAAAAGCACATATTTGCACAAAACACCTTAAACTATAGTCTAAGTGACGAACCCCAAAAACCATGGTTGTCACACGAGATATACACTAATCAGTATATATTTAAAGAGAGTTAGAGTTATCAGATTTTACCCAAATCAGTAAAACAACACAAGAACATATAAATCAAGTAATAACAGTAAACAATAATCAGACAACTCATTCATGTCTCGTATTTGTGTAGCTATTGTGAAGTCAGAGTAGGAGTTCCATATGTTTTCTCTTCAGTCAGACTGGACACAAGGTACGGATTTTCCGTCCTTCAGTATGGACTTCCTTTCCTATGCATGATCAGGATTCCCTGTCTGAAGCAAAATATTTTCCCCAATATACGTTATGAACTTTACAGTAATTGTCTTAATAACCATGTTTAATTGCCTGAGCTTTATATACATGAATGACCAGTTAGTACTAGTTACGGAGGTACCGTAACCATGACACTTGAGGCACCGGTGTCGTGACTCCTCTGCGGGGGAGTGATTTCTCGCAGCGTCTCATTTATTTCAGCTTGGCCATTTTATCAGTATTATCAGCGGGGCGTATAGGTGCATCTTAGGTTATCACTTTACAGCTTATCAGGTGAATGTAGTGTGTGCTCTACATCCTTCACATTGGAGTTGATCCCTCCACCCAACACATCAGTTATAGGTCACCCCTCTACAGCATGACGAGATCACCCCTCTATGTATTCATGCAGACGTTGTTACAGTACATGACCTATATAAGATCTTGGAACATAAAATACAGTAAATGCATGTTTTCAGATTTAACAAATAATAGTTCAGCTTTACTAATTATAAACCAGACTTCTCAGAGCACACACAGTTTTATTCCGCTGCTTTTACTTATCAGTCTTACAGTTTCAGTATTTTATTATCTGCTTCATTTCAGTTTTCTTATCATGCTTTGTATCCGTTCACTGAGCGTTATGCTCAGCCGTAGTTCCTTTCATGTTTAACGGCAGGTACACCAAGACGCTCTTAGGATTCTGAGAGTACGTGCATTGGGATGGAAGCTATCCAGACTTCTTTACTTTATGAACTTCATACATTTATTTGCCTGTTGGGACATTGTTCAGTCCTTCCTTTCAGTATTTACTTTTCATGTTTTGAGCTTATGTTTGGATTACCGATGTTGAATTCCGGTATTTCCTTTATGGTCGGTTAATGTTTTAGGACATTTACCTTATATGCTTTGATGACACGCCATAAATACACGTAACGGTCCACTTATCTAAGTGGGATGTTACAATTATGGTGTCAGAGCCCAATGTTCGACCTATAGGCTCTAAAACTTGACTTGTGACTAGTGGGTAGTCACCAGAAACTTCCTATAATATGGCGTTGTTATCTTTCATGTTCTCATGCATTTCATCAGTCAGTTTTTCCTAATTTTGACTAAGTAAAAGGTTGGTACAGGACTGGCCATATTTAGTCGCATGTGCTTTTCTGCGAATTTTCGTTTTGGTGAACCGACCCATAGGCGTTCACCCTTACCCGTTCAGATTTTGTATTGGTGAACCGACCCATAGGCGTTTACCCTTACTCATGTCAGATTCATGTTTTTCAGTCGAATGTTATTTGGTGAACTGACTCATATACGTTCACCATTTCTCAGGTCAAATTTCATGCTTTTCAATCGAATGTTTTTTTGTGAACCGACCCATAGTTGTTCACCTATGTCCATATCATGATGTTTCATTGAAGTTTTGACTAGTATGGTTTGGATAGCCATCCATATTTAGTCCCAGATTGTAAATTGCTATACATGACAGTTCTCATAAATCTTGACAAAGTATGGATCAAACCAGAATCGCCCATACTTAGTCACATGTTTTCTCCTTTAAATTATGTGGATTGAACCATAGCCATCCACATCAGTTGATGTTAAACCTCAGTTGATTATACTTTTATGTTCTTCGTAACAATCAAGTTTTCATACCCTCACGTCGATGTCATCTTCATGTTGATTCAGTTTCATGTCTCCTTATGAGGATTATGTTTTTCAACAGGGTGATGATGTATTCATGCTAAGACACGGAAGGGTCACTGTAAAATCCTGTTTCATGATAAATCATGTTGGGTCTTCATCAATCATGTTCTCATGATGACCATTGTTGAAACTCCGTATAAGCATACTTTTGAGTCTCTATACAACCAGCATTAAATCTACACAGGAATTGCCAGGCTATCATGTTACGCGTTTCAGTTCAGTTTGCTAACCGTTTAAATAAATTTCCTTTGAATATGTCAGACGATTGGCACCATTATTCATCATCTCATGGAATTGCCATCGGAGCCATGTACAGTATTCCACGTGTACTTCATGTACAGTATTCCAGGTGTACTACATGTATAGTATTCCACGTGTACTTCATGTACAGTATTCCAGGTGTACTCCGTGTATCTTACTCCATGTGTATTATTAATCGATCCTCAATCATCTCAGGCGTTTCCACTTTTTCGATATTTTACCAAATGCTGATGCTGCTCGTAAATGGAAGATTTTACTAGATACTGATGCTACTAACACTTCGAAGACCTCACGAATGCTAATGATGCTGATACTTTGGAGATTCCACAAGGTGCGGATGCTGTTTATACTATGAAGACCCTTTAGAGCAAGAACGAAAACTATAGAATTGGAATTCCAAACAATACTATACATCACCCATCAGACGCTACCATTCCACTCCATGCCTTTACTTCCTCAGTTAAGATGTCACATGTCACACATCTACTTTTCAGTCAGAAGAGTGGAAACCGGTACCTAGCCGGCCACTCAGCATAATGAATCACGGTCATGATAATGACCGTCATGAAACTGACAGACAAGGTGGTAGTGACAACCACCGTGCTAATAATTAATCAGTCAGTAACCATCGGAACTCCAGAATGGACGTGACTAGAAATACAGAGGTCAGCAGTCTAACCGGTCCGCCCATCCTAACAGTTACCAAAATTTTCAACCTTATTCGTAACCACCTACCAAAACACATGTCAAGACATCAGTCAAGTCACAGGTCTCTAGTATCATTTCGGAAGACACATGTCAGGACACCAGTCATGGTACATGTCATACGAATATCTTCTCAAAGTACGAGCCAGAACTCATAACTCTAGTGTGTCTTATAAACCAGACCCTCAGAAATTCAGGATACCCTCCAAGGGGGTATACCCGTTTTGGTTATGTCATGTATAAAGCAGACCATTAAAGATCCAATTACCACCACTGGAGTATTATTCAGGTTTGACATGCAGTGTTCATTCTGTTGGGTTACAGACAAACACATTCAACAAGATTTGCCATGTTTGCTTCACGTATTCATATGTCAGTTTTATCTTAAACTAGGTATTACCTACCTTCCAGCCGGAAAAGACTCCATAGTATCACCCATATTTATTAAGGTTTTCTTTTTAGTTAACGACGAGATCCGTCTTACTAAATCCCAAATATATTCATTATATTTTCTGCCAGAAAAATCAGTACAAATTGTTTCTGCTTTACAAGCGCGTGACTTATTATCCCATAGCTACGAAGACTTTCTAGCTATCAGTCATGTCAACAGATTATTCCAGAACTTTCAAACTCAATACCAGAAGGTTTCCAGAAAAAAAATTCCTAACCACGAGACAGAGTTTAACATCGAACTTGGTTTCAAGGACATAACCTGTTTCTAAAGCTCGTTATCACAGGGCTTCAGCTGAGTTAAAATAGTTGTAGGACAAGCTGTAAGAGTTTCTGGAACGAGGTTATATTCGCTCTAGTACACCACCAGGAGGTGCACCCTTTCTGTCTATCAAGAAGAAGGCCGGTATCATGAGATCATGTATCAATCGCCAAAAATTTTACAAGATCACCATTCATAATCGATGTTCATCTCACGTATAGGAGGTCTATCTGATCTGCTACGATGTCTTAAACATTTTTCCAGAACGATTCCTGATCATGCTATCATCAGTGGTGAGAGAAAAAACATTATGTTTCCAAGACTGCTTGCACACGTTATGGTCTCTCTAAAATCTTGATTTATGCTTCTGAGCTCCCAAATGCTCCAGCTATAGTATGAAACTAACGAATAAAATTTTCCATGAATTTTCAGACAAAATCGTCAGTATAATCATTGATAACATTCTGATCTACCAAATTCTAGAGAGGAACACGAGAATCATCTTCTCACAGTTGTACAGATTCTCCAATACGAGAAAATTATATATGCAGCTTCCCAGATGTAAATTCCAGTTGAACAAGGTGACGTTTCTGAGCCACCCTATTTCAGCAGAAAGAAATTTCAGAAATATTGCGAAGGTGAAGGCCATCACCAGATGGTCAAGACCGACTTCTGAGACTGAAGTACGAAATCTCTAGAATTCAGTGACTACTACCGCAGAAAGTGCTGACAGTTCTCACGATTAGCTTTCCATGACTAAGCTTAGGCATAAAGGTGAGAACCTACACAAAAACTTTGTATTCCGTAAGATCCTACGCTAGGAGAGGTCTAAATTACCGAGACTCATAGTTCTTCCATGACTATTTATCCAAATTCCACAAGGATGTACCGTAATCCCAGGCAGGATTTTGATAAAGGCAATATAACACATTGATGCAGCTACGTTCATATCCTGATGCCTAACATGCCAGCAGGTTCAGGATAGAACACCGACATGCTAGTGAGTTATTACAACCGTTGGAAATCCTGAACAGAAATGAGACAATATTCCATGGAAGTTGTTATCGGTTTACCACAGACTCAGGAGAAGTATGATACTATCTAAGTCATTATCGACTATTTAATCAGCCTACACGTTTTCTTTCATACAAAATGATTACGTAGTAGCAGATCTGCAGAAAATTCAGCAAATGATCGTACAATTTCAAGGTATTCCATAAACTATCTTATCAGATAGAAATTCATGTTCACGTTTACGTTCACCCTCACGTTTACGTCTCGCATTCACATTATGATGTTCCAGTCCATATTCTGTGCTATCTTATGATTTAGGTTCGCGTTCGCGTTCATGACATTGTTCACGTTCAGATTCGTGTTCCATCTCATGATATACGTTTCACAGCTTGTTACTGAATACAGTCACATAAAGCTTAAGAAACCAGACTCAAGTTTAGCACAACTTTTCCATACCCAGGCAGACGTTTCACGTCTCAGGTCGTATCGCTTGGCATTCTTTCCTCAGTCAGCATACGTTAATGATATGTCCTAGTATCACATTCACAGTATGTTTCACGTATCACGTTCACGATATGTTCTATACCCAGCGTTTATCAGATGATCGTGAACCACGTTCACAATTGCTCACGTAGCACGTTCATAATTGTTCACGTAGTTCGCCCCAATACGTCTTCAGTACCTTACTCAGAGATATTAATGTTATCTTTTCAGGTTAATTGTACGTATCATTTCATGTATTCTACATGTATTAGCTTACTTATTCGACCAAATTCAGAAAATCCATCTTAAGTATGGAATCAAAAACTTTTCAGCATCGTCAGGACAGGGTCATTAAGACCAAGATTTTCATTGTGCTTAGATCCTTGAAGGAGTTGTTTCGAGCGGGAAGCCACCCGGAACGGAGGAGTCCATCCGGACCTCTCATCCTTTTTCCTTCAATAATTCAGTGATGTTCATTCAGCCATGTCACGTTCCATGTTCACTTCAGTCATGTCATGTTTATACCCTCTCAACAACATTATGTTTTAATTCGAGGACGAATGATCCTTCAGCTCTCATGTCTTTCAGCCTATGTGTCCTTTCAGCTTTTATAACCTCACCAGCTTAAATTACCTTTGATTAGATGACGAACTATCCTTTTAGTTTACATGTTCTTTTAGCTTACGTGTTCTTTCAGTTCTTACAACTTCATCATCTTATTACCTTTAATTCGAGGATGAATTTTCCTTTTTAGAGGGGAAGAATTGTAAAACCATAGCATTATCGTGTCTCTAATTCGAGGACGAATTTTTTTAGAGGGGAAGAGTTGTAAAACCCGCATTTAAAATCCAAGAACATTAATTACACACATTCTCAGGTATCACCCGTTTTAAGAATCCATGAGCGTTAACTACACGTAACCTCAGTTTTATTTAAGCGTACGTAGTTCATCATTCAGAAAAATAATTTATTTTAACTATCCAGGTATTACGTAAGTATCTAATTTCCAGAAAAATAAATAAATACAATTCAGAAATTAAAACGCAAACACGTACGCGAGTATTAAAAACACGACGCGAGGTTTGAAAGATGTGCGTGTGTTGGTGCTATATGGGCCGCGGTTTTAGAGTAAATAACAAAAGAAAAAGGAAGAAATGGGCCTCCTAGCCCAACCCATTTTGTAAACTAAACAATGAGGGGTTCATATCTATTTCATTTTGGGAGAAAAATAAAACAAACAAATTAGGGTTTTATCCCTTGGGGGCCGCCGGCAGAAACAAGAACAGAGAGGGCACGTTTGGTTTTGTTTTGAGTAGGAGTTCGTGTTTGTTCGTCATTCGTCGCATCCCACACGGTATCACTAATCTTAATCGCCTTTTTGTATGTTGTTGTTGTTCGAATTTAATGTTAAGCACCAAAAACACATGTGTTGATTTATCAAAATCACGAAATGAACAAGTAAAGCGGGATGTTGTTTTTGTCGTCACGGAAACCGAGACCAATAAGGTCTCGGTTTGGTTTAACCAAGGCCAGCCGCAACCATTTAAGGTGCGGTGGCTGAGTTTTGTTGTTTGCCTTAGAATAGAAAGCCAAACAAGGGGTTTTTTGGTTTATCAGGGGGTGTTTGTCCAACAGCAGTGGCAACCGAGAGTCAAAACAACTATGGGTGGGTCTAAGGTGCTAAGCAGTGGGAATAATAACAAGATAGTGGGAATAATAACAAGGCAGTGGGAACAAATAACAAACAGGGGGAACTAATGACAAACAGTTGGTACTGTTGGCCAACAGTGGCAACTGGCACAAGGCCAGTGGCGGCTGTTTGGCTGACATCGGCAGAGGGGGAAACGGCGGTTACTGGGCTCGGTTTGGGCTGACCCGAGACGTGGGTGTCTCGAGGAAGGTTTTGGCCCAGATTTCCGAGTACACGTTCGATATAAAATGCAAAGGTTTTATTTAATTTATATTAAATCATTTTTATCAATTAAGATATATCATGGATTAACCAAATTATAAATGTTTTCATTAATTTAATTAGTAAATTAAATTGAGACGATTTAATTAATTAAAATGTCTGGTTTTTATTTAAATGATTTAATGATTCATGAAACCTTTTTGGAAAACTTTCTATTTCAGGAAATTTCTATTTTAGGAAACTTTCCATTTTTAGCAAGTTACTTATACAGTATAATACAATAATCAAAATACAATATAAAACAATAATCAGAATACAGTATAATACAATAATCAGAATACAATATAAAACAATAATCAGAATACAATATAATACAATAATCAGAGTACAGTATAATGTACAGTAATTAGAAGTACGAGATATACACAAATCAATATATATTTAAAGACAGTCATAGTTATCGGATTTTACCCAAAATAGTAAAACAACACAAGAACATATAAATCAAGTAATAACAGTAAACATTAATCAAACAAATCATTCATGTCTCGTATTCGTATAGCTATTGTGAAGTCAGAGTAGGAGTTCCATCTGTTTTCTCTTCAGTCAGACTGGACACAAGGTACGGATTTTCCATCCTTCAATATGGACTTCCTTTCTTATGCATGTTTAGGATTCCCCGTCTGCAGCCAAATGTTTTCCCCAGTATACGTATGAACTTTAAAGTAATTATCTTAATAACTATGTTTAATTGCCTGAGCTTTATATACATGCATGACTAGTTAGTACTAGTTACGGAGGTACCGTAACCATGACACTTGAGGCACCGGTGTCGTGACTCCTCTGCGGGGGATTGATTTCTCGCAGCGTCCCATTTATTTTAGCTTGGCCATTTTATCAGTATTATTAGCGGGGCGTATGGGTGCATCCTAGGTTATCAGATTACAGCTTATCAAGTGAATGTGGTGTGTGCTCTACATCCTTCACATTGGAGTTGATCCATCCACCCAGCACATCAGTTAGAGGTCACCCCTCTACAGTATGATGAGGTCACCCCTCTATGTATTCATGCAGACGTTGTTACAGTACATGACCTATATAAGCTCTTGGAACATAAAATACAGTAAATGCATCTTTTCATATTTAACAAATAATAGTTCAGCTTTACTAATTATAAACCAGACTTCTCAGAGCACACACAGTTTTATTCCACTGCTTTTACTTATTAGTCTTACAGTTTTAGTATTTTATTATCTGCTTCATTTCAGTTTTCTTATCATGCTTTGTATCCGTTCACTGGCCGTTATGCTTAGCCGTAGTTCCTTTCATGTTCTAACGGTAGGTACACCAGGACGCTCTTAGGATTCTGAGAGTACGTGCATTGGGATGGAAGCTAGCCAGACTTCTTTACTTTATGCACTTTATACATTTATTTTCCTTTTCGGACATTTTTCAGTCCTTCCTTTCAGTATTTACTTTTCATGTTTTGAGCTTATGTTTGGATTATCGATGTTTGATTCCAGTATTTCCTTTATGGTCAGTTAATGTTTTAGGACATTTAGCTTATATGCTTTGATGACACGCCATAAATACATGTAACGGTCCACTTATCTAAGTGGGGTGTTACACCTTATGACTTGGGGTTTTCACCGGATTCTTTTTAGAATTGAAGGTACAAGGGGGGATTGGTTGTACTCTGACAAGTGACAATTTTGTGTTCGTCTTTTTTCCTATACTAGGCTGTTCTTTTCCAGGCTTTGAGGGGGTGTAATGTGACAACGACAGTTTTGAGGTTCTTCACTTAGACAATAGTTTAGGGTACTTTGTGTAAATATGTGCTTATGTGTTTAGTTTGTGTGAATGAGGTTGGAATGGTCATCGTTTATGAGTACGGGATACTCATAAGTAAATCGTTGAACGGATATTTCATGAATCATAAGCTCACAATATAGTGACTATGAAATGAGGTGGTGTTATTGTGTGATTTTATGTATACATATATGTATTATAGTAAATCGTATTTCTATGATACAAGATTTAGCGTTTAGAGGTCTCGGATTAAGGATCTAGTCTCGGGAATAGTATAGTGATTAGTTTTAATTCATTTTGGAATTATTTATATAGTTGGTAACTTATTTAAGAGTTTTCATAAAATAGTGTATTTTACGTCTTTTACGATAATCGCGTAGAATTGACTAGTTTTACGGTTTTAAGGTTTTGGAGACTTTAGAGTCGAAATAAAATTAAGGAAAATTAAGGTAATATTATTAACAAATTAATTAACAATAAAAAGGAAAAAAAATAATACTAAGGGGTGTTTGGTTGGTTTATTGCGACGCAAGGGATGGGAGAAAAAAGAGAGGATACCGGGCTTTTGTATTGGGCTAGGACTTGTTTAGTTAAAGTATAAAATGTTTTTATTAATAAAAAACATACATAAAATCCCTGGAGATCAAGAGGAAGTCGACATTCATGGAGTTTATTTAGGGTTTTCATATGTTTCTTGTCTTCCATAAATTCTAAGGTGAAACCTATGATCCTCTTTTCAATTTTATTATTATTAATGCTTTCTTAATCAATAGATGATAGATCTAGGGTTAGGATAATTTTAAATTATGTAGTTTAATTATAGAAACATGCTAGGGTTAATTTTGGTTCATAATTATACATGTTATGGTGATTTATTAGACTAGATGTGTTAAATTCGTCTATAAAAACTGGGCAAAATTTTGAGTCACTTGTTTTGATCATATATAGATTACAAAATTTCTGAAAACGAATCTTATATCCTTGGAAAGGTATTTGTTTTGATCATATCTAGAGCTTTTTAACTAAATAAACGAGAACTAAATTGGAGGTAGGGAAGTAGGGCAAAAGTGGGTTACAACAGTCGGGTGTCAAAACAGTTTTTGGATCAGCCTGTTTACAATTTAAGTTTTGAGTTGGTTAGGTACTTAGGGTTATAAGTAGACCTTAAAACGATCATGAGACTTAGTTTATATGTTATAGAAAGGAACTGGATGAGGTATAAGTAAATGGAATAGGTTAAGACCCTATGGTCATAACAAACTTTTCGTATGTTCAAAATCGATAAATTCTGGATAGGTAAAAGTATAAGTTGCATATCGGGGACTTAGAATTAGCTTTGAGGTTGGGTCAAGGGCTGAGAATTTAGATATGTGTTAATAAACCCAAGAGGGGGAATACATGCGTTTGGTACAAAAGTATACGTTGTTTATATATACGGTTTTGGGAGAATACATGTTTATAAATAAACATGCGATGTTTAGCTATATGCTTTGAACGAACACAAGTTGTTGTAAATGAATGTAAGAGGTTTGATTAAATGCTTTTGAAAGATGAGCACAAGCGTCGATTGTATTGATTGTAAACTGATATTTGCTAAGTGTTGTATTGCCAAAATTTGGAAAGTCCGTAAAACCCATGAACCGTTAACTACCTATAATGGGTAGGCGCTTGTATAGACGGATGGATCCATCGGGGATGGCCCCCACCTGGGCAGGTCGCACCTGTGGGTTGGAGGCTCATCTAGGTGTTTTATATGAGATAACACATATAACTTTATGGGATTTTCATTGCAAGGATTGTGGGATAGGTTTGGTGGGCGTTTGAGACATAGTTTGGGGTATGAAAAACGGGACTGTTTTGAGTAAAATGATAACGGGATATGTTGTGGACTTAACTAGGTTAAGATGTTTATAGAGGATTGTAATGGGATGTTTATAGCATATTAATGAGATTAAAATGTAGGAGAGAGTCAGACATCCATCATAGATTGATGAGCCATTTTAGTTTATTGGTTCATGTCTTGATAGTGTGTATTGTTATGTTTAGATTGTGCTCGTGTGCAGAGATTTGGAGAAGCTCGATCAGGTGAGTTTCATAGCCCCATATCTTTAAATGATTTACTTACAGATGGGATGGAAGAGACACATACTTTGTTTTGTAAATGAATTGCTGTGAATGTTTTTTTAATGCTTTGTGATTGGACTTGCGTGTTTTACTTATGCACTTAACTGCAATGTGTTTTGTTATATTCTAGGGAAATCAATATTTATGCACCCCAACTAAAATGCATCAAACTAAAAAACAATCAAGACGAAGAAAGAAGTGATTCGGGCACGTTATGCTTAGTTTTTTAGTTCGTGTGTGTTTTTATGTAATATTCTTTTTATGAATAAAATGTCTTTTTATTTAGTATATATGTAATTTAAGTTTTTCTTTTAAAAAAAATATAACTTCAATTTTCTATGACTTGTGTAGAAACTAGAAGGGGGGGGGGTTGAATAGTTTCTAGTTCATTTTCAAAACATTTCGGCGTAATCCACTGTGCGCGGTTCTTTATTGTACCCGCGGTTGTTTATCAATAAAGGACCGCCGGTCCATTTAGGGAACCGCCAACAGTGGACCAAACCATTTATTGAATTGTTAAACTTAAAAAATCCTTGGTATCAAATTCTCGATCAAGTTTGACTAGATATGAGATGTGTTTAATTGAAAGGTAAATACTTGTAACACCCCCAAATTTACAACGCATCGGAATACAACATTGGGGCGCTACTTCATACAAGCTCACGAGTCACAGTAAACGTATTTAATAGAAACGTTTACCAATATTGATTTCATCAAAAGATCAGAGTTACAGGGTCCCAATAAATTAAGAAAACTTATTTTCAAATAAGTTGCAATATACAATTTTTTTTTAAAGAAAAGATTTTTATCCAATGTATAAAGTTCACCAAGTCCACTTCCTTTGATATCCGCATCCAATCCTATCCAAGCATGCCAATATAAACCTGAGATAAACATGCTTAAAAGTCAACAAAATGCTGAGTGAATCCATAGCGTTTATAAACAATAACTTTAAACACAAGCTTAATAAACATTATATTCATAGAACAATCAAACGATGCTAGAGCCACGAACCGAACCTTAACCGTGTGCCCAACCTGGAGTGAGACACTCCCAATACTAAATACAATATGTCCTCGTATTCCCCTCGCAAGAAACATACTCCGGACAGGTCGTTAGGCCAAAATAGATCTATTATTATTGTACTAGCGTTTACCGGTTATCGGTAATTAACGGTCTATGAAGGAAAGGCCACAACATAACACTCATAGCAACGTTCACATATTAAAACTACTTGTGTTCGATTTTCTAAAACAAGCATGTATCCTCCTCGCGGGTTTGTAAAACATAAAAGGATTTAAATGCGAAGCTATGAACTCACCTTGGATAATACACGAAGCTAGTAGTAGTAGTGATCGCCGAAGTGAAGATGCCTGTTAACACGAAAGCCGCATCCTACCAAATAAGGTGCGCTCGTTAATAATTAACTTAAGTATAAATCATAATTAATAATATAAAACTCAAAATTACAAAACCGAGACAACCCGAAAGATCTACAAGCAAGTGATACTATTATACGTTTCTACATTTACTAGTTTTCCAAACTAGCACCTCCGATATTGATCCATCTCAAGATGCCAATTCAACACGGGTCAAGTACCCAACACAGACATTCATTCTCAGAATATACCCTCAAGCATAACACTTATAACCTTCGGTAATTTTAGAAGCTAATAGGTTAGCCTCTCACCTCAAACTATGACGCGAGGTTAAGTACCTCCCAGAAATACTCAGCCGGTACTTACCAAAAGTACACGCTGATTTACCATACCTAAGCAACTCTGTTTTCGACGAAACTTGGTGACAACCTCACTTATAATCTGTATAAGACTCAGTTAATAATTCATTCAATGATTCACATTTTAAAACCACCTTCTAGACACATCTCTAGACTATAAAAACCGGACTGTTTTACACACTTGACTCGTAAAACCATTTTGACCTTGTTAAACATTTTCCATTTACAAAATCGCCACTTGAATTTGAAAATAGACTCCAAATGCTAAGTTTAGAACCTAACAACAGCCTTTGACCAGTTTTAAAACTTAACTTATATTCCCCGAGATTCGATCCAAATATCAACATCAATTTCGTATTGTGTCAACACTCGTCTCCCGGTACACGAATAATCAAACTAGCATAACTTCCTCCTCGTTATGAGTTAAAAGCTCTATCTTATATCGAAACGAGCGTCTCGACGGCTACTACAACAGTATCCAATCATATCGAACTTTATTTAAGCTTTTACCCACGAAAATTTTGTTGGGAATAAATTATAGCCAGTCTACTTGAGCGCTGACAAGTGTAAAACAAGCGTTGACAGGAGTAAAACAAACGCTGACAGCTCAAGCGTTGACAAGACAAAGTCAAGCGTTGATACATTGAAGACAAGCACCGATGGGAAGATATACTCTACGCGTTTATTGTATTCTAGATTACTTCTAGTAAAGATAGGAACAACAATGTATTTTCTATATTTATCTTTACCTAGAATAGTTGATACGTAGATTATTGTACAAGGCTTCTTATGTCTATAAAAGAAGACCTTTAGGTTAATGTTCAATATAAGTTTTCATACATAAACTAATTTCATTGTAAGCAAGTTTGATATCATTAATCAAAGTGAAAGTTTGTTTATATCATTGTGTTCTTGTTTAAGTGTTAATTCCGCATAACACTTAGATTGTCATATACATATACAAAGGTTTCTCTAAGTGTATTACTTGATCTAATCTCGTATACATAAAGCTAGATCGATCTAAGTTTGGGATCAACAAGTGGTATCAGAGCTTGTTGAGGAACTTTTGATCTTAAAGAACACAAGAACCCTAAAAATCACCAAAACCCTAATTTTCTCAAAAAACCCTAACAACATCATGTCAAATCCAGAAATAACCTCCTCCTCCTCACCTTTACCAAACATCAAGCTTCCCATGCTTGATGTAACCAACTTTGAATTGTGGAAATTCAACTTTGAACAATACCTGGGGATCTATGACTACACACTCTGGGAGATTATTAAATATGGAAACACATTCAATAAGGCTCAAAAGATTGCTAATGCCATTGCTGCAAGAACAGCTGTTGCTGGATGTTCAGAAGCAGATAAAAAGGAAAAACCTGAAGATGGTAGAGCTGTGTCTGCTGAAGACATAGCAAAGAAAAGGGTTGATATGAAAACCCTAAATATTCTGAAACTCTCTCTGGGACAAGAGAACCAGCATAAATACAGAGGTTATGAATCTGCTAAGGACCTTTGGGCAGCTCTTGAAGTTGCATATGGTGGCAATGAAGATACTAAGGAAGAGAAGAAGAAGCAACTCATGCATGATTATGCTGTCTTCAAGGCTCAATCTAATGAAAAGCTTAGTAGTGTGAGAAGCAGATTGCTTGATATTACTAGCAAATTGTCCTTCATGGGGACACAACTTGGTGATGTTGACATTAATGCTACTTTTCTTAAAAGTCTTGGTGAGGCATGGATGATTGAGGCAAGATCTATTCTTGCCAATAATACTCACAAAAGTTCCACGTTTGATGATATCTACAACAAACTGAGGCTGTTGGAAGATGAAACTCTTTTAGAGCATGGAAGCAAGTCCACCAACAGCAACATGGCCTTCTTTTCTCATAGTGAAGGTCAATTCGATCAGAAGGACTCTTACATGCATCCAGTTACTAGATCATCATGTGTCAGCGCTGGAACATGTCCTGTCAACGTCTCCTTTTCAGACGCTAACACATTCAAAAGTGACTTACCAAGAGTTAAACCTGCTGGTTTGGATCTGGATACTGTATGTGCTTATATTGCTTCTTTGCCTAATGGTTCAGTGATTACATATGAGGACCTTGAGTAGATAAGTGATGAGCACTTGGAAGAGATGGACATTAAGTGGAACATGGCTCTTGCTAGTATAAGAGCAAACAGGTGGAACAGAAGGTTTAAGAAGAAGATGACCTTCAATGCAAAAGACACATCTGGATTTGATAAATCCAAAGTTGAATGCTACAACTGTCATCGTATGGGGCACTTTATGAGGGAATGCAGATCTCCTAGAAGATCTGATGCTGGTAAACCCTCAAGTCAAATAGTTAAAGCTCAGGATCCTAAGGCCATGGTTGCAGTTCAAAGAATTGATGGAATGGGATGGGATTGGAGCTATTTGACTAAAGATGTAGAAGAGGATAAAGCCTTGGT
Source organism: Glebionis coronaria (assembly GCA_025667525.1). Classification (NCBI taxonomy): domain Eukaryota; kingdom Viridiplantae; phylum Streptophyta; class Magnoliopsida; order Asterales; family Asteraceae; genus Glebionis; species Glebionis coronaria. The sequence goes on from CM046874.1 coordinate 200,493,525, forward strand.
TGCTGAAATTGAAGAAGAATAGCATGTTGAATATGCTCTCATGGAACACTTCTCCTCTTCATCTGATAATGAGGTATACGATGATGCTTTTTGTAGTAAAGGTTGTAGGTTAAATACTGAGAGACTTAACAAAGAGGTGTTAAGATTATTAGATGATATGAGTACTAAAAGATGCAAACTATCTAATTACCAACTAGCTCTCACTCAAACTGAAAAGACAGTTACTGAATACAAGAAAATGGAATTTGACTTAAAAGATAAAATAAATATCTTAAAACATGAGTTGAATGCTAGTAATGATATTAGGAGTATCATGGAAAGGGTTAATGGTGAGCTACAGGCTAAGTTAGATGAAGCCACTAAGAATAAAGATAATGTTGGCCTTAAAATTCAAAGATTTGATAAGGCCACACAAACCCTAGGAGAATGTGTGAGTAAACAAAGGGATCCTAAGGACATGACTGTGATTGGGATGAAAGATTACTCTGTGGTTCCACCACCAGCTGGTGACTTCTATGGTGTCCAACAAAAGGACCTATCTTGGACTGGTTTGCCAGAACTCCAAGAGGAGGAATTCATTCCTCCACCAAGAGTTGTCACCCCAGTTGAAGAGTATCAACAGAAGTTGACTGACCTGAATGAATGGAAGAAAGCTAACCCTACCTTGTTTGTTAAGGGTGGCTTGCTATGTGAAAGTCCTAATGAGTCAACTCCCATTAAGGTTACCAACCCAATCACTGGTAAAGCTGTTGACCTTGGCTCAAATACTGTTAGAAAACCCAGCATTAAGTATACAGAGATGTATAGAAATACTAGGTCACCTAAGAGCCAAGTTAGCAATGATGAAACATGCTTTTTCTCTTCTAGACTTAGGGTTGTGTCTAGAAAAGCCTGTTACACTTGTGGTAGCTTTTCACATTTAGCATATAAGTGTGTCAACGCTCCCAAAGTCAACGTTGTTAGAAAGTCAAACGTTGTCAGACCCAAACCTGTGTGCAGCAAAGTCCACAAGTTGTTAGACCTGCCCCATTCTTCACTAGAGGGTCTAACACTCATGGACAAAGACCATTTCAAAAGACAAACACTTGGTCTAATAGGCAATGGGTTTCTGTAGCAAACCCTAGGTTCAACGCTGACAAGGGTAATTTCAGCGTTGACAAGACAAATTCCAACGCTGACAGAAACGTGACCAGACCTAAATATGTGCAACCACAGGGTAAGGGGTCTAAAGCTTCTTCAAGCTTGACATGGAGACCAAAGAAAGATCAAAACCCTAATGATAATGGGATTTCAATGACCTGCAACAGATTTAATTACATTTCAAAGGTTATTACAAAACCTATTGGGGTTAACTGGGTATTTCATCCTAAGAAGGATGAAAATGGGGTTGTTGTGAGAACTAAGTCTGTTCTTATTGAACAACCAGATGAATCCAAGTCTTCCAAGGCTTGGGTTCCCAAAGAAAACTAACTTGTTTTCTTTATGTGCAGGGCATTCAAAAACAGGTCAATGACTATGGATATTGGGACAACGGATGCTCAAGGCACATGACAGGGAAGGAAGATTATCTCACTAACTTCACTCCCATTAAGGATGGTGATAAGGTTTACTTTGGAGGCGGATATGGTACTATCACAGGCAAAGGAACACTTCTCACCAAGAACTTGCGTTTTGAAAACGTATTTTTGGTAAAGGAACTTGATTATAATCTTTTTAGTGTATAACAAGTTTGTGATAACAAAAATAAAGTTCTGTTTACTGATACTGAATGTTTGGTGTTAAGCAAGGATTATAAGATCCCTGATGAGAAATACATTGACTATAGAACACCTAGGCATAAAGACATATACAATGTGAATCTGAATGGGATTAGAATGAATAGCAATATGTCTTGTTTTTATGCTAAAGCTTCAGTAGATGAAAGTAATTTGTGGCACAGGAGACTAGGGCACATAAATTTTAAGAATATAAACAGGCTTGTGAGACTTGGCTTGGTTGATGGTGTGCCTGAGAAGGCATTCCACAATGACCACTCTTGTGTTGCATGTCTTAAAGGCAAGCAACACAAGGTCTCATTCAAGTCCAAACAGGTGCACACTAGTACTAGACCTCTTCATTTGCTTCATATGGACCTCTTTGGTCCAACCAATATATAAAGTTTGAATGGAAAGTCCTACTTCTTTGTCATCACAGATGACTTTTCTAGGTTTACTTGGACCTTCTTTCTAGCTATGAAGAGTGACACAGCTGACACTTTAATTGATTTTATCACTCAGATTGAGAAGAAAACTGGTAATGAAGTTAAAATACTTAGGAGTGATAATAGAGGTGAATTTAGGAATAAAAAGTTAGATGATTTTTGTGCCAGGAAAGGAATTACTAGGCAATTTAGTGTTGCTAGAACCCCACAGCAAAACGGGGTTACTGAGAGGAAAAATAGAACCCTAATTGAAGCAGCCAGAACCATGTTGGCTGATGCTCATTTTCCTATAGCCTTTTGGGCTGAGGCTGTTAATACAACTTGTTATGTTCAAAATAGAGCATTGGTTAACAAAATTCAGAACAAAACACCTTATGAGTTACTTTGGGGTAGAAAACCTAATATTGGTTTTCTCAGACCTTTTGGTTGTCATGTAGTAGTTTTAGATACTAGTGATGCCTTAGGTAAATTTAGTGCAAAAGGTGATGAAGGCTACTTCATGGGGTATTCAGTGCAGAGCAAGGGATATAGGGTTTATCTTAAAGAGGAAAAACGTATTCTTGAAAGAGTACATGTTAGGTTTTTAGAGAATAAACCTAGTGATCCTGAAAGTGGTCCAAATTGGTTGTTTGACTTGGAACCTTTATCTAGAACTTTAAATTATATGCCTGTCACTAATCCAGACATTGTGAAGGTAACTTCAAATGTTGTGGAAGAACAAGTTGTTGATGTTTCAGGTACACAGGTTCATGAAAAGGTTGGATCACAAGCAGAAAAGTCATCTCCTATATAAGAGTATGTCACAATTCCCATATGGACAGATGCTTTTGCTGCTGCTGCTGCTGGAAAACATAATGGTGGTCCCCAAGTACCACAAGATACAAACATGCATGGTCCTTTAGGCACTGACAAAGGTAAATCTAGCGCTGACAAGACCAATTCAGACGTTGATGGCTCAGACGTTGACAACAACAGTTCAAGCGTTGTTAGCCCATTCGCTGACAACCAAGGTTCAGGCGTTGACAACACCTTTGCACATCTTTTCTCTTCTACTTTTGAACAGGGTGAACCTTCCAATTTATATGAAGAGGTTCATCCTCATGTTGATGAAAGAGAGTCTGATGAAGAAGATATTGGCAACATGGAGAATCAGGTTGAGGACACCAGACTTTTTGAAGGAGGAGTTCTCACTTCTACTATGAAGAATCACCCAACTTCTCAAATCATTGGTGATATTATGACTCCTGTTAGGACTAGAAGATCTCATCAAGGTCTTGGTGGATTTATTGCCAATATTCACAAGAAGGTTGATACCCCTCTTGTGCAAGCATGTTTGTTTGCCTGTTTTTTTGTCACAACAAGAACCCAAAAAGATATTTGATGCTCTCAAAGAACCAAGTTGGGTGGAAGCAATACAGGATGAGCTTCACCAATTTGCAATTCAGGATGTTTGGGAGCTGGTTGATTGTCCCAGATATGTCAGACCTATAGGGACAAGATGGGTTCTAAGAAACAAGAGAGATGAAAGAGGTATTGTGGTCAGAAACAAGGCAAGATTAGTGGCTCGGGGATATACACAAGAGGAGGGGATAGACTATGAGGAGGTATTTGCACTAGTTGCAAGGATTGAAGCTATTAGGATCTTTTTAGCCTATGCATCCTGTATGGGCTTCACTGTCTATCAAATGGATGTCAAGAGTGCCTTCCTCTATGGAACAATTGTTGAGGAGGTATATGTGATGCAACCTCCTGGTTTTGAGGATCCAGAGAATCCAGACAAGGTGTATAGAGTCAAGAAGGCTATGTATGGACTTCATCAAGCCCCTAGAGCATGGTATGGTACTTTGTCTACTTACTTAGTGGACAATGGATTCAAAAGGGGCACCATAGATCAGACACTATTTACAAAGAAGAAAGGTAAGGATGTGTTGCTTGTTCAGGTCTATGTTGATGACATCATTTTTAGGTCTACTGATCCAAAGATGAGTGAGGATTTCTCCAAGCTTATGACAGACAAATTCAAGATGAGTGCTATGGGGGAGATGAACTTCTTTCTTGGTTTACAAGTTCAGTAGAAAGAAGATGGTATCTTCATCTCCCAGGATAAGTATGTGGCAGCGATCTTGAAGAAGTTTGGCTTTTCTCCACATGAAAAGAGGGCTACTACTCCTATGGATAGAGAACACCCTTGGGGGAAGATTGGAGATAGGAAGGATGTTGATGTCAGGCTCTATAGATCCATGATTGGATCATTGATGTATCTTACAGCCTCCAGACCTGACATCATGTTTGCTGTGTGTGCTTGTGCACGCCATCAAGTGACTCCCAAAGAATGTCACCTTTATGCTGTGAAGAGGATCTTTAGGTATCTAAGATGCTATCCTAGTCTTGGTTTGTGGTACCCAAAGGACTCACCATTGGAGCTGATTGCATATTCAGACAGTGACTATGGAGGTGATAAGTTTGATAGAAAATCCACAACTGGTGGATGTCAGTTTCTTGGGAGCAGGTTGATATCTTGGCAATGCAAGAAACAAACAGTGGTGGCTAATTCTACAACTGAAGCTGAGTATGTGGCTGCAGCTGCTTGTTGTGGACAAGTTTTGTGGATTCAGAACCAGCTGTTGGACTATGGGTATAATTTCATGCATACCAAGATATTTGTTGACAATAACAACACTTTATGCATTATTAAGAATCCTGTACATCATTCTAAAACTAAACACATAGAAATTAGACACCATTTTATAAGAGATTGTTTTGAAAAGGTTTTAATACAACCAGATAGGGTTGACACAGAAGAGAATGTGTCAGATTTACTAACTAAACCTTTTGATGCTAGGAGGTTTCAATACTTGGTAACAAGTATTGGAATGATCAATCTCACGTAATATGTGTTTTGAAGTCTTTTTGTAAAAGTATGTATAGGATAATGCATTGTTATTGGTCTTTTTGAGGATTTAGATTTTCCACTATATTTTTCTAACACTGACAAAGGTTGCTTGAACGCTGATAAGTGTTTTTGTAACGTTGTCAGCCATATATTTGTCTCACGCTGACAAAGCTTCCCTCAACGCTGTTATGTGTTATTGGGGCGTTGTCAGCAACAATGTTAGTTTTGTGGTTTTCAATCTAAATGTGCAGGTGGTGTTAGCAGTATACCATTGGATATAGAGTTGTTTATGGATCATTGGAGAAGCATTTGGGCATGTTTTTGTTTATGGATGATGGTTGGAATTTTTAAATTCCTATCTTGACATAAATTTTTTATGTTCATGCATATTTTTAGCAACTTATGTATCATAGTTTAAAGGGAGGTTTTAGGAATCTTTAGGATGTTTGGGTATCCATATGATACTCTTATCACAATTCTAGATTGTGTCCACATGTGAGTATGAGTTAGTTTTACTAAATCATGAGGCACTGTAGCATGCAAAGTTGATATACTATACATGCTGCCAAGACATTTTTGGCCTAGAATTGGTTGTGGTCTGTTGGGAGACTTGGGAATGATTTTGTCATGGGATTTACCTGGGAGTAACAAGGGATTTTATAAGGTAACTTAGTTGTTAAGAGTTTTGGTTAGCAAGGGACACTAGAGGACTGTTATGTCTATCTTGCATAAGCAAGTGTGCATAACTGGACAGTGCTTGCCGCCCTATAATAATTATCAACTTTTTGGTTATCTTCTCTAGGATAAATTACTTTGTTAAGGTCATTTTTCATTTTTAAACATTTTTATTTTTGGACGCTGACAAGTATTTTTCCAAGCGTTGTTGTGACCAATTTAGACGTTGACATGGCTATGGCAAACGTTGACAAGAATATAGCCGTTGGGCGTTGATAGGTTATTTTTTACCGTTGACACTCAATGAGACCTACCCAGTTGTTACTTTTTGACATAATTTTTGGGACCTACCCAGTTGTTACTTTTTGACATAATTTTTAGGCCGTAATTTTGGGAGCTGATAACTTTCATTTAATGCATGAGATAAACTTATTCTTTTTCAATATTTTCATGATTACATTTTGAAAATACTTGCCTATTTTTTGGCCAATCACATGCATTTTCTTCTCCTATATATTTGGCTCCTATTTTTAAACAGGGTACCTATTATTCTTGTCTAACACAATTTTCTCTTATCAACTTCATCTTTATCAATCATTTTAACAGCTTTCAACAATGGTACCAAAGTTTAAACCATCAGATTTGGAACTGGGGTTCAGAAGTCAACACAACATGATCGCGTATCTTGAAGCTGACGATGCTCTGTTTCCCCAATACACACAAATGGTGGCGTATTTGAACGCATCTCTTTTTAGGTATGCTCTTTCTCATGCACCACTCATTCCTGTCACACATATTAAACAGTTTTGGAACAATGTTAGTTCCTCAACAGTTAATAGAGTGACTACATTATCTTCTATTGTTCATGGGAGAACTTGGGTGGTTACTGAAGCTTTGGTACGCCAATCTTTGCATCTTGATGATGTTGATGGTATAACCACCCTTCCCATTAGTGAAATAGAACAAGGACTAAGGGCTTTGGGTTATCCTTTTCCTGATGAAGGAACTTTAAATAAATATCATAAACAGGAGTTTCCCCCAGCCTGGAAGTACCTAATACATGTCCTCCTACAATGTTTGAGTCCCAAGTGCACTGCACACAATGAGATCAATAGATCTATTGCAAGTGCTATTGTGTGCATTGCTACTGGGCAAAAATTTAATTATTCCAAAATGATTTTTGAGGGCATGTGTAAAAATAAAGGGAACAAAATGACTTTAGCTTATCCCAGATTTTTACAAATGGTTTTTGATGTCCAGGGATACTGCACAAGGGATCATGATGATTTTTATGAGATCCCTGTGCAAAAGAAAGCAATTTTTATGAAGATGAACTCACCTCCACATCGTGACCTACCCCTAACCCAAGCTATGCTTGCTGTCATTGAAGCAACACAACCCCAACCAGACCCTCAACCCCAAATTGACCCAATACCTGAACCATTACCTTCACCACAACATATGCAAATTGACCAAGAACCCTTCGACGCTGACACGTTAAATGTTGGCGTTGATGTGCCTATTTCAAACGTTGACACACAACCTTCACAAACCCAAACACCCCTTAACCAACCCACATCCACCCAATCCATATCATCATCTCCACCTACACAATATAGGTTACAAAAATGCCAAAGGACTACTGGAGTGTTCTCCTCTAGTGGTCCTAGCCATGTAGCAGAGAGAACCACCACCACAAGTGTGGTTGGTGTTATGGATGAGGCTGGGACTATTGGTTCTGGCTTAGAAGCTGGCCAAGCCAGTCCTACCATCATTAAGATCTCATCCATGCCCAATGAATCTACCTTGGGAGGTCAAATACCCATTTTTACGGGGTTTACATCCTCACCACCTTAAGGTTGCACCGTCTCGGGGCTCGTTTCGAATTATATCTAGATGGATTGCAACGGTCGATACATATTCAGAAATAAATCCATATAACAATTTGGGAATCGAAAGAAGTGAGCGCATTTGGAAAAATTTTAAGGCGAAAATAAATTCATAACCATCGGTAACCACGCCGATTAAATCGAAAGACATATTGTTCACGGTCTCGTTAAAAGAGATTACGTCATTGAAAATCTTCTCGAGAGTACATAACTTCATCGAATGCGTTGCCAAATTACTCAAAACAAGGCAATTGTTACTAATCATATAAAATCACCGAATCACATGATCGTTAACAGGGAAACCTTCCATCAAAAGAGTTTTCTTCAATACAGAAATCATTCGGAGTATACATTACTCCATCGAACGCACTACGACATAAATTAAAACATTGAATGCTATCACTAAGCACATATAATCACATTACGACACGCTTGCAAACTAACCAAGCCATGCCAAATCAACCAGTTCAATCAAGTTAACTCATGCTTGCTAAATAGTCAAGCCATTATAAATATGAATATTTGACAGGATTTTCGGATATGTCCCGTCAAAAGAAAGTTTGCATGTTAAAGGATGTTCACGGCCCTGATAGCCATGGATGCATATCTAAAACGACTTTTGTCATAGGAGGGTTCTCACACACGGATCCATACCCAAAATTTATTACAGGGTGCTCACATACAGATACATACCCAAAATGATATTACGCGGTGTTCACATATGGATACATACCCAAAATGATATTACGAGGTGTTCACATACGTATACATACCCAAGGTAATATAGGTACGCGTTACCTTCCGATCGGACGTCATTTAACAATGCCGCCTCAAGCTCGCACAACGTACGACCACTCGACTAAACCCAAAATAATATTACAGGTGTTCATATACGGGTACATTCCCAAAGTAATATAGGTACGTGTTACCTTCCGATCGGACGTCATTTCACAATGCCGCCTCGAGCTCGCACAACGTACGACCACTCGACTAAACCCAAAATAATATTACGGGTGTTCACATACGGATACATACCCAAAGTAATATAGGTACGCGTTACCTTCCAATCGGACGTCATTTCACAATGCTGCCTCGAAGTTACTCAAACTCGGCTTTCCTCCGGTTTGGCAGTCTGCTAATCTTGTTAAAATTTCTTCATAGTTTTGGTACGAGGTTTCTTGGTAATTCGTTACCAACATGGTGATTTACACGGGATTCACACGTTATGCATGACAAATAAAAATATTTTTACAGAAATATTCGGTCAAGGTTACTTTCTAAGCTAACACTAGTTGAAAGAGAATATACACAAAGAACTTGGAACATGTTCTTACAGAATCGAATTGAACATGATTACTTGCATAAGGATCCACCATTTGAAAGTGTTCTCACCCAAACATTTATTCAAAACCACCATTTTAAAGGCAACGACTGATCTGACACGACGTGGCTTTTCCTGAATTATGCATAGTTAGCTAGGCTATGCATAATTGAGGACCGAGTGACGACATATTAAATACATCACGACTCTTCCCGAATTATGCATAGTTAGCTAGGCTATTCATAATTGAGGACCGAGTGATGACATATTCGACGCTACTAAAAGAAACTTTTTGATTATTTCACAACATACAAGATTATGAAAGTTTTTGACTCATTCTTGAAAATAAGTAAATCACGTGACATAGAAATCGGAAATTTATTTGTACCCTTGTTTCTAGAAATACATCAACTATCTGTATATTCATCCTTGGGAAACATATTTTTCCTTCGCCTTCTTGTAAAAAAAAATATCAACGCAATTTGGTATTTAGTTCGATAAAATACTTTATATATTAATATATATTCTTGGAAAATTTTACTTCATAAAATGATGCTAAAGTGGTTTGGAATCAAGGATCAATACAAGTATAAAGAGTAGAAATCAAGAATCAATGAGACTGAATGAGGTGAACGAGCAATATATTTGCTACTGAAATTACTTACACCAGGAGTCAAGATACACCTAAGATATGTCAAGAGTTTCAGGGTAACAACGACATTTCGAACAAGAATCGTGTTTTGCCGGATGGCTAAAACTGGCTCTAAAATGCTCGAATCGCTCTTTCAAAATTTATGTCAACTTTTAATTAATAATCCCAAGTATTTAAATTTACACTCAAAGTGTATATTTTGATTTATTTCTAGTTTATTCATTATAGCAAAACACAAGCTTTGTCTTACGTTAAAATATTCGTAAAAATAAATTTTATCTTATTTATAATGTAACAATAAGTTTTTACAAAATCTCAAACCTCCAAATACGTGACAAAGTTTCCACTCACGTGCATATATTATGAAACATGCCAAAGTTTATATTTGACCCAAAAATCAATTTATATCATGTTTAGACCCATGTATACACGCGTTTCAAATCGTGACATTTTCTAAACAACTCATTCAACTAATCTAAGCAAGTTTTCGACGGATCTCATGACACACATTTATCAAGAACAAGTTATGTCGTAAAACAAATGATTATATTAGTAATAGAGATTACTTTTATTGATTCACCAAAAAGTCCAGAGAGGAAATAGTTTCGCCTCCTTCTTGCGTTCCTTAGTTGCGGCTCAAAGGAGAAAAACAAACCAAAACATAAACAAAATCTAACCATGTTTCATATACATAGATATATATAATATCGTAACGTATATATTACATATATACAAAATTAGTCATATCAGATGATAATGGAAACACCATTATTTAGTATAAATGGTACAATCGAAAGTACGTCCATATGGATGATCGAAAGGCGTAAATAGAGATCTAGTGGTTCGTCAAAGAACGGTATCGTACGTATATAAGTACAATTTATACCACGCACGCATATGGTATAAAATATATACAATTAAAGGCCTAGCACAAAGCACATAAAGAATCGGGAAGGATTGCACGCACGAATATCGGACATCGATGAACGACTCGTGAAAAGTTTTCGAAAACAGTCATAGTCCAGGTTTTGAAAAAAAGACTTAGTTCGCTATGACTCGATCTCTGATACCAATCTGTCACACCCCCAAATTTATAACGCAGCGGAATACAACATTGGGTTGCTACTTCATAATACAAGCTCACGAGTCACAATAAACGTATTTACTAGAAACGTTTACCAATATTGATTTCATCAAAAGACCAGAGTTACAGGGTGCCAATAAATTAAGAAAACTTATTTTCAAATCAGTTGCAATATACAATTTTTAATTTTTTTCAAAAGAAAAGATTTTTATCAAATGTACAAAGTTCACCAAAGTCCACTTCCTTCGATATCCGCATCCAATCCTATCCAGGCATGCCAATATAAACCTGAGATAAACATGCTTAAAAGTCAACAAAATGCTGAGTGAATCCATAGAGTTTATAAACAATAACTTTAAACACAAGCTTAATAAACGTTATATTCATAGAACAATCAAACGATGCTAGAGCCACGAACCGAACCTTAACCGTGTGCCCAACCTGGAGTGAGACACTCCCAATACTAAATACAATATGTCCTCGTATGATCCTCAAAAGAAACATACTCCGGACAAGTCGTTAGGCCAAAATAAATCTATTATTATTGTACTAGCGTTTACCGGTTATCGGTAATTAACGGTCCATGAAGGAAAGGCCACAACATAACACTCATAGCAACGTTCACATATTAAAACTACTTGTGTTCGATTTTCTAAAACAAGCATGTATCCACCGCGCGGGTTTGTAAAACATAAAAGGATTTAAATGCGAGGCTATGAACTCACCTTGGATAATACACGAAGCTAGTAGTAGTAGTGATCGCCGAAGTGAAGATGCCCGTTACCACGAAAGCCACAACCTACCAAATAAGACGCGCTCGTTAATAATTGACTTAAGTATAAATCATAATTAATAATATAAAACTCAAAATTACAAAACCGAGACAACCCGAAAGATCAACAAGCAAGTGATACTATTATGCCTTTCTACATGTACTATTTTTCCAAACTAGCACCTCCGATATTGATCCATCTCAAGATGCCAAATCAACACAGGTCAAGTACCCAACACGGGCATTCAATCTCAGAATATACACTCAAGCCTAACACTGATAACCTTTGGGAATTTTAGAAGCTAATAGGTTAGCCTCTCGCCTCAAACTATGACGCGAGGTTAAGTACCTCCCAAAAATACTCAGCCGGTACTTACCAAAAGTACACGCTGATTTACCATACCTAAGCAACTCCGTTTTCGACGAAACTTGGTGACAACCTCACTTATAATCTGTATAAGAGTCAGTTAAAAATTCATCCAATGATTCACATTTTAAAACCACCTGCTCGACACATCTCTAGACTATAAAAACCGGACTGTTTTACACACTTGACTCGTAAAACCATTTTGACCTTGTTAAACATTCCCATTTACAAAATCGCCACTTGACTTTGAAAATAGACTCCAAATGCTAAGTTTAGAACCTAACAACAGCCTTTGACCAGTTTTAAAACTTAACTTATAGTCCCCGGGATTCGATCCAAATATCGACATCAATTTCGTATTGTGTCAACACTCGTCTCCTGGTATAATAATCAAACTAGCATAACTTCCTCCTCGTTATGAGTTAGAAGCTCTATCTTATATCGAAACGAGCGTCTTGACGACTACTACAACAATATCCAATCATATCGAACTTTATTTAAGCTTTAACCCATGAAAATTTCCCCTAAACTCACTGATGTAAAATACTCTTTTAAAAATCACACTAAAACCCATTCTAAATCTATTCCAACAACTTTCTATCATTCCAATTACTATATTTTCATTCCTAAAACAAATCCTAACACTTGGTTGAATGAACTTGCAAAATCAAAGATGAAATTCAATGTTTTTAACATCAAAACATGGTGGTTTTATCAAGATCATCATAAGAATGATCCTACAACAACTTTGCCAAATCAAATTCATAAGAAAATAAACACCTCATCCATGTGTATAAAAATGGTACCAAAAGAATCACCTTTGAATTCTAAACATGGGACTTTGATTTATTTTTCATGGATCATCTTAAATTTCAAGATCAAAAGGGGTGTTTGTTGAGGGTGGTGGCGGCAAAGAAGAGAGAAGGAAAAACTCTGGTTGATTTTGTATGTGTGCGTATATTTTGAGCCTTTTATATGGTGGGTGGAGGTAGTTTTTGCCAATTGTGAATTCTTGTGGACCAAGTTGTAAAATATTAGTTAAAAAGCTTGAAATGACTATTAGTCAATTTTAAAAATATTTACGAGAGTCAGGTTTCGTCCCGGGTTCAAAAATATATAAATCTCGTTTGTTTAATCGATCGTTTTAATAATCAAACGGACACAAAAAGAAATAATGAAGTTCTGACTCGACTTAATACGTAATGAAATATAAATTTCATAAATATCAAATATCGAAATAATCGATTCAAAAATATAATATTTGGGCATCCATTGGCATCGCGATCACTAGTAGTCCTCGTTACTCGTCAGAACGTAAGAATAAAACGTCCAATATTGGTTTCAACTTAAACCGTTAAACGTCATAATAATTAACGTTATCATAACTTCAAAAATACTCGAAAAATAGAATTAAATTATGACCTTATTTTTACGGGGTTTACAATACTACAAGTAAGAAAACACACAAACACATCAAATCAAGAGTACATCAAGCAATAGTCTAAACACTAAGCACACACGTACTAAGCATAAGCTTTTCCGCAACTAAGATGTTTAGACTAAGTGATGTACACTTGACCATAGTCTAAACATGAAGCACACACGTACTAAGCCTTAACTTTTCCGCAACTTAGATGTCTAGATTATGATATGCACACAACACACAACAACATATAAAAGCATCAATAAGAGTAAAGACATAAATGTAAAGGAAAGTACCGACACGATGATTTATAGTGGTTCGGTCACGAAGCTCCTCTTCGCCCTACTCCACTCCTCGAGTACACCTTACTCGAGAGTTGCTTCACTAGTCAACAAACTCCTTAAGATGGAGAAACCATACACAACGTCGCTTATCCAATTTCCGAGTCTAAGCTAAAAGTCGAGTCCTAATCTTAGGTAGGACCAATCTACACACGTCGCCTACTTCACCATTTTCCGACACAAGGCTAGATGTCGAGTCCTAATCTTAGCTAGCACCAATCTACACCCATCTACACTAATCTTCACACAAGTTATGTTTTATGGCCCAACATAACAAACCTTGTGTTTTATGGCCTAAACACATAAACCATATAGATCTAAGTACACAACACCTAGATCTAAGACTCTAACACTATATCCAAGTATTAAAAAACTTGGATCTACACAACTAACACCTAATCCAAGGATACCCATCACTTGGATCTTCTACCCTTACAAACACATCCAAGTGAACCCAACACTTGGATCTTCTACATATACATAATAGGACTTGATCTAGAAGGAGAGATCTTCATCATGTTATGAACCCAAAACTTAATGTTAATGAAAGTGTTCTTCTCTTTGCACTTGAGAGGATGAGAGGATGGAGGATAGAATCACATCTTAAACAAGATTAATCAAAAGTAACTAATCAAGGAGTTTAAAGATGTTTTTGAAGAAACTATGCAAAAAGGGTTGAAAGAAAAGCTGGAAATGATCCACTATTTATAGGACACGAGTGCAACGGCTCTATATACCCGCGGTTCCTTATCAATAAGGAACCTCGGGTGGCGGTTCCTTATCAATAAGGAACCTCTGCCTCGGAGTCCGTGCATTTTTGTCCTTTAGTGGGTAAATACCATTTATACCCTCAAAGGATATTCTTTTGGCATATGGAATATGCCAATACAGATTCAAATTTCCATTTTCTTTTTAATAAAACATTTTCTTAAAAATAAAGTTTATTAAAATATTTTGTCACATTTGATTAAATGTGAGTTTTTAGAAAATATTTATCCTTGATCACTTAGTTAGGTTAATGACATGTTTATTCATACCTTGATTGATTCATGACGAATGCGATCTTGGAGGTGTCGAGAGAAGTATACAAATGTATTCTTGAGTGATTACGAGTACCTTAACATTTTACGTAATGTATTGTGATTTATTCGTTTTTCATCAACAAAACACGAAGAGATTATGTCGACTAAACATCGTAATGTTTGCACTAACAATCTCCCTATTTTTGAAGATGACAAACAAGTAAACCCTAACACATATTAAAATGTATAAGTTACTCGTTTACACTTACTTTCTTTTTTCGAATCAAAAAGGTAGTCAACGTCTTTGAAGAAGAGAAGAATCAACGTCGAGAGAGCACGCATCCAAAGTGGTAGTCATCGATTGCTCGTCATTTGAGGAAGAGAAGAATTGACATCACGAGAGCTTGCATCTGAAAGGTATTCTTCATTTGTATAAAAGGAGGATCGACTTTGAAAGGGCTTGCATCCAAAAAGCTAGTCGTCCCTTATAGTCATCGGTTGAGAGGCGAGAATACAAATCGTAGACCCATAATCTAAAGATATTGAGCTTGCGTCATCCTAGTGAAGTCTTCAATCAACATAGGTTAACCAACTCCATGCATAATAAAATGCTTATCTTTGAGATTCCAAAATTCATTACTTGTGAGAAGTTCGATGAATATAATTTAAGTGAGTCAACGATCGCAAATGTAATGACTAGAATTCTTGCAAATTCTCCCCCTTGATATGAGCTCCCCCTTGCTTGAGGCACCAATGAAGCAAGGATAGTGACAAGCTACAAAGAAGGGTTAGAAAAGTCCAACAAAACAAAGTTAGTGGACAAGAGCATATATGTATAGCAATGTCACCCAAGCGGAATTAGCTTTAAACATCTTGAATACAAAGAGAGGGACTCATGACAAAGCTAAAAAAATCTTAACTTTTAGAAGTGTAAAAAATATGACAAGTTAAGAAAAATAAGAGGGCTATTAGATAGAAAAGAGAACCAACTTATTTTTGGTGACACCAAAAATTATATAAAGAGGACTAAGATATAAAAGAGATGTCCAATTTATAAGAAAAATATTGCCGAGAGGACATACTCCACTTTAATATATTGGCACGAATACTGAACTAAAGAGAGTATGACAAGGACAATAAAACAATTCCACATAGTCGAAAAGAGAGGAAGAATGACTATGAGGAAAAGCAAAAACGAGGACGATAAACAAGTCGTTCGCACAAACAATGACAAGCATTGGATAAAGAGGGGTGCACGCGATGCCATCAATCCCAAGACAAGTCAAAGGAGAGGATCTTGACAAGATCAATTCACAATTGTTGGAATAGAGGTAGAGAAGAAACATCCATACCAATTGTAATGATAACATGTCAAAGGGTAAAAGCTTAGAATTTTGGAATCACCCAAGAAAATTCAAGATTTAACCAAAATCCTCTCAAAAGGTTAAGAACTTAGAATTGTTGGAATCACCCAATCCGATTGTAAATTTTAACCGCAATTAACTCTCAACAACGAGAAAGACAAAAAATCTCAAACCAAAGACATTTTTTACCTTAAAAATAATTCCTTTCGAAAGCTCCAAAAGCTTTAAGTCAGGAATCAAGGTACAATAATAAAGAAAAATCAAAAGCGAGGATAAATCAACACTTAAGAAAAATACTAGATATAAGACATTATAGGCAAGGATGCTTATGAATGTCAAAACCAAAAAGATGACTCAATGATATAGAGAGAGAGACCAAAGGAGCCAAAGAAAAGAAAAACCAAGATGGATGGTGTTTAGCATACGATAAACTACATGCTCAAAGTTTCGTAGCTCTTCTCAGTCATTGTGAATGTTCAAAGAACAATTACATGACGAGGAAAGGGTGAGGTGTCACACCCCATCATGGCGGAATATGGGGCGCGACGTATGGATATCATCACAACATGGCGTGTCTATAGAGATAACTATATGAAATAAGAAATGTCATAAAATGGTGACACAAAAGTCATGACAATATCTCAATAAATGCAGGAGTCTAGGTAAGTAGGTAACAGTCCTACCACTTACCCAAGACAAACAATAAACATAAACCAAACAAACATATAGGTGCCAACATGTATCACTTATCAAAAAACATAAAGGTAAACTAAGAAGGAACGGGGATCTCCTTCTATATGCAATCCTAAGGCATCCAAGTCTAGCCACTTCTATCCTCAAGCTTAACCACATTCTCACTTGAAAGAGACACTAAAACACGTCAACATAAAGTTGGTGAGAGTCATAGGTTTAGAATCCAACGCTAAATCAGTTACAAGCTGTGAATAACAATCATCAACAAAAGAACATAGGGACAATGTGTTACAATTATGTATTAACAACTATCAATCAAGACCAATCATACCAAACCAATCCAAGGCTCCTACCTTGCCAAACAACACCATGGTACCATAGATGATCACACTATGTACCTATCCCAAGGCTACTACCTTGGCAAACCACAAGGCCACTACCTTGTCAAACCACAAGGCCACTACCTTGTCAAACCACAAGGCCACTACCTTGTCAAACCACAATAACATATCAAAAATCGCATAGCAGTTAATCACATAAGTGTACACACAAGTCCATCACAACCATAAAACATTCACAACAACAATTTAGAAACAACTCAACACAGTGTCTCTTCCATCCCATCTGGAAGTCAAAAACAAAAATAAACATGGGACTATGAACACTCACCTGATAGCTCCTTCACACGTCCTTGCACTAGCAACAAGCTAACAAACCAAAAACATGAAATCAATAAACGAACCAATCACTAAGATGGCTCATTAACCTATGATGGACATCTAACCCATTCTCACATATTTACCTCATTAATAAGCTCTAATTACCCCATTACCCGTCCTTAACAAGTCCTTAACTTGGTTAAGTTTAATAACTAACCCGTTCGTATTTTACCCAAAACAGTACCAGTTTTAGGTCTCAAAACTTTAGGTCAAACTCCCACTTAAACCTACCCATGGTTTCTGTAAAAGGAATATTCATACCCTTACATATGTTGGCTAACACCTCCCACTTGCCCTAACCTTAAAGCTACTGTTAAGGCCCCGATATATATATATTTACTTTCGTTATTCCAGATTTCCTGATTTTAAACGTACTAAAAGTTTGTTACCATTAAGGGGTCTTACCCTAAACCACCACCTTAGCCCAAGTGCAGATATTAACTACAATATATAAACCATCTCTCACGTTCGTGAGAAGATCCCAATGCAACCCTAAGTGCCCCAAACAACCCAAAACTTAAAAAGAAAACAGGCTGAATTCAAAACTGTTTTGACCTCCGACTGTTGTAACCTGTTTTTGACCCACTTCCCGACCTCCAATTTAGTTCTAGTTTCTTGCATTAGAAAGCCACTTCAATTACCTTTTCAGGGATACTTGGATCGCATCTTGAATGTTCTTAGAACTCCCGATATGATCAAAACAATTG
Source organism: Glebionis coronaria (assembly GCA_025667525.1). Classification (NCBI taxonomy): domain Eukaryota; kingdom Viridiplantae; phylum Streptophyta; class Magnoliopsida; order Asterales; family Asteraceae; genus Glebionis; species Glebionis coronaria. The sequence goes on from CM046874.1 coordinate 200,511,647, forward strand.
ACTCAAAATTCTGCCCAGTTTTTAAAAACGGGTTTAACAAATTCAACCACATTAATTAACCCTAATCACTCTAATTACAAGCCCTAATTTATGTGATCATCATATAATGATTAATTCAACATTAATTTACCGTTTTTATATCAACCCTAACCTAATTCCATCATAAGAATGATTAATTAAACATAAAAACAATTCAATCAAAAAGGTTTAAGAAGGTTTACCTTTGATTTATGAAAACCCCCAAATTTTATGAAGAACCCTAATTTTTTTATGAAACCCACGAATTTTCTTTGTTTCCAGGAGATAATAATGAATTTTCTTGTTTAGTATAACTTTATATAGGGTATGGGTGAATCCTACTCCAACCCATAGCCCACTTTCCTTTTTTTTTCCTTTTTTTTTCCTTTTTTTTCTTTTCCAAACCGCCTAACATCCCCTTAATTTTCGTTTTTTTTCCTTTTTATTATTAATATATGTATTAATAATATTACCTTAATTTTTCTTAATTTGTTTCAGCTCCAAAAGCCTCCAAAACCCCAAAACCGTAAAACTAGTCAGTTTTTACGCGTTTTACCGTAAAAGACGTAAAATATACACTTTTATAAAAAATCTCAAATTTTGAAATAAACTTTATAACTAAGTCCTAAATGACTTAAAACCATCCCGAAAAATATTCATATGACTAGTTACCTCTTCCGAGACCTCTAAATGCTAAACCGTAAATCCTAAAAAAAATACACTATTACTATAATACTTATACGTATACGTAAACACCAAAATATCACTATTTCATTTCATAGTCACCACTTGTGAGCTCATGAACATGAAATAACCGTTCCTCGATTTACTTATGAGTACTCTATACTCATAAACGATAACCACACAAACCTCGTTCACACAAAATAAACACGAAAACACAAAAATCAAGTAGTCACACATAAAATAACCTAAAAGTAAGACCAAGTGACGAACCTCAAAACCACGGTTGTCACATCACTCCCTCCTAATAGAAATCTCGTCCCGAGATTTACTCCTTAGGATCAACACACAGACAATAAATCACACGAGGATACTTGTTCTAAATGAACTCCTCTCATTTCCACGTGAACTTCAGTTCAAGTTTCAAGATACCACATGTACAAACCAAAAATAATTAAACCCATTGCCAAACTCTTGACCTCACAGTCAATAAATCTCGCAAATGACTCTTCGATAAAACAAAGACTCTTATTAGCACAAAACCCTAATAACCGTACATGCACAATGCATTCTCAAACAACATTTACCAATCTCAATACATGAAATGCATCATGTATACAACTCATTTTCCCCAGGTAATTCTATACTCATAAGCTAATGGTCCGATCTTTCCAAAGATCATAAATGGACCTACAAAACTCTACATCAGCTCTTCCATTTTACCAAAACATACCACCCGTTACTATGGGTGAAACTTTATACACACTTTATCACTAACTCTAGTGGTTTCCTCCATCTCTACATAGCATCCCTTGTTGCTCTCATCCTTTCCACAAACACCATTACTACATTAGTAGCCTCTTTTACCAATTCTAGTCCACAATGGGGACAACTCACCCTATCCTTTCATATAGTGCCTCAAATGGCACTTATCGACTTCTAGTATGATGACTATCATAACATGAAAACTCAGCCACCGCTAAAGAGTTTCCTAACTCCCTCTAAATCAATCACTCTTGTCCTCAGTGTAACACCTAAGGTTGTATAAATATCTCACTTGCCTATCCTTTTCCAGTTAGCCGGATATACTCATATCCGATCATGTTCATCAACTCCCTTTAGTCCGTACTCCAAACTACTTAAAATTTCAATTTCCTTACAAAGTGACCTATGACGGTCTTTCACATATCCATTTGTTCTTCCAAACCAAATCAACTTGTGATCTATACACATCATCAAAAGGACGGTTATCTCTGTTAGTCTATCAACTGCCATCCAAACCCATGCTACAGCTACTTCCATTAAATTTGGATAGCTCATTAGTAGCACCTATACACTTCTTTCTCACTTTTCTTCATCTTGTCTTAGTTAGACCAAGCCCTTCATCCCTATGGCACATCACACCTATAACTCCTCATCCATTCGATTATCGACACTAAGCCTCCCAAACAATCAGTATAGGTCGGTGCCATTTCCTTTTCCACACTACGATAGTATTAGCCTGCGTTGTGCTTTATTATACTCATTAAGCTCTACCAAAGTTTTACCTCCGGTTCCTATCTCCATATGATTGTCCAAGCCACGCAACATACATGTTGACGCGTTCTCTGCTTTAGACAACTCAACTCGTGCAACCTACATCTTCCATCCAAACTACCCTAATACGTCATCCATATAGTTCAAGCTCGTCTCAGCTTCACTTCATTCTTCTTATTCCATGTCTCATCAACCATGCTTGCCTCTCCCAGATGGTACTTGGCCATGCAATTTTATTTCGTCACTTAACTCCACCCACCACCTTTGCCAAATGTTTAATCAAGGTGATTGAATATGTGTTGGAGACGTTCATGATCCGTATAGATCATTCTCCACGTCTCGTACACCAAATGCCTCTAGCATTCTAGGCAGATATAAAAATCCAACTCCACTAATTGAGTCATATCTAGTTCTTCCAAATCTTCAGTTCTTGCAACGTATAAGCAATCGCCTTTCTTTGTCGTTCTCGTACACATCCAAATCCTTGCTCCACGTATCGTCATGCTTCGTGAATTCATCCAGTCCTTCCGATAATGCCAAAATCGGCTCATTATCCAATCCACCTCTTCAGCCTCCAAAATGCTTCCTCATCCTTCTTCACTTCGCCCCTTGCTGGTTCCATGATACTCCATCATCTCTAACTACTCATCATGGTAAACTTAATACTAAAAACTCACACTCGAAAATCTCACGTATAACTCCACCCCAAAACCAGCACATAATTCGCCTCACTCTCCTTCTCAGATTTGAGTAGTTCAAGATGTCGTCGACGCTCCCGATGACAACTCGTTTATACACGTTCATGCACACTTGGTTCATTGACACCATGAAAACCGCTAGTGCTTTGGCGAAGCCAAATGCATAACCATAAACCCCAAGCATTCATACAACATCCTTAGCAGTTTCAATTATGTCCTCCTTGCACCCTCTCTCAGTGGCAATACGAATAAATTCCTACCTCGTTCTACTTGCAAAATTCTACACGCCTTTTAAAAGACCAATGCTTCCTCTCATCAGACCACTCAACCGCTTTCCACATCCAATTTACTACTAAGAAACTCAACTTTTACCTTGCATCCGTTGCAATTTCTAAAAACTCTTGTTTTTAAATCACTCCATCAACGATTTCCTTGGAAAGGCACTAACTCCAACTCCTCTCACTTCTCCTACTTGCTCTATTTATAGTTCTACCTCACAGTAATAAGCAACCTACTAAATCTCAGGAAATTTTCAGAAAACATACATGCCTTACGAACAATATCCCCTTCCAACACTCTCTATGGCACGTTACTTGTGCCAATTTCCATACCTTACCCATATATCTATTCATCTCCCTTGGCACTCCTAAGAGACCTCATGAACACATTAGTTCGTCTACGAACTTCTTTCCTCCCCACCAAGGGTATTTCGACCGTTCTCTCATGGTCACCTACTTAAGCGTGTAGGCGCGACCAAGTCTTTCATATGACTACCTCAACGCTCCTAAACAATACGAAACCAAAACTACATCCTGAATCCATCAGATACGATCAACGAATCAACCCACGGATAACAAACGACATTTCACGTGCACCAGTTAAAACAAGTCAAAAACCACAAGACTCAAAAGAAAGCTCAAACCCAAAACGTGTATCAATTCAAAATGACCCATGACAACGAAAAATAATCCAAGAAACACCCAATGGCAACCAAACATATTACGCCCCGCGACATATTTTTTCAAACCGTGCAAAAGATCGACTTTTCCAAAAGAATATATATCCTTTTTTATTTTTATTTTATTATTACCTCTCACATCTATGTGACTCAAACAATCTACAAACAACCCTCTTGACGAACTCAAAACTCAACTCAAAAACTAGGTATCCCGTGCATCCCAAATCATAAAAATAAACTACTATTCAAACTCAACCTTTAACCCGACACTTGTACAATAATTTCGGCCAAGATACTGACCTCCCATGACTATTCATTCTGAATATTTGAAAAGTACGTTCCGAGTACATAATTTTTGGCTTTTGAATCACTCAAAAAGCTCTAAAAACGAACAAGTTATGACCAAATCAGTTTTATACTAGTTGTTTTAAAAAAAACTAAAGAATAAACTTAATGATTAATGTAATTCTTTTAAATGACAGATATAATTGTACGTGTAACCTTTATAAACTCAATTTAACCTTGTATTAATAATTATAAATGACATGAATCAGTTAAATCCGATTATATAAACTATGTAAGTAGAAAGAAATTTTACTTCGCTTTATTTTAATGAAAGTCTTTTAGAATTTGAAATAAATAAGTGTTGATAAAAAAAACTTATGTTACATCTTGTTTCAAACATGACTCCAACACCTTACCCTTATTTTACCGAATACAACCAACTATCTAACTCTATAGTATATTTCCAAGTCCCCCCCTTTTTCCATATACCAACCAAAAGAAATGTAAGACTCAACCCAAAAGATTTCATTATCCCAAAAGAAATCTCCATTTATTTCAACGGACTTAAAACCCAGAACAACATTTTAAAACGTACACGTGAAATACGAACTCAAATAATACGCTACAAGACACAGTTCAAAAAAAAATCGAAACGTTGTTGAAACTCCATCAACTCCAGCACCATAAAACACGAACAAACACAAGGTACGTTCAAGTTATAATAACTAGTGAACGACCATATACCATAACTTAACACATAGTAGTATATATACATCCGCATATATATACCTATTAAATCACCCAAAACATACTCGTTACCATACATGTCGGATCAACCAATCACGGCATACACTCGTTTTTCCACACGACTAATCACCATCTCACCGTGCCACAACAAGGCATAATGCCCACCTCCAAAACCATATCGTGTGACCCCATAATCACACACCACAACTATAATCCCAAAACATATAACACAAAAAGAACAATAGCCATATCATAGGCAGCCATTACATAAACCCATATATATACGTATACCCAAATTCTACATCTCATCATATACAAGCATGTACTAACCCTCTTTCATGCAATCATACTTGGAAACCCATTGAAGTTGTGGTACTTGTATAACTATGTTGGCCACCATACTTATACAATTACCCTTCCCCCAATGCACTCCCTCCTATGATGACACTTATAAGAATCAATACAACATATAACACATAATCCATCTACTCGCATAAGCTCATAACCACGTAACAATAAAGTCCAAAACTCCATCTATTAAAATAACATAGTAATACTCTTGGAATACAGAAATCCATAGTCTAACTAAAAAAGCATAGACTAAATCCAAAACGAAAACATAATCAGTTATAAGTCATGTCGCCCGTAAGAGTGGAAACAGCTTAAAATCCTTCCTATCCACCTACTCCTAGTAACTCGAACCACCACACGATTCTTAGGGAACATGACTTAAACATCAAAAGAAAAATAACATACCTCAGATATGTAAAATAACTAGATAAAAGATAGAAACTACCTTGTACTAAATTATGTACTATAATGTACAATTTAAGCAAAATACTACAGTGACTAGCGTGGACGATTGTGGTTCAACCCGCACTAGTCACAAACCCGAAAAGAAAATAACATGTGACTAAGTATGAACATACTACGGTTCAATTCATACTAGTCAAAACATCGCAATAAATAACATCCAAACACATCAATTATTATAAAATGCACACATACTCCTATGACGCCTATATGCAGGGACCCTTAAGCTATAGACTAGGCTACGCGACTAGGCAACCTAATTCTCTATAACCATTGGCTCTGATACCATTCTGTCACACCCCATCATGGCGGAATATGGGGCGCGACGTATGGATATCATCACAACATGGCGTGTCTATAGAGATAACTATATGAAATAAGAAATGTCATAAAATGGTGACACAAAAGTCATGACAATATCTCAATAAATGCAGGAGTCTAGGTAAGTAGGTAACAGTCCTACCACTTACCCAAGACAAACAATAAACATAAACCAAACAAACATATAGGTGCCAACATGTATCACTTATCAAAAAACATAAAGGTAAACTAAGAAGGAACGGGGATCTCCTTCTATATGCAATCCCAAGGCATCCAAGTCTAGCCACTTCTATCCTCAAGCTTAACCACATTCTCACTTGAAAGAGACACTAAACCACGTCAACATAAAGTTGGTGAGAGTCATAGGTTTAGACTCCAACGCTAAATCAGTTACAAGCTGTGAATAACAATCATCAACAAAAGAACATAGGGACAATGTGTTACAATTATGTATTAACAACTATCAATCAAGACCAATCATACCAAACCAATCCAAGGCTCCTACCTTGCCAAACAACACCATGGTACCATAGATGATCACACTATGTACCTATCCCAAGGCTACTACCTTGGCAAACCACAAGGCCACTACCTTGTCAAACCACAAGGCCACTACCTTGTCAAACCACAAGGCCACTACCTTGTCAAACCACAATAACATATCAAAAATCGCATAGCAGTTAATCACATAAGTGTACACACAAGTCCATCACAACCATAAAACATTCACAGCAACAATTTAGAAACAACTCAACACAGTGTCTCTTCCATCCCATCTGGAAGTCAAAAACAAAAATAAACATGGGACTATGAACACTCACCTGATAGCTCCTTCACACGTCCTTGCACTAGCAACAAGCTAACAAACCAAAAACATGAAATCAATAAACGAACCAATGACTAAGATGGCTCATTAACCTATGATGGACATCTAACCCATTCTCACATATTTACCTCATTAATAAGCTCTAATTACCCCATTACCCGTCCTTAACAAGTCCTTAACTTGGTTAAGTTTAATAACTAACCCGTTCGTATTTTACCCAAAACAGTACCAGTTTTAGGTCTCAAAACTTTAGGTCAAACTCCCACTTAAACCTACCCATGGTTTCTGTAAAAGGAATATCCATACGTCGCGCCCCATATTCCGCCATGATGGGGTGTGACATGAGGCTCGACTCGAACTAGTTTAGAAAGGATAGAAGAGAAAGACTCAACTTAGAGAGGCATGATTAAAATAAATCGAAAAAGACTCAACAAAGAAGTTAAGGATAACTTCACAAAATAATTCAAGAATACTATACCTTATTAGGTGATAGTGAAGTCTTGAAGGAAAACAAGAGAAGAAACTCAAAAGAGAAGAAAATAAATAATCTTCAAGAAAACTCGTCAAAGATAGAGATAGACCAAAAATGAACAAAGGGACTCACTGGCCGCAGTTCGTTAAATAGGTCCGCGGTTCATTATCTATAATGAGCTGCTAGGTTATTTGAGGAACCGTGGACATTAGGTGTCCAAAAATGATTATCGACTCAAAAGAAAATCACTTGGTCAAACAATTTAACATAAGATGCTAAATGGCTTGAAAGTCAATGCTATGGATATGACTTTTAACAATTGCACTTGTAAGTTAATATTACTTGAATATTTCAAAAGATATATTTAATTTGTCAATCTTACTAGGAGAGGAATTAGATTTAAATCTAACATTCCTTGACAATCAAGTGAGAAAATAAAGAAGAAAAGAAAGATAACAAGAACAACGAGATCCAAGACCCATTGACAAATCATGTTGAAAAACATGAAAAGGAATACAAGAGAATAAAGATCATACAAAGATGTATGAAACACAAGACTAAAACTTAAGCATAATTTTAATCCTAGTCCAACTAGAACCCTAAGATTTGCTTAAATTAGATGTCTTAGCAATAAGCAATCCACATGCTAAAATGAAAGACAAGGTGGTGGCAGAATTTGGTGCAGAAGGCTTGGTGATAATCTTGTAATTCAACTCATCATAGATATATGACATGACAAGATGTTGATATTGACAACAATGACAATATGTTCCATGATGCATGATATAATCATGTGATGGAGTAATAACACAAAAGAGAAGTGGTGAAAAAGAGAGTTTCCAAAATCAATTTCCTTAGAAGGAGAAAAGATTTAATTTGGTGAATTTGGATTGAAAGAGATTTAGAAAATAGTGGATAATCAAGGCTTTCATTTGTGAAAAATACATTTTGCCTTGGTGTGAAAGAGATTTCAAAATGCTTTGGGTTAAGAAGAGAAAGCACAAGATATTTTGGGAGTGACCAAAGGTTTGAAACAAGGATTCCAAAGGGTGATAGAAAAATTGGGAAATTTTGGAAAACCCGTTTTTAAAGGTGTCTGACTGCGGTTCCTTATTTCTCCATGCGGTTCAATAAATATATTGAGACATGGTATAATTAAGGAACCACCCACAGAGGGTTTGTTTTGGAGGATAAGGTAATTTTTCCAATTCGACAAATCCTAATGTTCTAGTCTAACTTATCATAAAGCCATGCTTAAGAGCAATAAAAACTAGAACACGCACAAAGGAAAAACACATAGGTTCAATTAGCACGCAGGAAGAAGGCTAAGAAAAACCTAATTAGCACATAGGTTCAAACACATAGGTTCATCAACACAATGCACAACCTAATGAGGGTTAAGAATGCACCATTGCATATCTTGTCAAACAAGTCTAGTTAAGGTTATTTACCTTAATAGTACTTGAGGCTAATCACTTTGAAATGTATAAACAATGTTTACACAAAACAAAAGAACACTCTTGATTGGTCTTTCAGAAATGACACATTTACAAATTGCATTGCAATGTAAATTACTTGAGTATTTCGGATGAAACATTCAAGTTGTCAGACCGACTCCATTGTGCATTATAAGCAATTATTAAACAAAAATAGTCTAACAATTTAAACAAGTAGATTCAATATACCATCATCAACACAAGAGTGAGTTATGATCCGATGTATATTATTAAAAATCCACATTCATGTCTACACTAAAAAACATGTCAATTAGATTCGATAATGATACCAATCATAATTTGAATAATGAATTGATATATGTTCGAAATCTTTCTTGATTCCCACTAACACTCCTTTAAGAGAAAATATTTAAGATTTTCAAAGGGTGTTTCAAGTTTTATGGTGAGACATTAATCTACTTGAACTAATAACACAATGATCGAGTAAGACGACCCACATCAATAGATTTGACAAGCTCCCAAAGCTTTCAAACCTAAGAGTGTTAAAGAACATGCCAAGGAGTACAAGATGTTTATGTAACATCTGTAAACCAAGAGATGTTAATCCTATATGCAATGCACACATAAGTAGACAACTAAGTAACACTACTACCAATAGTAATGATCACATAAGAATTTCCAAAGACAAAAGAAGAAAAAACACAAAAGCATTCGTCTTTGTTTTGAGTGTTAGATATAGCAAAGTATACATAGCTTGATTTCATTTGAAAATAGTTTTTGACTCATTTCAAAATTTTAATTAAGTTCAACACCTTATAAATATATCAATTTTTAAAGATATATCAACAAGAGATGTCCAACTTAATAGAAAAGAGTAAACACAAGTTTTACGACAAACCGACGCTCAATACTTTGGACAAAGTATGGAACTTAGAAAACATCCAAATTTTAAAGTTTGAATAAAGGTTTGTAAGCATTTTTAATAGAAAGGAAATTCAATTACGTTCGAAACGGCGGGTGGCACGACTTCTATGGACTTACGATTGATTTTATATGATTTTTCAAAGTTTGCAAAAATCTGAGTCGGACTGACGGCGGTTAATTATTCATAACGAACCTCGGGGAACAAATAGAGAACCGAAGACAGTGGAAAAATATGGGGTTTTTGACCAAAATCATTTGATAACTTTTTGGAAGGACTTAGGACCAATGTTTTGAAACCCGGGTCTTGAAACGACCCGGTCAAGCCATCGGGTCACCGGGTCACCGGTTCAACGGGTTGGACCGCTGGGTCGACCCGATTTTCAATAAAAAATATATTTATATATTTTAAATATTACAAAATATATTTACATTAAAGTCATAAATATTTCACATATTTGGCCTAAAACCCATTTCCTAACAAATATATAACATGTAAACACAAAGTTACGTTGCAAATACATTATTAAATCGCGAAAATAACACGAAAAAATAAAAAATAAATGAAAAATTCAAAACCCCGCCGGGTCTCACGAACCGGGTTAACCTGGGTCGCTTCAAACCGGGCGGGTCACACCGGGTTTCTAATATATAAGACTCGGGTCAATTTGACCCGTTTTTTCGACCGGAACCGGTTCAACCGGTTGAACCGGCCGGGTCGACCCGGGTTTCAAAACATTGCTTAGGACTTTAAAAAATCATTATAAACACATAGAACTCGTATTTTAGAGTTAATTATGACACAAAATATTTTTATACTTCCAAACATGAAAAGATTTATTATCAAGCTATTATGCAAAGTTTATTTAACACCAAAACTTGTATGAATGAAACAAAAAAACACATTTCATAAGTAATCACTCTTCATGAACAATTTGATACAAAGATCGTCTCTATTTTTAAAAATCGTTTCCATGTTTTTAAAAACCGTTTGTTTTGAAAACGAGAGCAAAGATCGATCCAAGCTTTAAAGCACAATATACTTCAAAGATCTTGAATAACCACGCTCTGATACCAATTGTAGAAACTAGAAGGGGGGGGGGGGGGGGGGTTGCAGAGTTTCAAGTTCATTTTCAAAACATTTCGGCTTATCCACTGTGCGCGGTTCTTTATTATGCCCGCGGTTCTTTATCAATAAAGAACCGTCGGTCCATTTAGGGAACCACCGACAGTGGACCAAACCATTTACTGAATGTTAAACTTAAACAATCCTTGGTATCAAATTCTCGATCAAGTTTGACTAGATATGAGATGTGTTTGATTCAAAGGTAAATACTACAAGTAAGAAAACACACAAACACATAAAATCAAGAGTACATCAAGCAATAGTTTAAACACTAAGCACACACGTACTAAGCATAAGCTTTTCTGCAACTAAGATGTTTAGACTAAGTGATGTACACTTGACCATAATCTAAACATGAAGCCACACGTACTAAGCCTTAACTTTTCCGCAACTTAAATGTTTAGATTATAAGATGCACACAACACACAACAACATATAAAAGCATCAATAAGAGTAAAGATATAAATGTAAAGGAAAGTACCGACACGATGATTTATAGTGGTTCGGTCACGAAGCTCCTCTTCGCCCTACTCCACTCCTCGAGTACACCTTACTCGAGAGTTACTTCATTAGTCAACAAACTCCTTAAGGTGGAGAAACCATACACAATGTCGCTTATCCAATTTCCGACTCTAAGCTAAAAGTCGAGTCCTAATCTTAGGTAGGACCAATCTACACACGTCGCCTACTTCACCATTTCGACACAGGGCTAGATGTTGAGTCCTAATCTTAGCTAGGACCAATCTACACCCATCTAAACTAATCTTCACACAAGTTATGTTTTATGGCCCAACATAACAAACCTTGTATTTTATGGCCTAAACACATAAACCATATAGATCTATGCACACAACACTTAGAACTATGACTCTAACACTATATCCAAGTATTAACAAACTTGGATATACACATCTAACACCTAACCTAAGGATACCCATCACTTGGATCTTCTACCCTTACAAACACATCCAAGTGAACCCAACACTTGGATCTTCTACATATACATAGTAGGAAAACAATGACTTGATCTAGAATGAGAGATCTTCATCATGTTATGAACCAAAGACTTCATGGTAATGAAAGTGTTCTTCTCTTTGCACTTGAGAGGTGATAACTCGATTTTACTCAGTTAAAAATTAAGTTCTTCGTCGTATGTCTAATCGAATTGATTACTGGTTCAATGTGCGACTCAACTGTCTTTTGGTGAAACAATAGTTGTGTCGTTGTAGTAAAATTAAAATGCAAAACTATAAAGAAAATAGCAGGAAATTAAATCTAAACCTAATTAATAATAATTGACGAGAAATTAAAAGCGAGACGAGAAATTAAAAGGCACTTAAAGTAAATAACGCAAACTTAAAACTATCCTAAAGGCAAACTTAAAACGCAACTAAAACTTAAACTAAGGCAAGGCTTAAAATAAACTAAGACAAGTAAACTTAAAGTGCAACTAAGTAAAAAGGCGGGAAAAGTAAAGCTTAACAATTTAAAAACATAAACTTAAAATAAACTAAAAATACCTCACTCGGAATAATTACTCGTTCGGAATGTGACCTTCACCCGGAATAATTCTTCTTCGTTCGGAATAATCAAGACAAAACACTTATCCAGAATAACTAAACAGAACCTTCATTCGGAATATCCAAAAGAGAACCTTCATCCGAAATAAAAGCTTTATCCGGAATAATTGATTATTCCGAATAAACAACCTTGATTCGGAATATTTACTATTCCGAATGAACACCCTTTATCCGGAATAAAAGCTTGGTTCGGAATATCCACTGATCCGGAATATTTGTCTGAACCCTTGATTCGGAATATAAGTTTGATTCGGAATATGTTGCTGATCCGGAATATTGAAGACTAAAGCCTTTATTCGAAATATATGCTTCACTCGAAATAATGGTTCATCCTGAATATATCACTTATCCGGAATAAATCCTTCACTCGGAATATAAGCTTGATCCGGAATATCAGCTTTATTCGGAATATCCACTGATCCGGAATATTCCACTGGTTCGAAATATTCTCAACAAAACCTTGATCCGGAATAATCAACAAACAGCCTTCATCCGGAATAATTGTGCTTGGTTCGGAATAACCTGGAAATAAACAGTAGCGAAGAACATGGGAAAGGAAAAAGCTACGGATCTAATTAAAACTAATCAAAATCAACCAAGAGATTAAACAAGACTAACAAAACATGATCAACTAATGAATACCAATCAAACCAAATCAATAACACTAACAATAATAATCAAAATAATCAAAACCCACTTAATCAATTTAATAAAAACTCAATAACATGAACATAAACAATAAGCATAAAGATTAAAGATTAACAAGAAAGGAAGATAAGAGATTAACAAGAAAAGTAAAGATTCAATAACATGAAAAAGAAACTTACTTGAATTAAAAGGTGCAAGGTAATTAAATTTGAAAATTAAGTAAATGACATGTATTTAAATGTGCAAAAATTAAAGGTGGAAGACTAATTGTCACACTTAGCCAACAAAACAAATGGGAATGAAATGAAAGCTATTTATAGGGGATTAGGGAGGTGCTTAGTGGAAGCTTCCTCCCCTCTTTCTTCTTTCTTTATTTATCGTTTAGTCCTTGTCTTCTTAATTCTTCGACTTTAACGACTTTGTCTCGGGATTTCTTTAAACTCGTCTTGTATTTTCTTCAATAAATTAGACTTGAGTTCTTCGGCTTTTAGTAAACTTTCTTCTTTTGACTTTTTCTTCGATAAATCTTCAGAATTGGTCTTGGACTTCCGTTCCTTTTGCACTCTTGATTTCTTGACTTCGTCTTTTGTCTTTTTTCTTCGATAAAATCCCGTGAATGCCCGTGTTTTCTCCCCTTTTCACATTTTCGTCCTAAATCACAACAAAAACACAAACCACACATAATTCCGATATTTACGACATAAAATACACGTTTTGGCCTGGTTATTATTTTAATTAAGTGGTAAAAGGATGGGTGTTTACACACCTATCAAGAGGATGAGAGGATGGAGGATAGAATCACATCTTAAACCAGATTAATCAAAACTAACTAATCAAGGAGTTTAAAGATGTTTTTAAAGAAATTGTGTAAAAAGGGTTGAAAGAAAAGCTGGAAATGATCCACTATTTATAGGAAAAGAGTGCAACGGCTCTATATACCTGCGGTTCCTTATCAATAAGGAACCTTGGGTGGCGGTCCTTATCAATAAGGAACCTCCGCGTAGGAGTCCGTGCATTTTTGTCCTTTAGTGGGTAAATACCATTTATACCCTCAAAGGATATTCTTTTGGCATATGGAATATGCCAAATTCAAATTTCCATTTTCTTTTTAATAAAACATTTTCTTAAAAATAAAGTTTATTAAAATAAAGTTTATTAAATGTGAGTTTTAAGAAAATATTAATCCTTGATCAATTAGTTAGGTTAATGACATGTTTATTCATACCTTGAGTGATTCATGCCGAATGCGATCTTGGAGGTGCCAAGAGAAGTATACAAATGTATTCTTGAGTGATTACGAGTACCTTAACATTTTACATAATGTATTGCGATTTATTCGTTTGTCATCAACAAAACACGAAGAGATTATATCGACTAAACATCGTAATGTTTGCACTAACAACTTACTTTTTTATAACACCACTTTTTTCTATCACATCACATCACTCTACCCAGTGCTCTTATAATATCAACAAATCCAGACTTCCATTTGGCTATGCAAAACAATTTTTATGTATTTAATGACCAAATATCAAGAGTTTTAATGACCAGAACATGCCATATGTCGTACCCGTATTTGAGGGTGTTTGAGATTACGTTTGCAATTAAATTATCTAGCTATTTTATTTTAAAATGAAGATAAGTTAAAATAAGTGTTATGATAATAAATAGAAAAAACTATTTATTTACGTTTAAATCTTACAAAATAGAGTTTTAAAAAAGCAAGTGAGGAGATGCTGTATAAAAAATTGAGTTTTCATAAGTAAGGTGGGTCAATTGACATAAATGTCTATTTTGCATATTAATATTGTAAACTTTATTAATTAAAAAATATCTGAATGTCTATTTTATTTATGTTACTTATTAACTAAAGAAATAATTTAATTTGTAAAGCACTAAATTTTTTTGATCATCTGACTATTGTGATTTCAAACAACATAATTAAATTTAAACACTATTTCTCAATATCATGTTTTCTAATTATTGATTATCTAATTATTCATTTTTAAAACAAATAATATATTTTTAATAAGCAATCTCAAACACCCCTTATATCAAGATAATACCCTTATATCAAGATAATACATGTACTTTGGTGCAAGAAAAGTAATACAACATTCATGGTTGAGTTTTGAAAGTAATTGTAATATGGGCTAATTACCAAAAAGGTCCATTGCCAATTACCAAATCCTGAGATGGGACTAAAAACATTGTCAGTCCCAAAAGGGTATAATTTTTTAGGGCAACTAGGGCAATGGGTGCAGAATGCGTCATGTGTCATCTGTTGTCTTATTTTTTGGGGCAATCTGTCAGAGTTGTCTACTTTTTGGGACACTTCTCAAAATCTGACGCTTATTACCCTGTTTTTATAAGTTACCCTGAACCTAAATAAGAAAAACATGTTTTTGAGGCTAAAATGAGAATTGCTCATGTTTTTTGAACTCTTTTGATAATTTTTCCTGATAATATTTGAAAATATGAGGGATGAAGCTAACAATTCACGTTAAGAAGGGTTGTAAATAATTTTTATAACAAGATAGGATGCATAGATCAAGCATTCAAGCTATTTCATCTACGTGTGCATAATATAATACTACGACATTCTATATCCGAACCAATTGCAATACTTCTCAACAAGATGAGAAAATGAAGACAAGCAAAAGGCAGGGTAGAACCAACAATAAAATCATTGTGGTTCCTTATTAGTCGAGAATTAAAAGTAGCGAGCAACATGCTAAGTCGTTTAGTGGTGAGGTGTGATTTATGAATTGTTATCGTTAAGGCAAACAAGTTAAAGAAATAGATGAGGTTGTAATCATTTTTTGCATACAATAAAGTCGATCGTATATAATGGCTATGTTTGGCAAGAGCTTTTTTAAAGCTTTTTTTTAAGCTGTTAGTTTTTTTGTTAAAAAAAATCTAATAGATCTGTTTGGTAAAACGATTTTTAAGAGCTGTTAGTTTTTTATTTTCACCAAGTAGCTATTAAATAAAAAACTGTCTGATACAACTTTTTAAATTGTCAAGAGCTGTTAAAGCTGTAGATTACTGATATACCCTCCAACCATATTATAATTTATTTAAATATCATACTCCCTTATAAAGCATATTGGCATGTTATTTTCAGAATACTTGAATTTTCAACTTACATCTTTTAATGCATTGTGTACAATCAAAACAAACCTAAATAATTAATACTACTTAATATATAATTAAAACACCCCTATATTTAAAAGTATAAAGATATATTCACATTATACAACAACTAAAAGCATTAGTCTACACAAATGTATATATGCTGTCTACCTAAAATAATAGTGCATATAGTATTTTTTTTAGAACGACAAATGTTAGTGGTTCGTGAGTCGAGTCGTGCAATGACATCCAAGCGGAAGAATGTCTTCTTTGAACCCTCGCCTAGTTATGTTAGACTCCTTATCCGCTTCACCTGAAAGGCCCTTGGCAGGTCTTGATCCCAAGACCTCCAGGAATCCTCCCCCAAGGAAACCACTTAGTGGAGCCTTAGTGGTCAACTGAGCTAAGCCAGTTGGTTAATAGTGCTTATAGTATTAAAACCCGAATTGTGTCAATGATTCAACCGGGAAACCAGAGTCACCATGGGTTCGGCTAGCCAGTTACCCAAAACTCAAATTGTCGGGTTTTGATATGTCGGTGTAAGAAAAACATAAAAGTAAATTAACCTCGATAAAAATTATGTTACAAGATACCCGCCGCCGCAACGCGCGGGTACCCTGCTAGTATCCTTTTAAGTCATTTTACATTTTAATTTTTACAGTTAACAACTAATATACCAAACACTTCTATTAAAAATAGAGCTTTTTAATAAACAGCTTACAACTAACAGTTTATAGTTAACAGCTTACAGTTAACAACTTACAACTAATTTTACCAAAAAATATATGTAAAATCTTGTATCAATTTGTTAACCTTCTATGATAAAAATGTTTGTTGTAACTATGAAATTTTTTTTCAAGAATAGTCCCTATCGTTTGCACTAAACATCAAGTTTAGTCCATATCTCAAAATAACTGCACTAGTCGTCCTTATCATTTACAAATTGGATCAAAAATCGTCCCTATCTTGGATGGGAGTTAGTTTTGCTCGTTAACTGGTATGAGGGAGGGGTAATTTGGTCCTTACATACTATCCCATGCATTTATAAGCCCAATACTTCTTTTTCACACACACGATCACACACACGATCGCACACACGATTTCTCAAACTCCATTCCCTCCATTAAACTTAAACACCTACTTAAAAAATCCCCGACTCATTCACTTTGATTTTTTCCCCAAAAATGGATGGTACTGGTTGGAAGATTATAGAGGCATTTGGACCTTACAAAATGCCTATTGAATACGGTAAGACCAATTAATCAATCAGACCAATTTCTTTTTTAATTTTACAGCTTTTTTAGGGTTTATGTACAAATTACTTTAATCATAATGTAATTGAAGTAATTATGCATATTTAATTGTTTTTGTCGACTGCATTTTGCGGAAAAGGATCATGCTCTGTTTTCCCTAAAAACACATCATGCTGCTAAGATCATCTCTGTTAATAATAGAAGGAGATATGTAAATGGGTTAGTTAGTTATGTCGAATGGGTTGATATAGATAGGTTTTTAGTTCATGAGTTGAATGCTGTAATGTGGGAATTAGGATATGTGAAACAGGAACCTATATACTATCATTATATGATTCATGGGACTGACCTTGATGTGGGATTGAGAGATTTAGGTAATGATCAAGATGTTATTGGGTTAGCTAAGTATATCCCTAACAACAAACTAATATTGTAGATTGTGAACACCTAGAGACTATGGTAGACACATATGCTTGCCCCCTCCTTCTAGCAGTCTTGTTATTGAGGAGATAAACCATAGTTTGATCCCTAAGAATGTTTTGTATTTAAAATACCCCACCAAAGAGCCTTCTACCTCAACTCCTACACCCTCCACCCAACTGCCTTCTACCTTAACTCCTACACCCTCCACCCAACAGCCTTCTACCTCAACTCCTACACCCTCCACCCAACAACATTCTACCTCAACTCCCACACCCTCCACTAATCAGCATTATACCTCAACTCCCCCACCCTCCACCGGTCAGCCTATGCCTACTGACCATGAGACTTTAGAAACCATATATGTAGAGTTGTTAAACATGAACTATGAATTTGATCCATTTGAGGACAATTGTGAACAAGATATGGATAGGGTGGTGAATGAACCAGAAAGGGATAGGGTTGTGAATGAACAAGAAAGGGATAGGGTGGTCAATAATGAACCAACATAAAAATTTTTTGAAGGGCAAACATTGTTTGGGGATGAGGAGGACAATAGTACAAAGGATGATGATACTGATTCTGAGGATGATGATGATTACATTGTAGATGAAGATACATTTTTAGAAGAGGTGAATGTAGACATGGCTGATTATCACTTTAAGATAGATGTAGATGTAGAGTGGGTTAGGCATGAAAAGGAGATAGAAGTTGTTCCTGATTTAGATCCAAGTGAGGTAAATGCAATTGATAATGACCAATTTGATAGTGGAACAGATTCAGTGGATGATGGGATTGAGCATATTAGGAGAAAGAAGCTTAGAGAGATAAAAAAGCAAATGAAAGTGAACATAACATTGTCTTCAAGCAATTTTTCTATGTTGGCCAAACTTTGTCAAGTGCAGCTGCAGTCAAAGAAAGAGTGAGACTTCATTCTATTGAAACTAGAAGGAATCTATGGTTGGCAAAGAATGATAAACAGAGAATTAGAGCAAAGTGTAGTGGAAAAAACCCTGTGTTTTTACTAGATGATGAAGGGCTAGTAACAGTGAAGATGTTGGGCCTAATAAGAAAAGGGCTAAATGTATAACAGATATGGGGGCAAGTGAGCAAGTAGGGTCTAATAAGAAAGGGGCCAAAACAGGTGGTAGAGGAAGGCCCAAACAACTTGCACCAGATGAATGTCCATGGGCTTTGCAGGTTACTAAGGTTAAAAACTCTGAATCATGGGAAGTCAGGACATATAATAATGTACATAACTGCTTGCAAACAAGGAAAGTCAGTGCTTGTACTTCTAAGTTTTTGAGTAAAGGCATCATTGACCAAGTTGAGAAAAACCCACATATACCCTTAAGAGCTCTCCAAGATGAGTTGCAAAAGAAGTTTGAGCTAGGTGTGTCTATTCAAAAGGCAGGTAGAGCTAAAACAACAGCTGCTAATCAAATCAAAGGAGATTATAAGCACCAATATACCATGTTGAGAGATTACTGTCTAGAATTAAGAAGGGCTAATCCAGATACCACAGTAAGGATTGAAGTTGAAAGAGATGCGACTACTGATGATAATACAAGAATTTTCAAGAGGATCTATGTTTGTTTAGGCCCCTTAAAGAAAGGTTTCAGATCTTGTGGTAGAGAGTTGTTGGGATTAGATGGTGCATTTATGAAGGGACCATATCCAGGGCAACTACTCACTGCTATTGGGTTAAATGCAAACAATGGCATTAATCCACTTACATATAGCATTGTTGAGAAAGAAACAACATGTTCTATGGCATGGTTTTTAGAATGCCTAGGTGATGATCTTGGGTTGATAAAGGAATCAAATTTCACCTTTATCAGTGATAGACAAAAGGTAATTTGTCTTTTTCCTACATTTGACTTTTTGTTCCATACTTGGTCTCTAACATTTTAAATCACTAAAACTTTGTCTTTTTCTATAGGGTTTATCTATTTCTATAGCAAATGTTTTTCCTTGTGCAGAGCATAGATATTGCCTTAGGCATATCCATGAAAACATGAAAAAACAGTGGAGTGGACTAGCTTATAAAGAGCTATTGTGGAGATGTGCTTCTACAACAACTGTTCCATATTTTGATAAGGCCATGGAAGCTTTGAAAGAGTTTAACAAAGAAGCTTTTGAATGGTTGGCTAAAATACCAGCTCACAATTGGGCTCGATCACATTTCTCAGGTAAAATACCATTTTGTTTAATCTACTATTAGCTTAATTTGTAGTTAAACAGACGCTTATTACTCCCCATTATAATGATAACAGGTAGAGCTAGATCAGACATCTTGTTGAACAATCTGTATGAGTGTTTCAATGGTAAGATTTTAGATGCTAGGGATGCACCAATAATCACAGCCTTAGAATACATTAAGGAGTACTTAATGAGAAGGATGGTCAATGTTTTAGCTGTGATTAAAAAGTCAGAAGGACCACTTACCCCTCCTACAACTAAGTTATTGAGTATAGCCATTGAAAGGGAAAATAGGTACACAGTTGGGTACAATGGGGGTGAAGAGTATGAGGTTAAGAGAAAATATGGTACTTAGTGTGTGGTTAATGTAGTTAAAAAGGTATGTAGTTGTAGGAAGTGGGAGTTAACAGGGATCCCTTGTGCACATGCTATAACAGCCAGCTTCAACATGTCACTTAATGGACATCATGTGAATATCCAAAAAGAATGGGTGGATTAGTGTTATTGGTTAGCTACTTGGGAAAAGACATACAGTTACACTCTAGGTTGTTTGAATGGTAAGGTTATGTGGTAGAAGTCACAAATTCCTACAACACTCACCCTACCAAAGCATAATACTCCAGTTGGTAGGCCAAGGAAAAATAGGAGAAAAAAGGGATGAGAAGGCTCAAATGGTGAAGGATGGAAGGTTGTCAGGGTCTATAAGACAGTTACATGTTTAAAATGTGGAAATCAAGGCCACAACAAAAGGTCATGCAAAGGGCAAAAGGACCCAAATACTGCAACAGGATCAAGTTCATCCCAAAGGAATAGGGCATCCGCTGCAACAAGATCAAGATCAAGTGCACCTGTAACAGGAACAAGTTCGTTCCAAAAGAAAAGACCATCTGATGCAATAGGATCAAGTGCACCTGCAAAGAAGAAACAGGCTACAAGGTCCAACAAGAACTGATGCCATGTTTTTTTATGCCATGTTTGTAATATGAACAAAGTTTCATTTATGTTCTAGTACTTTAGTCATCTGAACCATGTTTGTTATCTGAACATGTTTCATTTATGCTTCAATTATTTAGTGCTTTTGTTAACTTGTTGTGTTTTTTCAATGGATTATTGCCATGATGTAAACAAATAACATATTAAACTTGAACTCCATTCCATTACAAAAATTAATTGACCACAACATCATCTGTGGTCAATTAGATGTTCAAGCGTTACATAACAAGAAAGTAGATGAAAATAAGACAATACATGAAAAAACTAAGAACCATCAAGACTACATCCAACCATCAAGACCACAAGCTTTAAACCACAACCTTCCCCTTCCCCTTGTTACCAGCAGCCCTCTTTCCCGTCTTAGTCATAATCTGCTCCCAAGTTGTGTTGTTGGTAAGTCTTAAGACAGCATTGTAGATAGGAGTTGGGATTTTCATGATGTTTCTGGCAACATAGGTGACATCAGGACCATTCTTCTTCTGGGTGACTGCTTTGCCTTTAAGAGTGTCTTTATAAAACTCAAGAGTCTTAGAGCTTTCATCATCAACATCATCAGTATCCTTAGAAAAGGAATCAGCAAAAGGACTACCAGAATCCTCATCTCATGTATCCCAGTAATCTTTATCACCATGATACTCAGCCTCATCAACATACCTATACCATTTTAGCACTTCATATGGAATATTCCCATTCCTAAACTTTTCAAAACAGTCTTGGTAACAGCAGTCCTAGGCCTTGAGGTTGATCCAATAGGAGGAAGTGCTCTTAGCTTTGATGATCCTTCACAACCCTTTTCAGCATTTGTCCACTCAACATCTCCACTTGGATAAAAGACAGCCCCACTACTAGAGTCACTCAACTCAGTCATAACTTTTTTTGACATGTTTTTGATATCAGATAGGGTTAGATAGAGAGAAAGGGTGATGGATAAGTGATGTGTGTGGCGTTGGTATTTATAAGCCAGTAGATGAGGGGGGGTTGGGAATTAACTCATAACCATTCAATACCCTCAACCCCTCAACTACTTCTCTGCAAAACAAACAACACTTAGTAAATGAGTTTGCAAAACTTACTGAACTTAGTAAATGAACAAGACAAAACATAAACTTCTAGAAGAGATGGAAAAGATTTTTCATTCATAACCCTAAAATCCATCTTACATTATCAGATTAGCCTTTACATTTTTCTTAGGCCGATCTGGAAAAAAATAAAACTAATCCAAACCCTAGCCAACTAATCAACAAGTATTTTTTTAGCAAACAAACTTCATTACTAAGTTCTTTGATGGAATCTTCATGCCTATTTCTAGCCCTAAGCAACCCAGGTATGATTTGAACAAAGCGGGGACACATGGGTGGATCAACCCAATCAATCCACCAACATGCTGGTCCTTGGAATTCGCAAGCATAGAAACGACGACCTGGATGACGATCTGTCCAAGAAGTCTTGATTGTAGCAACACGACCACATGAGCAGAAAACCATATCTTGATTTTGATTTTAGGGTTTTAAAACTAGACTACTGGAAAAGGTAGTGTGTGTGTGTGTTGTGTGATCGTGTGTGTAAGGGATTGAGTCTGGTGATATAAATTCAAGGGATAGTATGTAAAGGACCTAATTATCCCTCCTCTCATACCACTTAACGAGCAAAATTAACTCCCATCCAAGATAGGGACGATTTTTGATCCAAGTTGTAAACGATAGGGACGACTGGTGCAGTTATTTTGAGATAGGGACTAAAGTTGATGTTCAGTGCAAACGATAGGGACTATTCTTGAAAAAGTTTCTAACTTTTATTCTAATACAAAGACAAAAGAAAACTATAGTTGCCCACTAGTAAGATTTATGTGTTCAAATTGGAATGTCTGGTAACAACCTTCTTCCATTTTGATAGATATGCATGTACGGGTATATCTTTAAATAAAGAAGGTGAGGTTATCTATACTCCTCTTAAAAAGCTAAAAAAAAATTTATACGAAAACAATGCAACTTTAGACGTAAAATGATTTCCTGATGTGTCACTTATGTCATGTATATATCAACTAATCCAACTAAGGGCATCTTCGATCGGTACATATGACATACGTACAATAGAGAATTAAATTCACATTTCAGAGTTCATGCATTGCAAACTTGCAAAGTACCACTTGGCAGATTTTTGTAATGGGTTTAATGGATGTTCTTATCTGTATACACTAACACTCTGTTCTCAAGATTTGTTTTGAAAGGAAAGTGAAAGGGATGGAGAGTAATTACAAATATTGTGTGTTCTCAAGAAAAAAAGTAAGAGAGGAGGGAAGTGAAACATAAAGAAAGGGAAGGGAAGTATGAGAAATGCTAGATTCACAAAGAAAATTTTATAATAACTTTTACAAAATGATGTGTCATCTAATTTGTGGATGCATGCATGAAAGAGAAATCAAAAGTGAATTTGAGTATGCCAATAATTACATGACAACTCATTTTGTAAAAGTTTTTGTGGAAGTTTCTTTATGGTTCTAGCAATTCTCAGGGAAGTATAGGTTGTTTTGTTAACAAAAAGGCCATACAAATAATGAGACAATGATAAAGTAAATCTTCCTGGTACCTTTTTTTTCAAACTTTACTATATTTTTATAATCATTCATTGAAAAACAATATCATTAAACATGTATTAAAACCAGTGTTATAAAAATCGGCCTTGGCGGCCGATTAATCGGGGATAAATCGCTTGGCGGGGATTAACCGCCACGATTTTCACTAATCAGCCTTATTAATCGGTTTGGTCAAAATCTATCAAAAACGGATTAATCAGGGATATATCATGGATAAATCGGTCAAATCCAAAAAAAAGAGATAAATCGGCCAACTCGGTTTCGAATATAAATCGGCCATATCGGAAAAAATCGGATAAAAATCGGATAAATCGGCCTAATCGGGCATATACTTTCAAAATTTTATAATTTTATACATAAAAAATCCAATCCGATTAATCCTTGATTTATCCCCGACAAACTGATTAATCTCTTGGCGTTACCCAACCGCCTAGCTAGCGCCAAGCGATTTTTACAACCTTGCTAATGACCAATCGGATCATCTTACTCATACAGGTTTGTGAACTTATCTGTCTATATTGTTCGGTTAGTAACAATAATAACTAAACAAAATAATACTCAACGTAAGTTTGGAAAATGTTCTTATGCTGTATCTTTTCATGTCTGTTTTGGTATACGTATTTAGGTTGGTTTTTTGTTAGTTGCATTTCTTCTGTTCATTTAAAGACGATTTAAACACAGCTATTGTTGCTGCACCAGCAACAACAAAATCAGGGAAACCCTCAGCCGTGTCTGCTGCTGGAGCTGCAAGTGCGTTAGCTGGGGACGGTATGACAACAAGAAGGTTGCTTCAATATTGGACGAAGTTGCTGTTTCATTTGAGCTCAGTAAGGTCTTGCAGATAAACACCTTCATCTTGACTTACGAGAAACATATTATTTAAGCTAAATAAGCTGTTAGGCAAAGCCACATAGGCACTAAAAACAGCTTATTCTGTTTTAAATGCAATAACCCATTAGGAGACAAAATAAGCTTTCACAAACACCTCTTAGGTAATGTATCTAGGATCATCACTTGCCAGGTCTCCTTATGTGTAGTCTATTAAGGTAAATGATGTAGTTTGTTATTTTCATTGAAGCACTGTCCTTTGTACCCTTAGATCGTGGAATTAATTCATGATGTTTTAGGTTTCGCATGTTGAGATATTTCTTGCGAAGCCCACCGTTTGACAGAGGATAAGATCCAGTAGAGGTAGCAGGCCCAAAATATCTCATGTGCATTATGATCCGACCATCAAGAAGTTTATAATAGTTGAAGGCAACATTTATTGTTTTTAAGTAAATGCAAAGCTAGAGAAGTCAAAACTATCGTATGTTGTTATGAAGATACACGGAATCGATCAGGTATGTTAGAAACTCTCACGCCATGAGTTTATTATCAGCTATCATGGTGATCGGGTCTTATTTATAAGAGGGTGTTTGGAGGTAGTCATAATATCATAATGCTTTTGAGTTGGTTCAGTTGCAATATTGAATCATATAAAACACAAGCTCTTTTAAAAGGACAAAAAGTGGAGAGGTTGAATGAAGATGATAAAACGAGTTTAAATATGATTATATTTACAAGTTACTACTTTTTTATTCGGTTAAACACTTACTAAATGTATATGGACAGTTGAAACCAACTGATGATAGTATTGTAAATTCACATTAACATTTCACCATGGTACCCATTTATACAATATACAAGTGTATATTGGATGGTACACTTGAGGCTGGAAATGGTTTCCTTTGTGTCTGATTCCTTCTTGACTTCCATGAAATGAAAAATTGATTTATAACTTTTGTAGTCATGTAAGCTATTTCTTCTCATATACATTTAAGTAATTTTATTTAATTGTGTAAGTATAGTAGAAGGAATTTCAATCACCTGCAAAGATGGAAGAAGTCTTCCCCTGTTAGTTAGGAGTTTCTGTCTATAGTCACTCATATTTAAATTGGATTCTTTTTCTTTCTTTTTTCTTTGTAGGATGTCACAAGAAAATATACAGACTATATCATCAGATGTTAGAGAGCTCTAGAGATGAGTAACGAAGGGATAATCATCACCAAGTGAAAAGTACCATGAAAATTCTATTAGTGCGCGAGCAAGTACTGTAATTAAAGAACGTTAGTCAGAATATGAAATGAAAATGAAAGGTACGAGTAACGTGGCAAATTCAGATGACAACATAACAAGTGAGTTTTACTATTTATCTGTAGGTTGTTAATTAAAATGAGAAGAATTAGGAGTATTGATTTTTAGGTAAACACATTCTC
Source organism: Glebionis coronaria (assembly GCA_025667525.1). Lineage (NCBI taxonomy): Eukaryota > Viridiplantae > Streptophyta > Magnoliopsida > Asterales > Asteraceae > Glebionis > Glebionis coronaria. Next base: position 200,537,588 of record CM046874.1, read on the forward strand.
TATAATGGCTGCTTGGAGACTTGGTGATGCTTCTGTTCAATATGTATCTATAGATTGAATAGGAATTGAACTAGAATTTAGTAGTGATTGTGCATTTATTAAATAGGAAAATAGATATGTGATTATGGGTTATCATGCTTTTATTGCATATATGTGTTTAAAACAGATCGTCTTATTACTTCCATTACATTTTATTCTTAAGGGAAACTCCTTGTAGTTTCTTTAAGCCATAAGGTGTTAATAATAAATGTTATTTTCATTTTTATTATTTGATACATGTATGTATGTTAAGCTACTCTTCACATAATTTCATTGTATGTTTCAAAGTTGTAGCAAAGTGTCTTTAAGAAATTTTATACTATAATCTAATTTTATACAATATTCTAAGATTATATGGACTAGCTACTGTGACTATAGACGTAATGCATTGTTTTGTTTATTTTTTTGCCTTTAACATTCATGTGTTATCATTGTATTTAGGGTGGTACAACAGTAAAGAGATAAATTGGTCAATTTAAGTACTATTTAAGTTACGAGTTCAGGTTGGGTTAACCAGCAAGCTAGTGTTGGGATCATAAGCCACCAAATGCAGGCTTCTGCCTAAACGCGGATGGCTCACCAAAAGGAGATGACGATCTACAAAGTGCATTAAACTAAGCCTTTATTTATTGATGCATACTAGAATATAAATTCACGTCCATCTCCTAAGCTCATCTTAGCATTTATTTACTACTAATCTAATGTTGGCGAACTTCTAGAGAAAATATGTTACATGTCATATATGCAAGCACTCCTTGTTGATTTAATCAACATGAATGCCATGAAAAATCAAAGTATTTTCCTTTTTATCTATAAAGGGTGCTTAATGGTTATGGAATAGGAAACGGTTGCTATAGAATACGGTGAAAGTGGGTTTTTCTTTGCTTAATGATTTGCTACTACTTTTGAGCAAAATTGAAATCCAGTGAAAAATAAAATGCACTGCACTTATTAGGTTTTGGAAAAGAGAGTCCACCAATTTGCTTTTGCTTTTTGATTTAAAACACAATGACCATAATACCAAATTCTCATAAGTTACTTATCTATATTTCCAAAATTTGGTTTATAGGTGCTTATAGATGCTTATAAAATGGGGTTGCCAGTTGGCTTTAAGTTGGTTAGAGGTGCTTTAGCTTAATTTAAAGAGTTTTTTTTCTAACCAATATGGTTTTTATGAATATTTTTAATACAGGATGTTGGTGATGGCATTTGGAAAGCATGCTCATTTGCAAGCCTCTAAAGTTTCCTGGATATAAAGGTAATTTTATTGAATTGAACGTGTCACATAAGAGACCAAGACATCTCTACTTGATGACACAATGGCGAACAGAGTGGCCAAGTGAGAGTCATACGAAAAGAAACATTTGGCAGAAAAATAAACAAATGCAAGACAAAGTTATGACAAAGGAGAAGGAAATGTAAGAGGAAGCAAAGTTGCTGCATGAAAACCTAATACGAAGTACTATGTATCTATAAGTGAAAATTTTAGAACTGAGAGCACATGTAGATAGTGGAATCCAAACTATGAAGTCATACTTTCAATGAGGCATGGAAACAATTTAGTCATGCAGCTGATACCCGAGAGTTTGAGATCAAATGGATTCACAAGTGATTATCAGTATGAAGAGGCGAATAACCTTTCTTTACACATAATTATAAGTTACATATTTTCATAAATTATAGGTATTACCTTTATTTATTCTCTTTTTCTTAACAATAAAGTATTTTGTACTTTTAGAGTTGTATTATGTTTGATCTTTTATGGTTAATAAACCAGTAGGGAAATATTATACCAGGAGGTAAATTGAAGATACCTTTTCGAATTTCTGTTTATTTTGCTGACAATAAACAAAAGTGTATGCCAAACTTTACCAAACGTTGGACTTTATTTGGAATGACCTCATATGGACAACTTTATTTTACCTCTTTATGTTACCGTTTCAAGAGTAAAGAAAAGATTTAGGATGTCGTGTTGTGAGTTATGACAAAGATGGAAACTACAACAAACATTGTCTAGAAAATGGTTCTTCGCATATTAAAATTGCCTTTGTTCATTTCTATATTATTACAACTATAATGTATACGTATCTTTTTTCTATCACGATTGTGAATCACAAAAAACTTATTTTTATAGTTAGACGATATGTTAAAATAGTGACAAAGAGAAATTTGAGCTTATGGATTACGAAGATGCACATTTAAGGATGTCTCTCAAGAAATCTTCAAAATTGAGTTTAAATTCACAAAGTCTTTCAATATAAATGTGTGCTTATTTTTGTTACCTTCTTTATTTATAAGTAATCAAAGTTATTTAGTTCTCTTTTCGAAACTGTTTGCTATTGTTTGATACATTTCTGATATAGATGTTGCTTTAACCTACAACGAGTCTTTGTACACAAAGGAGTTTCTAAACACAATCAGGATGTCAGGACTTCCAAACCACCTATTAGCTTTGAAGATTGGTACTCCTGTGATGTATTTACGCAACATTGATCAAAGAGGGGGATTGTGTAATGGAACCAGGCTACAAGTACTAAGAATGTCAATAAATAATATCGAGGAAAAGAATATATCAGGAGGAAATTTGGGAGATGCTTGCTCCATTCCAAAAATGAAAATACAACCGTCCGACAAAAAGTAGCATTTCAGCTAAATAGAAGACAGTTACGTGTTGTTGTATGCTTTGCAATGACTATAAACAAAAGTCAGGGACAAACTTTATCTAAAGTTGGACTTTATTTGAAACAACCGGTTTTCTATACGTGTCCGTTTCAAGTTCTCTATTTGTACAAATAATGAATATTTTTATTAAGCATAATTTATTTTTTATTAATTTTTTTAGAGATAAAAACACTTCTTTCTATAACAACAGATATTTTAGAACTTTATTTTGTTACTATTATAGAGAACATGCCATTATTTTTTTATATATTATATTTGTGTATAACGTTATTGTATCAAGCATGTTACTACTACTTCGGTTATCTATTATATAACGCGAATTTATCTATGTTTTACTTTTATTTTAATATCATAAACTTTTACCTTAAAGTTAGCCCGTCCATCGGACGGGCCTAAAGGCTAGTGTATATATATATATATATATATATATATATATATATATATATATATATATATATATATATATATATATATATATATATATATATATATATATATCAAAATCAAAATCAAATCAAATCAAATCAAATCAAAAACCCTTATATAGGAAGGATGGTGAAACAATGCCTTAAATACAAAATTCTATAAAAATGACACATGTAATTCATTAAAGGGTTTCTATAAAATGTTTCAAAAAGAAAATAGGAATTACAAATGATGCCTTAAATACAAAATTTTATAAAAATATATAAAGGGTTTCCATAAAATGCTTCAAAAAGAAAATAGGAATTACAAATAATGCCTTAAATACAAAATTTATTAAAATATATAAGGAAGGATGGTGAAACAACGCCTTAAATACAAAATACTATAAAAATGACACATGTAATTCATTAAATTGTTTCCATAAAATGCTTTAAAAAGAAAATAGGAATTACAAATGATGCCTTAAATACAAAATTTTATAAAAATATACAAGGAATGATGGGAAACAATGCCTTAAATATAAACTTTTATAAAAATAACACATGTAATTCATTAAAAGATTTCCATAAAATGCTTCAAAAAGAAAATAAGAATTAAAAATGATGCCTTAAATACAAAATTCTAAAAATGACACATGTAATTTATTAAAAGGTTTCCATAAAATGCTTCAAAAATAAAATAGGAATTACAAATGATGCCTTGAATACAAAATTATATAAAAATATATAAGGAAGGATGGTGAAACAATGTCTTAAATACAAAATTTTATAAAAATGACACATGTAATTCATTAAAGGGTTTCCTTAATATGCTTAAAAAAATAAGAATTACAAATGATGTCTTAAATACAAAATTCTATAAAAATGACACATGTAATTCATTAAAGGGTTTCCATAAAATGCTTCAAAAAGAAAATAGAAATTACAAATGATTCACAAGTGTTTGACTTACTAAAATGAAAATATTTTTAGATATTCGGACTGTCAAGTTTTGGACCGGGCTATATACTGTTGCTGTATTATACATGTAACAAAAAATAATACCAGAAATGAGCTTTTTGGGCTTACATTTGCTAGAATACATTTTACCACAAAACTTACAAAACAAAAATATTTATAAAAAATATTTAACTATAATGTTTTTGCTAACAAGAAAAAACTTAACAATACTATTAATTTCAAAAAACAATTAATGTAAAAAAGTTATTCAGAAAATTAACATATACAAAATTTATTACCTCATAAAATTTAAAAATACATAAAAAATTAATACAATATTATTAAAATTCTAAAAATTTTTAATGTAACAAACTTATTCATAACATTAACGTATGCAAATTCAGTTAACTCGTAATATTCTTAAATAAAAAAATATCTTAAACTACGTTATTTTTGTCCATTCTATGCTATATTATTAAAGTATTAATGTCATAACTAACACTACATATACTAAACTTCTAATATAAACACACATAACTTCAATTTTCATAAAAAATTATATATTTAAAGCTAGCCTGTCCACCGGACGGGTCTAAAGGCTAGTATATATATATATATATATATATATATATATATATATATATATATATATATATATATATATATATATATATATATATATATATATATATATATATATATATATATATATATATATATATATATATATATATATATATATATATATATATATATATATATATATATATATATATAGGGTGGAGTTATTCTACAAAAAATCTTATAATAAAAAGGATAGGGTGAATTGTGAGGGTGACATGTGTCATCCTTTCAAATTATTATTCCACATCATATTGCCATGTCCAGTCATCTAACTTTAAAAAAAATTATTTTTTTAAAATAATTTTCGAAATAAAAAAATTCCGTAAAAAAGTTTTTCGAAATTTTCTTTTTCGAAAATTTTTTTTGAAATCTTTTTTTCGAAAATTTTTTTTCGAAATTTTTTTTTTCGGAAATTTTTTTCATAAATTTTTTTTTTCAATTTTTTTTTCAGAAATATTTTTTTCTAAACTATTTCCAAAAATATTTACTGCATCATAGTTACATGTTTTACTGCATCACAACTAAATTTCAAAAAAATATTTCGTAAAGTTTTTTTTCAAAACTTTTTTTCGAAGAATTTTTTTGGATAAATTTTCATTCTTTTTACTGCATTATAGTTACATGTTTATAAATCAATGCATTACAATTTTAATTTACTACATTATAGTGCATTCACCAATGTTTTAATTATGATGTACAAAATTATAACTATGATGCGGTAAACTATTACATTAATGCACCAATAATACAAGTGATGACTAGTGATATAATTTTTATTTTCCAACATATAACTATCATGCATTTACTTATAATGTATCAATGTCATAATTATGATGCATTAAGGTTATAAATTACTACACCACTCGTGATGCACAAAACTTATAACTACAATACGGTAAACTAGTATTATAATGCACCAAAAATACAAAAGATACTAATGATATAATTTGTATTCTCTGACGGATAACTATAATGCATTTACTTATAATGTATCAATGTTATAATTCTGTTGCATTAACCTTATAAATTACTCCATCATTCGTGAAGCACAAAACTTATAACTATGATGCACTGGTTAAGTTTGGTGCCTTTAGATTTCAACTTACTGCATCATAGTTATCCATATAGAAAATCAATGTTATATTATTAGTAATCACATGTATTTTTTGTGTGTGATAGTTATAATTTGTCAAATCGTAGTTTTAGATGTGTTGCATCATATATATGAGAAATAAACCATAATTATAAGTTTTGTGAAGGAATTATGATGCAATAACTTAAAACCGTGACGCATTAACTTATAAATATGATGCTCTAAAACGTATAACTGTGATGCACTGGAGTTTTGTTGATGTGTTGTAGTGAATCACACTTAAAATTTCAGTGCATCAAGACTCTAAATATGGCGCATAAAGGTAATTAATAAGTTCCTTATTCTTGATGTACTAAATCATCTCTACAATAACTGTGATGCACAAGATTTTTTTCCATAATAGTTTAAAAAAAAAATTAATTTTGAAAAAGAAAAAACATTCGGAAAAAAAATTTGGAATTTTTTTTTTTAAATTTTTCAAAAAAGAATTTTGGAAAAAAAATATCGAAAAAAAATATTTTTTGAAAAAAAAATATTTTTGAAAAAAGAAATATTTTTTGGAAAAAAAATTTTGAAATTTTTTTTTTTGAAAAAAAAATAATTTGTAAAAAAATTTTCGAAATTTTTTTTTGATTATTTTATTAAAGAGATGATGTTTCATAATGTTGTGAGAATGTAACACATGTCACTCCTACATTCATCCCTTCTTTTTTATTTATTCTATTATAAAGATTGTTTTATTTTACCCAACTCTCTCTCTCTCTCTCTCTCTCTCTATATATATATATATATATATTAGATGTTTTTAAAAAAACATATATAGTATACATAAAATTACATTAACGAAATTATTATTTAATTTATCATTTATATTTAAGTCCCGTACGTGCACGGATATTAAAACTAGTGAAATAAAAGGAAAGTGAATAAGTGATGCAATTAGGGTGTTAAAAAATATCCATATTTGAATATTTGAAATTTTCTTTGGAAATGATTCAAAAATCGAGTCATATGAAGTGTCACTTTAGAAACACATATAAAACTTTTGAATAAGTCAAAATTTATTTGTACCTAACTTTCAGATACATAAAACCATTATCCGAAATTTTAAATATCCGGAATTCCTGTATTATATTTTTTGTTCGGGTCTTCGAAACACACGAGACGACATTGCTTATAGGTCATTGTCCATTTGTAGATAGTTCACTTCTTGTATACGAGTATATGGTCAACGAATCATTAGACAAGTGGATCAACGGAAGAATATAAAAAAAGAGGTAGAGGAATTCTCGCTAATTATACCTCAGATAGACAAACGTTTCACCTACGTGAATGAAGAATGTAATAGCGAAAAACCTGATTGAAGAATGTAATAGCGAAGGGATTTTGCACTTTAACTTAAAGCTGGAATATTATGTACTACTTGAGACCACTTTTACCGTCAATATATGTGATTTTCGATCATTCAGATTTATAAGCAAAACTCGAGGGCAAAACACAAGTGAAAGAGTCCACCTTGATAGTTTGAAGGGAGCAAAGGGTTATATAGCACTAGAAAGGGCACATGGGGAAATCAAGACAACGATAGGTATATAGTTTTCGTATGATTATATTGGAAATTTGTGGCAGAGAGAAAATTCATGACAAAAAAATATATTATATGCCAAAGCTCGGGAAATCATCAAGACCGAGAATACGTATGACCTTATTGCTAAGAAGCACAAAAATCATACGGTGGCTGGTGAGATGGTCAAATTAGCCGCGTTAATGATTAGAGTATCTTCTATGCTAAACTTTTTAATAAGTTTATAGTTGCATCATAGCATTATTTCATGAACTTTGAACCTATGTAGAACTTCCACAAAATTTTATAAACCTCATATATTAATCAAATGCATTTAATTATGAAGAGGTATAAAATTATGAACTTTTTCATGCCACATAAGCATGAAATAGTTCTTCATTATGGCTAACAAGTTCTTAAACCTCTTCATACATTTATAAACCTATTAATAAACCTACCATAGTAGATGCACTTAGTGTTTGAACATGAGAAAAGGCTTAGTGCTTATTTGCAAGAGAGATAAAATTAAATATCTCCCTGGTGTGTGACTGTGTAATATTAATGTATGGTTTTACATAGAATTGATGTTATGGATGACTAATTGATTGGGGTAACCTTTATTTTCCAATGGTCTTCTCCTGCCGTTGTGCCAACAAATCTCTAAACGGATCCTGTGAAGAATATGTTATAATCTGGGTGATGTTTGGAGATTATGGGTAGATAGAATGTTCTGAAAAACTATATTTCCAAAATTTTCTTTTCTGTCAAGACTCATTCCAAAATTAATGATTTTATTTGAGTGAAACCGTTAGCTTACAAAAGTTAACTATTATTAACTACCATTAATTTCCAATCATAGTATTCAAGCCTTTCGGGTGGTTTTATATCTATGTGATTTCATTTAGTACGTAGCTCGTGTTATTTAACCTTGCAACATTCAAAAGAAGAAAAGGAAAAAATACTCCTTGTAAATGAGTAAATTAGTTTCCACGATTCTTTGTGGAGTTAATTTTGAAAAATATCATTTTCAATTATATGTACAACATAAGAAATATCAGGTCTAGTTAGGGTTAAACAGATTAATTTTCCAACAAATTTTTGATAATTGGTAATATTAATCAAATAACTATCACCATCAGACTCCTTATGTGCAAGCACAATATTTTCTGGCAAAGGTGGAAAATAGGTTTACAAGACAACAAGCCATACTCATTTAACAGCTCTAAACAATATTTCCTTTGACTTAAACACAACCCTTTCTCAGTCTTAAGCACTTCAATTCCCCAAAAATATTTATGTTCTCCAAGATCCTTAATCTTAAACCTATTATTTAAGAATTTTTTTAACTTTCCAATTTGAACCTCTGAATTACCAGTTAACACAAGATCATCCACATAGACAAGCAAAAACAACTTAACTTTGCCATCAGTTTTGATATACAAAGAATGATCATTTTTAGATTGAACAAAACCAGCATCAAGCAAAGTTTTAGAAAGTTTGCTATTCCATTGTCTAGGTGCTTGCTTAAGACCATACAAAGACTTCTTAAGTATACAAACTCTGTTATCTCCAAGTTTAGAATATCCTGGAGGTGGAACCATATAGACTTCTTCACTTAAGTCTCCATACATAAAAGCATTATTAACATCCATTTGGTACAAATTCCATCCATTTTATACAGACAAATCAATCAAACATCTAACAGTACTCATTTTAACCGATGGACTGAAAGTCTCTTCATAGTCTATACCCTCCCTCTGGCTACAACGCTTAGCAAACAGTCTGGATTTATATCTTTCAATCTCACCAGTTGAAAGATATTTAATCCTATACACCCACTTAGATCTGATAGGTTTTCTACCAACAGGAAGGTCAACAAGATCACAAGTACCATTTTCATACAAAGCTTGCATTTCAAGATTAATTAGCACTAATCCAATTTTGATCACTATAATAAGTGTGTAAACACTTATCCTTTTGCCACTGAAATTAAGGAAAAACAAGACCTAATCATGTATTTTATATCGTAAAAGTCGGAATTACGCGTGGTTTTGTGTTTTTGTGTTTAAATAGGTACAAATGATCAAAACAAGAGAAAACACGGGATTTCACGGTCAAATGTTGAAGATAAGTCAAGAAAAAGTCAAAAACAAGATCAAAAGACCTAAAGTGTGCCGAAGATCACGAAAACCGACAAAGCCGACTTAATTTTGAAGAAATGATCAAGAAAACCGAAATCGAGCTCGACTTTAGCGGATTTCATCATTTATCGAGAAAACGGGCCAAGTGGGTCCCACATATGGATATTGGGCCCAAAAGCCAAAAAAAAAAAAAAAAAATTGGAAAACATTTATTCACTTTCGGATCAAAAGCCCAAAAGCCCATTTTTACAATATTAAATCACGGGTTAAATTTTGTTGGAAAGATGAATTGGGCTTTAAGCCCATGACACAAACGAATGGGATGAAAAGTTGAATACACAATTGCTAAAGTCAAAAAAAAAATTTCCAAACGTTTAAACTCAAAATCACTCCACACGTGTCTTTCCCAATTCACTCCCACTTCTCGTTTTGTTTTATCCCCTCATCTCACATTCACCCCAACCGACTTTTACCTTTTACCCACCCTCGATATAAACAAATACTCACCTACCCACTTCACACATTTCCTTATCTCACCCCACTCTCTTTTATAAAACGAATTTTATTTCACCCCACTCCTTTGATCATTCGGTATTAACTAGAAAACATAAACCCAACTTCACTTTCTTCTCCACCATTTTACACAGCCTCCAAAACCCTAATTTACCTTGATCAAAAAAATTACCCAAGAAATATTGGGGGTTTTACTAGAAATGGGTAATTCACATGAGTGGGAATTAAATCCCCATAAGAATCGGAGCAAGCACTAGGTGGTCCTCATCTCTCCAATCCTATGTGGCTTAATCTAATTGGTCCTCACACATCACCACAAATCATCCTCCAATAATAAGAAGACACATCATCTTGGAAGAGGCACAAGAAACACAAACCCATCCACGGTGGCAATCCGTGTGATGGGTAATTATTATCCACCGTTTGATAAGATGAAAAAGAGAGAGAAAAGAAAGAAGGGTCAAGATTGAAGCCTTGGGCACCAAGGAGATTAGGGATTTCCCCTATAAATCCCCACTCCACAAAGATGTAAATCAAGCTTTTCTTTATTATTTTCCGTTTTTTTTAATTAATTAGGAGTAGGGTTATTTAGATTTAATTTTTGCAAAATTAGTTTAGGGATTAATGTAATTTTATTTTTCCAGTCAATTGTACTCTTTTTTATTTATTAATGAAAAATAGTGTTTAATTATTTCCATCTCTTTTAATTACTGTCGAAATTAAATTTGTCTTAATCTATTTTTTTGTTACTGTTTGTTTATATTCGAATCATTATCATTATAAAAAAATATATATATAAATAAAGAAGAAGGTAAAAAGCATTTTCCCTACTGGAAAATAAAAAAAAGTCACTGTTCGGAGCAATATTAAAAGGTTCGAGGGTATGGTGATGATTTTTGGTGGAAAAGGAGGAGATTGTTTCGGTTCATTGAGGTGGCTCAGCGCCAACCTACGGCTCAAAGGTTTCGACTCAAGGTTCCAAATCTTCTTTTATTTTTTTTTGGTTTTAGTTTAAGTCTTAGTTTCAATTTGTGTTTAATCCTGCTTATTTGCTTAAATTAGTTTAAGATTAGCTAGTTGGTCTATTTTATTGATGTTTAAATATCTTGTTATTTGCTATTGTTTCTATATTCAGTAAGATGTATTTGAATTATTTGATTGGGTTTGATTGATAGTTTATAACTCATCTACTGTTAGTTTACTAAAGTAATTTTTCAGATTTTGTAGAGATAGCTTATTTGCTTAAGTTTAGTTATGTTTGGATTTGCTTATAGTTTAGGCTGCTTTTTAGATTTAATTGCTTATTTTATTTATTTGCTTATTTAGCTTATTGCAATCTGCTTATTAGTTTATATAGCTTATTGGGGTTAGAATATTTGCTTATTTGTTTTGTAGATCTGCTCTTTGAATGCTTATTTCGCTTTACTGCTTAAAAATAAACTGAACCAATTATTCAGTTTTTGACCTTACTATCCAAATCAAGAGTTCCAAAAAAAAAAAAGGTAAAAATATTAGCAATTCTGTCTGGGTTGGGGATCGATCCCCAGACCTCCCGTTCACATGTCCTACGCCCCTACCACTCTGCTAGAGTCCTTTTTTATGTTTTGTTTCGCCTCATCAATTTAATATAGGTTTAATTTTTAGTGCCAGTTTTATTAATTAAGTTTTTAGTTTAATTAAGTTGTAATTAAAAAAGGTTGTATTTTCTTTTTAATCAGTTTTTATAAAATATAAAAGACAAAAAAAATATATATATATTTTTAAATTTAGTTTAACTTTTATTAGTTTTAAAAATTAGTTTAATTAAGCTTTCATTTAAAAGTTTTATTTAAATAGCTTTCTTTAAATAGATTTTTAAATTAGTTTAAAAAGTTTTTATTAAATAGTTTTATTTTTAATTAGATTTCAATTTAGTTTTATTTAAAATAGTTTTCATCTAAAATTTTAAAATTAGTTTTATTTTTAGTTTTTATAAAAGTTTTTAAATTAGTTGTTAAATTTAGTTTTAAATATCTTTTTCCTTTAAAGTTTTTATAAGGTATTCATTTAATTTTTAAGTTTTATTAAAAGTCAAATTTTGTTTTTAAAATTAGTTTATATAGATTAGTTCTCATTTAAATTAGTTTAATTTTTAATTAGATAGTTTTTAAATAGACTTTTAGTTTAAAAATTCCAAAAATACGTTTTACCAAGAACAAAGTTAAGTCGTAACGATTAATTGGAAATCAATTCGGGTGAGTCGAGGAACGATATTAAAAACGAACTTAATTAAAAGGACTAAAAATCTCTTTTTTCAAATGGCGCCGCTTATTAAAAGTCAAATTTTGTTTTTAAAATTAGTTTATATAGATTAGTTGTCATTTAAATTAGTTTAATTTTTAATTAGATAGTTTTTAAATAGACTTTTAGTTTAAAAATTCCAAAAATACGTTTTACCAAGAACAAAGTTAAGTCGTAACAATTAATTGGAAATCAATTCGGGTGAGTCGAGGAACGATATTAAAAACGAACTTAATTAAAAGGACTAAAAATCTCTTTTTTCTAATGGCGCCGTTGCCGCTTCGCTCGTACGATTGACGATTTTTCGTGAAGACGTTTGGATTTTGGGATCCGTTCTTTTTTAACGTTACGTTTCTTGTTAACAAAATCAAAAACACAAAAAAAAATAAAAAATTTAAAAATACAAAAAAAATTAAAAAATCACAAAAGCAATTTCTTTCCTAAGATTTGCACCAAAAAAAATTAAAAAAAATCAAAAGTAATACTTTTTCCTAAAAGTATTACACCAAAAATATTACGTATTAGTGTTAATTTTTAGTTCGATTTCTTTCGATTTTTCTTGTGTATATATTTTTCTAAAAAATACAAAAATATTCTTCTTTATCCTCTATTGTATTTAATTCTTTTTCTCAACCCCTCTTATTTATAATTCTTCATGGATTTGTCTTGCGTTCGGTGTGGGAGACCATGGCTCGGTTTTCCAATATGTCCATGGTGTACTTGTGCGAAGTGTGGTTCCGATATCGACAATACACAATTTGGATTTTGTCCATTGTGCAATTCTAGAAATTCGTACTTCTCCTCTTACACAAATTTCTCCCCTCCTCCCGTCTATGACAATCCCTATCCTCAACATGCACCGGGTTTTTCTCAATACCCGTGTTGCAATCATTGTGGGGGCCCTCACGATACTTCTTATTTTCAACCGATGAATTATGAGCCACATCCGTGCTATAATTTTGGTTTTCAAAATTTTGAACCCCCACAAAACTCCGTCGTTCATCAACCTTCTTTTACGGAACAAAGCACTAGTTTGGATGAAATTTTAGAACGCTTAAAACAACTCGAAATTAGCTTGCATGACGAAAGACAACAAGAGCAAGTATCTACTCTTAGTGTTTCTACTCCTCCTCTTGTGCGTTCTTACTATTATGATGACGATGAGACTACTATTTCTTGGAGTGATCTTTGTGCTCAATGTCCTAGTGCAATTGTAATTCCTTCTCTCAATATCCCAAATGCATCTAAGGATCTTGATACATCGAGTGAGATTAGCGATTTTGGGCTCGACAAATTCTTTGATGAAGTTTGTGATGTGCCGACTTTTGCTGAGCTTACGGACACGGTCGTTCCGCTAGTCCATGATCACATACTCACAAATCCAAATGCGATAATTGATTCTTCCAATAAGAGTTCTATATGTGGTGAGTATGATGATTTCGTCTTCGAGCCCGAGATTAAGGAAATTATCGACCGAGAGCTAGCTCTTTTACCTCCACTTCCACCTACAAGTGAGGTCGATTTTTCCAAAATCGAGGTCGAACTTGATGAGTTGGAACGTCTTATTTTTAATAATGACGAACCAACTCACATCACCACGCATCCAATTCTCGAGGAGTTACCTAATAAACACTCCTCTAATGAGAATTACGTTTACCACATTCGTGAGGATTTAACTTATCAACAAATCCCACAAATGAATGATGGTTTCGTACTTGATCGTGATCTCTTCGAGAGAATTTCTAAAATCCTCAATGAGGGGAACAACAAACCTTTGTTTGACGAGCCTATCTATGATGAAGAAATCGAAGAGATTCACGTTCATGAGGATGATTACTTTGACCCGGGAGGTGACATTGACCATTCTTTGATTGATACCTTTACGACTTTGCCGAATATTGACCATCCTTTGTCTTTAGGGGATGACAATGTGTCTCCTTTACCCATCCCACCTCCCGTGGATCACGACCTCACATACTTCTCGTATGTTTAGCGGACTTTTCTCCCATCCAAGACTTATCCTCCTGCCTCTCATTTATTATGTTCCTCCGGGACCGAGGATAAGATTTTTGATCCTGGTATAACATTCGAGGCTTCCCCATGGACCATTTAATTCGGGGTCGAGTCAGGCTCGTGACTCGGTTAACAAAAACAAGCGCTTCTCGGGAGGCAACCCGTTGATCTATCTTTTATTTATTTTCACCAATAAGTGTAGGGGGGATCCGTGTGGTTTGTTTGTTTTGTGTGTTGTGATTGTGTAGGTACATGTGCTTTGATGATCTACTTTTGGTACTTTTGACGAGACCCGTGTTCCCGTGTTACCCATGTACCCGGTTCCTTCGATAAGTTTTTGCTATTGTGATTCAATCTTGTACATAAATAAAACAAATAAATGTAATCACTTTAGTTGTCCTTTCCTTAGCTCGATTTTAAACAACGTACTCAATGTCCTAAGTGTCGGGGAGTTTATTCTCCCACATGCTTAAACATTGAGGACAATGTTTATATTAAGTGTAGGGGGGATTTCTATCGAAATTTTAGTGGCCTTTTCCATGAATTTGACCCCATTTTACCGGAAAATTTAAAAAAATTTCAACGTTTTTCAAATTTTTTATCTATTTTGGCCTTGTAGTATTTTTCTTTTATTTTATTTTCTTTTTGTCATTGCATCATATTTTCTATTTTAAGAATAAAAATAAATAAATTAATAAAATGGTTTTAACAAGTTTAGATGTCTTTGATATATTAGGCCCGTCGTGAATATTTTGACTCAACCCGAGTTTACTTATCTAAGTTTACTCTAGCTAGTATCCTTAACCATATGGACCTTAATTGGTTTATTAGGCTAAGCATCCACGAGTCTCATTCCTTGAGATTTTAAATTGTGGAGAACGAGAGATGATAGAGTTAATTATAAGTTCGGTATTCTTTCATTAACTTATGTGAGTTAGTTATGAGATTTTTCTCCCGTCACTTGTTAATAAATATATTTGCAATAAATAAGGTTGTACGATTTAAAAGGTTACTTAGCTTCTAGCACAAGATCGTTTAAAAGTTGCTCGGTATTAATTAGAGTTCATAGCCAAGGCATAACTTATTGAAACGGGACGCGAAGATTGGCTTATCCAAAAAGTCCCTAACAAGGCATGAGGATACCCGAGTCCAAAAAGGCCCTAACAAGGCATGAGGATTCACTTTTTGCTAAAGATCCTAAGATGATGTGAAGATCATTAATCCAAATCAATATGAAGGATCAAGACACACGACGAGAAGCAATTACTCCCCTAAAGATCATGGAGAAGTCTATCCAAAAAGACCCTAACAAGGTATGAGGATAAATAGATCCAAGTCCGAAAAGGAGGCGGATCGTTGTATATCAAAATCCTAAATAAAGAAGAGGATAAATGAAGAAGTCGTGGTCAACGTTTGAAGCATCTTTCACTCCTTATGAAGATGTATACCAAAATGAAGAGAAGACCATAATTTCAAGATCGTCTCTCAAGATTTGAAGTTTGAAGTACAAGCCAAATATCGGTCCGAGAAAGGTCTCAAATCGTGAAACAAGTTATGCCAAGATATGAACTTTTTGAGGTTTCGAGAAGCAGTTTTAAAAGATTTTGTCCTTTAGCTAACTATTGATTAAATCGTCCCACTTTATTTTCGGCCTTAATAAATTATCGAAATAAGTCAAAAATGCATCCTCGTGATCATTCAAGACAACAATAAAATACAAGAGATACACCGTAGGAATAAGGGGGTCTAAGTGATTAACTAAACCACATGAGCAAGTGTTTGTTGTGCTAACTTGTAGTAACTATGATCTCGTTTTTGAGCTTGGTATGGGGAACGTGAAACTTGAGGGTGATTAATATTCATGACACCAAAGCCCTAATTCAAGTCTTAGATTTCTTTACGAGTTTCTTCCATCAAATAATTTTCAAGTTAATAAATTATTTTAACTTTTGTTTCCTTTTAAGTTTTTATCTTTCCGTAGTAGTAGTAATAATTAATAAAGGCCGAGATGGATTGATTATGAGAAAAATGTAACTTTTTGCTTTAAAATAATGCATTGCATGGGGTCATTGCAATGGTCAAGTGTAGGGGATTTAATAAGTGTGTAAACACTTATCCTTTTGCCACTGAAATTACGGAAAAACAAGACCTAATCATGTGTTTTATATCGTAAAAGTCGGAATTACGCGTGGTTTTGTGTTTTTGTGTTTAAATAGGTACAAATGATCAAAAGAAGAGAAAACACGGGATTTCACGGTCAAATGTTGAAGATAAGTCAAGAAAAAGTCAAAGACAAGATCAAAAGACCTAAAGTGTGCTGAAGATCACGAAAACCGACAAAGCCGACTTAATTTTGAAGAAATGATCAAGAAAACCGAAATCGAGCTCGACTTTAGCGGATTTCATCATTTATCGAGAAAACGGGCCAAGTGGGTCCCACATATGGATATTGGGCCCAAAAGCCAAAAAAAAATAAAAAATTTGGAAAACATTTATTCACTTTCGGATCAAAAGCCCAAAAGCCCATTTTTACAATATTAAATCACGGGTTAAATTTTGTTGGAAAGATGAATTGGGCTTTAAGCCCATGACACAAACGAATGGGATGAAAAGTTGAATACACAATTGCTAAAGTAAAAAAAAATAAATTTCCAAACGTTTAAACTCAAAATCACTCCACACGTGTCTTTCCCAATTCACTCCCACTTCTCGTTTTGTTTTATCCCCTCATCTCACATTCACCCCAACCGACTTTTACCTTTTACCCACCCTCGATATAAACAAATACTCACCTACCCACTTCACACATTTCCTTATCTCACCCCACTCTCTTTTATAAAACGAATTTTATTTCACCCCACTCCTTTGATCATTCGGTATTAACTAGAAAACATAAACCCAACTTCACTTTCTTCTCCACTATTTTACACAGCCTCCAAAACCCTAATTTACCTTGATCAAAAAAATTACCCAAGAAATATTGGGGGTTTTACTAGAAATGGGTAATTCACATGAGTGGAATTAAATCCCCATAAGAATCGGAGCAAGCACTAGGTGGTCCTCATCTCTCCAATCCTATGTGGCTTAATCTAATTGGTCCTCACACATCACCACAAATCATCCTCCAATAATAAGACACATCATCTTGGAAGAGGCACAAGAAACACAAACCCATCCACGGTGGCAATCCGTGTGATGGGTAATTATTATCCACCGTTTGATAAGATGAAAAAGAGAGAGAAAAGAAAGAAGGGTCAAGATTGAAGCCTTGGGCACCATGGAGATTAGGGATTTCCCCTATAAATCCCCACTCCACAAAGATGTAAATCAAGCTTTTCTTTATTATTTTCAGTTTTTTTTAATTAATTAGGAGTAGGGTTATTTAGATTTAATTTTTGCAAAATTAGTTTATGGATTAATGTAATTTTATTTTTCCAGTCAATTGTACTCTTTTTTATTTATTAATGAAAAATAGTGTTTAATTATTTCCATCTCTTTTAATTACTGTCGAAATTAAATTTGTCTTAATCTATTTTTTTTGTTACTGTTTGTTTATATTCGAATCATTATCATTATAAAAAAAAAAATTAAAAAAAAATTAAATAAATAAAGAAGAAGGTAAAAAGCATTTTCCCTACTGGAAAATCAAAAAAAGTCACTGTTCGGAGCAAATATTAAAAGGTTCGAGGGTATGGTGATGATTTTTGGTGGAAAAGGAGGAGATTGTTTCGGTTCATTGAGGTGGCTCAGCGCCAACCTACGGCTCAAAGGTTTCGACTCAAGGTTCCAAATCTTCTTTTATTTTTTTTTGGTTTTAGTTTAAGTCTTAGTTTCAATTTGTGTTTAATCCTGCTTATTTGCTTAAATTAGTTTAAGATTAGCTAGTTGGTCTATTTTATTGATGTTTAAATATCTTGTTATTTGCTATTGTTTCTATATTCAGTAAGATGTATTTGAATTATTTGATTGGGTTTGATTGATAGTTTATAACTCATCTACTGTTAGTTTACTAAAGTGATTTTTCATATTTTGTAGAGATAGCTTATTTGCTTAAGTTTAGTTATGTTTGGATTTGCTTATAGTTTAGGCTGCTTTTTAGATTTAATTGCTTATTTTATTTATTTGCTTATTTAGCTTATTGCAATCTGCTTATTAGTTTATATAGCTTATTGGGGTTAGCATATTTGCTTATTTGTTTTGTAGATCTGCTCTTTGAATGCTTATTTCACTTTACTGCTTAAAAATAAACTGAACCAATTGTTCAGTTTTTGACCTTACTGTCCAAATCAAGAGTTCCAAAAAAAAAAAAAAAGGTAAAAATATTAGCAATTCTGTCTGGGCTGGGGATCGATCCCCAGACCTCCCGTTCACATGTCCTACGCCCCTACCACTCTGCTAGAGTCCTTTTTTATGTTTTGTTTCGCCTCATCAATTTAATATAGGTTTAATTTTTAGTGCCAGTTTTATTAATTAAGTTTTTAGTTTAATTAAGTTGTAATTAAAAAAGGTTGTATTTTCTGTTTAATTAGTTTTTATAAAATATAAAAGACAAAAAAAATATATATATTTTTAAATTTAGTTTAACTTTTATTAGTTTTAAAAATTAGTTTAATTAAGCTTTCATTTAAAAGTTTTATTTAAATAGCTTTCTTTAAATAGATTTTTAAATTAGTTTAAAAAGTTTTTATTAAATAGTTTTATTTTTAATTAGATTTCAATTTAGTTTTATTTAAAATAGTTTTCATCTAAAATTTTAAAATTAGTTTTATTTTTAGTTTTTATAAAAGTTTTTAAATTAGTTGTTAAATTTAGTTTTAAATATCTTTTTCCTTTAAAGTTTTTATAAGGTTTTCATTTAAATTTTAAGTTTTATTAAAAGTCAAATTTTGTTTTTAAAATTAGTTTATATAGATTAGTTGTCATTTAAATTAGTTTAATTTTTAATTAGATAGTTTTTAAATAGACTTTTAGTTTAAAAATTCCAAAAATACGTTTTACCAAGAACAAAGTTAAGTCGTAACGATTAATTGGAAATCAATTCGGGTGAGTCGAGGAACGATATTAAAAACGAACTTAATTAAAAGGACTAAAAATCTCTTTTTTTCACACTACAAGCATCCTCATAACAAGTAGGCTCATAATTCTTATTAAGACTAAATGTAAAACCAAAATTTTTCATGTCAAGCATTGAATGATTACAAAACTTATATAAACCATATCTTAAAGAAGTATTAAGCACATAATCATTTAGCTTCGCAGGAAACTTAATAACTCTATTAGACTTTCTCTGTCTAATCTCTTCTGTCTCATTATTATTTTTAAGAAACTGATTATTTATATCAAAATTGCCCTCAGAATTATCAATATCTCTTATGGGAGTTGCAGTAATTTGAAATTGACCACTACTACTTGGTAAACTACCAACTAAGTCATCTTCTGTTTGCTGACTAGAAATATTTTGTTGACTATTATGGTTAGCAGTCACATCCTCAGCAATAGGGTGACCACCCTGTCTACTCAAACAAGTTTCATCTTCCTCATCATCATAGGGACTTGAAGATTTGGATGTGTTTTCAGACTCAAAACAATTAAAGAAATTTAAGGTTGAAACCTCACTAGTAGACTCAAGAATAATACCATCATTGTTCATTTTATATGAAAACACATTTTCATAAAACTTTACATCTCTAGAGTAGATAATACATCTGTTTTTAAGACCAAACAGTTTGTAAGCCTTTTTTCCACTAGCATACCCTATTAAAACACAATTTTCAGATTTTTTTCAGAAAACTTATCACTTCCTTTCAAAACAGTAGCATAACACAAACACCCAAAACTTCTTAAATGAGAAATATTATGTTCTCTACCATAAACAAGACAGAAAATAGATTTGCTATTTAAAACAGAGGAAGGAAGCCTGTTAATCAAGTAAGCAGCAGTTAAAACACATTCAGACCAAAACATAAGAGGAATCCCCCCTGAAACATGAGACTCCTTGCTACATTGAGCAAGTGTCTATGTTTTCTCTCAGCAATACCATTCTGCTGTGGAGTATATGCACAAGTAGTTTGATGAATAATTCCCATAGTGTCAAAAAAATCACTCAATTTTTATTCACAAACTTAGTACCATTATCAGATCTAACAACTTTAACCCTTTTATTAAACTGAGTAAAAACCAAGTTGTAAAATGTAACAAACATTTGAAAAAATTCATCCTTAGTTTTAAGCATATACACCCACACAGATCTACTAAAGTCATCAACAATGGTCAAAAAATACTTAAACCCATCCTTGCTAACCACTTTATAAGGACCGAAAACATCAAGATGAATAAGTTTACCAAGACACTTAAATTTATGTTCACTTAGAGGAAAAGACTCTCTAATCTGTTTTGCCTTATGACAAATGTCACAAGGTAAATTAGTATTAATATGTTTCAAATACAAAGAACCTTTTAACAAGTTTAAAACCTGGTTAGCAGGATGACCCAAACTATTATGCCAAACATCTTTAGACACATAGAAAGTAAAGAACTCACAATTGCTAACAGCAGAAACACTATCAGCTTTATCAAACAGATATAAACCAGCAAATTCACTACCAGTCCCCAGGACTTTTCCTTGCTTCAAATCGTGAATATAGCATTTAGATTCATCAAAACTAACTCGTAACTTGCTGTCTTTAATTAGTTTATTAACAAATAATAAATTAACACAGTAATCAGGAACAACCAAAACATCAAACAAAACAACCCAATTATTAAGCTTTAAATTGCCAATATGTATAATTTCAGCCAACGTACAATTAGGGTGTCCAATAGTAAGTTTTAGATCAGACACATTGTGACAATCCGTCAATTTGAGGTTGTTATTTTATTCTCAAGTATTATTTAAAATCATTATTTTATTGTTAATTTATGAACTCACTCACTTTGGGAAGAAATTAGGGTTTACGTCTTAAAGTAGCATCGACAACGTCTAAACCGGAGAACTCTACGTTACGTGTTTACGGTTATATACACCGTTTTTGTAACAGTCCGACATTTCAGATAATAAATTTATTCTCGTATATTATTTCGGAATTTTAATTTGTGTTGGTTCATAAACTCACGAATTTACGAGAAGAAATTAGGACTTACGTGCATAATTTAGCGTCTTTTACGATTAAACCGGAAACCCTAGGTTTACGTATTTACGCTTTTGAACTCCGTTTGTGATAAGACAATTTTTATTAGAATCATTTTGTGCCATAGAATCATAATTTATAAAAATGTTTTTCGTAAATCGACCCGAGGGCTCGTAAATCGACCCGAGGGCACATAAATCGAGGAAACTAGAATCGAGGAGTACCCGTAAATTAGTGGAGATGAGACAAGTTTACACTTGTCCCACCCCCACTATGGGTGGCAAGCTTATACAATAAGCTAGGACACTTGTCCTAACCCACTCACTAAACCACCAACATAAAACCACTAACATCACACACACACACACACACACAACATGCAAAAATTAAATAAAATTTCTCTCAAATCTCTCCTCCCCTCTCCTTTATTCCGTTCAACACCACCACAAATCACCATATTCATCAAAATTTCAACCATAAACAATGGCTATAATCAACATATGTTGAAGCCTATTTGAAAAGATGAAGATTGGAGGTGATCATAACATGTAAAAAGGAGTTTACATGGAGTTCAAGGGCTGATTTCAAGAATTTGTTCATCCAGTTGGAGATTTATAAAAGTGGTCTTGCTAAGATCATAAGGTTTGGTGTCAAAACCAAGTCTTGTTCATCCAAAAATCTCAATCTTTCATCATATTGATTGGTATAGAGATCAATTTCTTTCTATCATCCTATTGTTTTGAATATGTATTCATGTATTTTATTCAAAAATATATATGTATATGATGATGAATGATGATCAGTATATTGTGTGGGGATGTTGTGTTAATAGATTAGGTTAAAAAGACTAAAATCAACAAGTAAAGATGTTAAAATCTTGGTTAATTACATAGGCTGTATAAAACAGTAAGTATCAATATGATCATTTGGTTAAATGGCTTGGATTATTAAATATACAGATAGAAAAATGATTTTTACATATGTGGTGAGTTGGCCACTCAATGGAATCATTAAAATGAGCAAGTTATGATCAAAATACTATTAAGGTACAAATCTATATAGTCTGTTTTGGACGAATTATTAAAAATACTTAGAGGATGATTGGGTAGTGACTATACGAGAGTTATTTGTAGCACACATCATGTAGTTTATGCTGTTTAAATTTGAGGTTCTATCTCCATGTAGAACTCAAGATATGAAAAAATGGTGGACTTGACTTTAGAAATCAGATTTCTTAATAAACTATATAATATAAAAAGAGCACTCAAAGTGAATACTATTATAAAATAAGTATATAAAGGCCACTAACTAATAATAACTATTATAAAATAAGTTGGTATACTATAACAAATAAACATTCCATTTTATAAAAGTAAAACTCAAATGTTTTTCTAAAACTATAAACTATATATAAGTTTTACGTCTTTTCGGCTAAAACCGAAAGATTAATATTTTCGCCAAATAAAACTTAGACGGTCCGACCCGTCTAATGTAACATTTTTATAACTCATATACTGATATGTAAACACATTTGACAAGTAAAACCCGATAAACCCGAGCTTTATAACTTATGGATCTTAATGGGCCAAAGTAGCCTTATTGGACCATTAGCCCAACTAGTTTGGTTTAATGTTATTGGACTTGCTCATGGGCTTAACCCACTTGGGCCCAACATATGAGTATGGGCCTGATCTTAAAAATATAAATAGACTAATAAAATTATATTAGAATCTTAATGGGCTTATTGCGCCTAATGTGTAAATGGGCTAAAACTAGTGTAACTAGTATGATAAGCCTAAGTTAAATAATACTTTGCAACTAATAATGTTGTAAGGTGATAAAACCCCACTTGATCATCATGTTATGGCATCATTACATATACATAACAACTTTTATAAAGTTATTGGGCATAGCCTAAGACCGAGTATTATTTGTCTAGGTTTCCCGTGATCGAGGCACGTACCATACATCTTAATTACCGATAACCCGCCTTCCCACACCAATGCGAGTTCATAGTCTCACACTCTTTTAAATGTTTTATGAAATGTTTTATAAACCCGCGAGGGAGATAACATGCTATTTTTGATAAAAATAGGACGCCAGCTGTCCCGATTGTATGCTTATTGATATGGACCTGAATGATTATATGACCCAATGAATGAAATGAAATGGATTATTATATAACACCCTCAAATTTATACAACTCAATACAGCGGAAGACTCGTTGGTGTTACGGGATAGCACATTACTCACATCATAGACAACGCATAAAAATCGCGTCGTTTAATAATAAAAGCATTTCCATTCATAAATATCAAAGTTACATAGGTCCCAAGTCATTGTATTTCATATACGTTTTACAAAGCATTTGAATGGAAATTATAATTTAAGTGCGGGCCATGAATTCTTGTTGTCTTCCCGATAATTACCTTCAAGTACCCGAGATAAAACATGTTAAAAGAAAAGGTCAGCGATAACGCCGAGTGAATTCATAGAGTTTAATAAAATCCATCAATATAACATCGGTATAAAATTATTATCGAAAATTATTTTGTACAAATCATTGTAATAGGCCATAAAATAGCCAAAGTCATTTTATACAAATCCTTATCAACATCATAATATAGGCTTTCGCCTTCAAAACCATTATACGAACCAATGTCGTAAAAATATCATACAATACGTTTTATAACGTCGTGTAAAGTTAAATAAAAACCGTTATATGAATATGGTTATATAAAACCAAAACACAAACATAATATCAATAATATGACCCCGTATTGCTAGTCAGGCAATATATTGTAATTCAGTGCATATAGCAGTAATTCGTTAATTGGATTATTATAAGCCGCATGACATTGTTACCTTACTACAACAAACAACGGGTAGCTAGCCCGAAACTCATTTGCCCATCTAAATTAGCGTGTCGTCACAAAGGTCACGCTATGTAAATCTTCTCATACATAAATCCGCTTACCAATCAATGTGGCACGACGGGGATCAACCGTCAAGGCGCGAACTGGGGTGATCGTCCCCAAATAGTACTATTATATGCATAAGCGTCTACCAAATCCTGGTAGTTCACAATTCATGCTAATGGGACTTTTAGTGACATAACCTAACTTTAACAATCCATTTCATTTCATCTATCGGGTCATTTAATCATTCATCGGGTCATATAATCATTCGGGTCCAAATCAATAACAAACAATCGGGACAACTAGTGTCCTATTTCATAAAAACTATCATGTTATCTCCCTCGCGGGTTTATAAAACATTTCATAAAAACATTTAAAGAGTGCGAGGCTATGAACTCACGTTGATGTGGGAAGGCGGGTTATCGGCAATTCGGACGTACGGTACGTGCTTCAATCACGGAAACCTAGACAAATAATACTCTTCTTAGACTCTTGTCCAATGACTTTATAAAAATAACAATTTTGTATACATATGATGATTATATATATATGATGATCAAGTGGGTTTATATATTCTCATTCACTCATTTTTGTGTTTATGTATTGGTAACTTCTTACTAGTTTACTAGTTTTACCTATTTACGTGTTTTAGGTCCAATAAGCCTATTATAAGTTTATTAACTTGTATTAATCCATTTCATACTTGTATTATCAGTATTTATACTTTACATGTTGGGCCCAAATGGGTTAAGCCCAATAAATAAGTTTATAAGTGTTTTAGCCCATTTCGTTGTATTATTAGTCCAATAACGTTAACTTAGCCCGTTAATGTCCTTATATTTTATAGTTCGGGTTTTATCAGTTTTTACTTGTTATATATGTTTATATATCAGTATATGAGTTTATAGAAGTTTACATTAGACGGGTCCAACCGTCTAAGTTTTATTTAACAAAAACGTTAATTTTACGGCAATAGCCGAAAAAGTCGTAAAAATCATGTTTATAGTTTTATAACTTATAAAACTTATCAAACTACCATTTTTATAAAATGTTCATTTATTTATCCTTATACATATTTATATAAATGTATTATATAAGTTAGTGGGTTTTAATTCACATTTTATACTATTTTTATTTGAGTGCTTATATAAGACTATTATACTTTAATTTCCCAAAATCTGATTTTTACTTTCATGTTCACCAAAACAGCCATATCTAGAGTTCTATATGGAGATAGAAGCCCAAATTTTTATGAAATAAACTACATGATATGTGCTCCATTTAACTCTTCTATGGCTACTGTTGAGTCAGCATCTAAGTATTTTCTAAAAATCGTCCAAAACAGTGTACTCAGATTTGCATTCTAAACTTGTTTTGATCATATCTCACTCATTTTTATGATTCCATTGCTTGGCCAACTCTCACATGTGTACAAGACATATTACTTACTGTATATTCATTAATCTATGCCATTTTATCAGTTCATCACATGGTTATTTACTGTTTTTATACAGCCTACTAAATTAAGCAAGATTAACCACTTTTACATATAGTTTTTCATCTTTTTATCCATGATTATCAACACCAAATCCCCACACAATATTTTTATCATCATATATTCATCATATACATATACAATAGAAAATAAAATACATGATTACATAATCAAAATTAACAAAAGGATGGGGAGGACAATCTTTATACCACCATGATGATGTAGGTTATGACCAAGACATGGATTTTGATGGAGAAACTTGTGATAAACCAAGACCATATTCAAGACCACCATTCTTCAAGAACTCCTTGTGGAAAATCAGCCCCAAGACACCAACAAAACTTCTCCTTTGATGTTAAAACTTGCACCAATCTTCATCTATTTGAATGGAGATTAACATATGTTAATTATAGCAAATGTTTGAGGTTAGAATTGATCAAAATGGGGTGGATGGTGATGGAGTGGGAAGGCACAAATGGGGAGGTGAGAGAGAAGTGTGTGGTTTTGCATGAGAGAAATGAAGCAAATGGTATGAGATGGTGGTTTTGATTATGTGTTAGCTTCATTGTTAAGCTAAATGTAACAAGTGTGCAACTTGTATCTTACAAGTTGACACCTCATGGTGTATGGGCTAAGTTGTGGCCGGTTTTTAGTGGGGGTGGGGCAAAAGTCATTTTGTCTCATCCCCATTTATTTACGGGTATTCCTCGATTCTAGTTTCCTCGATTTGCGTGCCCTCGGGTCGTTTTACGAAAAACATTTTTATAAATTATGAATCAACGACACAAAACGAATCTAATAAAAATTGTCTCATCAAAAACGGAGTTCGAAAACGTAAATACGTAATCCTAGGGTTTCCGGTTTAGTCGTAAAGGACGTTAAATTAAAATCGTAAGTCCTAATTTCTTCTCGTAAATTTGTGAGTTTATGAACCAACACAAATTTAAAATCTCAAAATCATATTCACGGACAAATTTATTTTCTGAAATGTCGGACTGTCACCAAAATGGTGTATGTAAACGTAAGCACGTAACGTTGAATCCTCCGGTTTAGACGTAGTCGATGCTACTTTAAGACGTAAATCCAAATTTCTTCCCAAAAATAAGTGAGTTCATAATATAACATTAAAATAATGTTTTCAAATAAATATTGAGAATAAAATATCAATCATAAATTGATGGATTGTCACATATTATTAGTTAGGTTAGGTCACTAAAAAGTCCCATTAGCATGAATTGTGAACTACCGGGATTTGGTAGACGCTTATGCATATAATAGTACTATTTGGGGAAGATCACCCCAGTTCGCGCCTTGACGGTTGATCCCCGTCGTGCCACATTGATTGGTAAGCGAATTTATGTATGAGAAGATTTATATAAGCGTGATTATTGTAACGACACGCTGTTTTAGATGGGCAACGGAATTACGGGTTAGCTACCCGATGTATGATATAGAAAAGTAACAATGTCATGCGTCTAATAATAATCCAATAATGAAAACACTGATATACGCATTGAATTATAATATATTGCCTGACTAGAAATACGGGGTCTTATTACTGATATTATGTTCGTGTTTTGGTTTTACATAACCATTTTCATATAACGGTTTTTATTTAACTCTATACAACGTTATAAAACGTATCGTATGATGTTTTTGCGACAATGGTTCGTATAATGGTTTTGAAGGCAACAACTTATACTAAGATTTACGAGAAAGATTCGTATAAAATGTCTTTGGCCTATTTTATAGCCTACGACAAATATTTGTACAAAATGATTTTCGGTAATAATTATATACCGGTGATATACTAATGGTTTTTATTAAACTCTATGAATTCACTCAGCGTTTCACTGACTTTTAACATGTTTTATCTCAGGTACTTGAAGGTAATTCTCGGGAAGACGACAAGAATTTATGGCCCGCATTCAAATAAAATTTCCATTCAAATGTTTTGTAAGTTTGTATGACATACAATGACCTGAGGACCTATGTAATTTGATATTCATGAATGGAAAATTCTTTATTATTAAACGACGCAATTTTTAAGCGTTGTCTATGATTTGAGTAATGTGCTATCTCGTAACACCAACGACTCTTCCGCTGATTTGAAACATGAAAATTTGGGGGTGTTACAGTTTGGTACCAGAGCTCTCGTTATAGAGAACGAAAGATTTTTAAAACCAAGGTTTTGAATAAAACATTTCAAAAACCTTTTAACTATAAGTATTTTTAAATAAATATTTTGAGTAAATTGTTTAAAAATCTTTTGACTATAACGGTGCCGAAGAATTCCCGAGTTACCGACAAGGCCAGACTGAGAAGTGTTATTTTAATATCTTTACATTATATATAAGAGGAGGAATATGCCACATAGGCATCCATTAATCCACGTCATCACTTTCCTTTTTTAATTTTTGTAATTTCCGTTTTTTCATAATACTATTTTAATTATATTTTACGAATTAAAATATAGATAAGATCTTGCAAAATTATGTTATATCTAAATATAAAATTAAATATACATCTTAAATAAAACCCTTCTTGCTCACGATTCAAATCGAACCTTCACAGTAAAAAAAACCCTAAAACATAAAATTCGTCACCTTCTTTTGATTGGAAAAAGATCTTGGTCGTGAAGGACATTTGCTGCAACAGGTAATACACTTTGATTGTTGTATGATGGCTTTGCGTTATGCATGTTTAAATGAAGATTTTAGTTTGTTCAATTTAAATTTAATTGACACAAATAATAAAAAGATTATCACACAAATAATCAATCTTTTTATTAGTTCATTCATGGAATCCCTGTTTCCAATCCAAACTTTAGGGTTTTAACTTCTTCATG
The DNA here is from genome assembly GCA_025667525.1 of Glebionis coronaria. Classification (NCBI taxonomy): domain Eukaryota; kingdom Viridiplantae; phylum Streptophyta; class Magnoliopsida; order Asterales; family Asteraceae; genus Glebionis; species Glebionis coronaria. Next base: position 200,566,289 of record CM046874.1, read on the forward strand.
AGCCTGCGATCTGCCAGCCTGCCAGGTAAACTGTGTTACCCATATTAATTGCAGCCTAAGATGGATCGTTTTGGGTTATGTTATATCTCTATAACCTTGGGTACATACTGATCGTCAAGAAAACGGTAAAATTTATAGTCAAGTTTTTATATTTTAATGCATTATGTTGCTCATTGTTTCTATTTTTGGTTTTGGTTTTGGTTTTGTTTTTGTATAGACGACGTCCAAGCTAAATCAGGTTTCAAACGACCAGGTGCCCAATTAACTCGCTAAACACGCACCAATTTCACCTTAAAAAACACACAAAAGCATCTTTGTGATGAACAAAATAGCAACTTTAATGACACCACCCGAGTAGGTTATAACCATGCATGGGTTTTAATAGTTTCAGGCTTTCAGGAATGCCAAAGAAGGATTCAAAATAAGAGGCGCGTTGTTTAACGAAAATGGGTATTTTGTATATTCCTCAAGGAGACGAGCAGTCATGGCTGCACAGATCTATAGTTTATTTAATGCTTTGCATATATGCAGATCTTAATATAACTTGCATATTACAACTCATGAGAATGGAAGTATTGCAAATTATTTCTGCTCCGCCCCCAATTTTACTTTTGGACAAATTTGAAACCTGTAGAAATCAACATAAATAAGAACTTGAGAACTACAACAGGAGGTATACAAGACTGTTCATGTGGTTACAGATGTTCCTCAGAGGTATTTCCACAATACTACACAACCTAGAATTTTAAAAGCATTTATCAAAAGTTCCTAAAGTGTATTTGTTATGTCCAGAAAACTAAGAGGAGCTCTGTGAAAACCATTGCGCGTGCTCGACACATATTTACGGGCTTTTAGCTTCTGGTGGAAGCATAGGAGACGGTAGCATTCTTTTTGGAACACCGCCACCAATTCGCACCCGAGTTGTTTGAATATAGATAGTCAGGTAACAATGTTATGCATATAACATATGTCTAAAAAGACTATATCAAGATTCAATCTTTTTTATCTTTTTATTTATGTAATTAATATGTTTTAATCACTTCGCCAGGTTTGTAATCTTTTTTAGAAACAAACTAGACTTTGGGTGTCTTATGTCACCTGTTTAGAGAAACACAAGGTTGGGTATAAAAAGCTAGATCTTAACATGGTCCAATAAGGATGTTCTGGGCTCTAATAATTGGAAACTGTGCTCAATCTGGTCCTACAAGGACTACAAGTTGAGTTCAGTTTGTTTTAAACACACACTAATTAATACATTATGCTTATGTTGTTTGGTTATAGTGAAACTACTTGGGAAACGTCACGATGGAACTGTGTTTGTGAATAAAGGAGACCATGAGGTGTCATTCAACCTCAAAATAGACAATGGTGGGTCCCACTACACATATTTTTGCACCCTTTTTCTTTTTATAAGAATGAGAAGCAATGAAATAGAGTCGTGTTATTATCACATAATAACATGTGTTTCATGTTCAGTCCATACTTCATAATTTGGGGACAAATACTTTTTAATATAACTGAACTGGATGTAACATCTTTTTCATTTACCTGCACTGTATACTGTTAATTACTATTGCCATTCAATTTGGCATTTTTCCTTCAGGGGTGCTAGGAAAGACTTGAAGCCAAGAATTACTGTGAGTATGTGGTTTGGTAATACGATTAGTGCAACAAGAGCAAAGCCGACAGAATTGAAGCCTTGAGATATCAGACATGTCTTCCATTTTGGGCGCTGCCTGCTGCCATAATACGGTATGGATTACCTCTGTTACATTACAGTTTCAATATGTGTGTTTAGGTTAAGAAAAAACAGAAGATCTATGGTGTTTTTGGTTTGTACAATGTAAATATACAATTTAGTGTAAATGGATGAGGTTTGTGCCATACGTAATAAGGTCTTATATGCTAGAAAGTTGTGCATTCAAGCAGTGATAGCTTGCAACATTAAGGATTTGACGTTACTCTGCTACTTACTAAACGTATCATGCATTCTCATCTTGGTATCCTGCTACTAAGCCGTAAGCTTCATGGGTAGAATTAGATGTTTTACATCTTAAATAGAGATTAATTGTGGGTCCTATACATTCAAGTCAATAAGGGATAATTTTGAAATAAAATTTGAAATTATGTTTTCTATGGTTGAAATATAAAGTTCTAATTGGGACGCACGAGTTTACCGAAATAAAACACCCTTCCTACTGCAACAAGATTGTTTATCTATTGCTTAGGTACTGGTGCAGCAGTATCCAAACACCCCTGCTGGGAGTTTGTTTAGTTTCACCTTTGGATCCAAGCATGTACTTCTTTTGTTATTGGCTGAATTATCCATGAATATGGCCAATATGATAGCACAACTTTCTTGAATTTGGCCACTTTAGGAATGATTCATTATATGTGACTATCAAAGTAGCCTTTTATTTTTATTTATCATCTAAATTAATGTTACCTTTATTTTGATCATAATAGTGTCATCTGTAATTGACATTTGCCGTTCTAAAAAAAATTTAAAAAAATAGTGTCATTTGTAATTGAATTCACAGATAGTCGTTTAATTTTCAAGTGTTATAATAGTTTGACTAACGCTAGACTTATTTATGTTAGCTGATAAGAATATGTTCCTGTCAAGGAATGCAAATTTTTTTTCTATTATATCATCGTTGAAAAAGAAGCGCGAGAATCATATAATAGCCCCCTTTGATTTTTCTAAGGTTATTGACCCTCAATATCTGCAATAGCAGGATTGTATTAGAGAGCGATATGGCTAACCATAGTTACAAGTTGTGATGAAACATGAATAGAAAATATTGTTTGGGTGTGCTTATCCGGTTTGAAACTTATAGGGGGCTTATAGCCAAAACATTAGGAGTGGCGTTTGTCTCTTTTACTATGTGTATGACGGATGTCGGGCAAGCATTAACATGCTTGAAGGGTTTTTGGGATTGGTTATTTATGTGCTTATCGATATGCTTGATCTTAAATAACATATACGTGTATTTGGGCATGGCAGGATGAACTGTTGGGTGAGCAGCATGGTTACGAAGGTCGTTAAAACTGAGAATTTATCGGTGCCTTTTCCCTTCCGAGGTGAGCTTTCCTGTTTTGAAATAGTGTAGACTTTTGTCAGCTTTAGTGTCACCTGTTCCTTTGTATAGAAGGTGATGGACCATTCGACTTTGAATACCAAATGAGGCATTTTTAAGTGCAAAAATTGTTCTTTTGAAGTTGGACATGTATGTTTTTCAATTTTGTGAACAAAGTCTTGGTTAAACTTAATAAAATGTATCGCCCTTATTAAAAAAATGGTTAGGTTCTATGACTGTGTTAGGGCCTGCATTTCGAGTTATTTCAGTAGCCATGTAACGTGCTATTAGGTGTTGAAACTTTAGTGCAATTTTGGCAGCCATTTTGCGGCTTTTCTATGCTATTAGAGGCTGCAATATCATTAATTTCAGCAATCATTTAAGGTGCTATTAGGGGTTTGCAACTTCAGTGAAATTTTAGCAGCAACTTTGTGGCTTTGACGTGCTATTGGGGGCTGCAATTTCAACAGTCATTTTGACCCATTTGACGTGCTATTACGGGCTACAATTTCAATAGCCATTTGGCACCTTTAACGTGCAATTAGGGGTTGCAATTTGGATGTAGTTTCAACTGTCATTTTTCTCCTTTGACGTGCTATTACATGCTGCAATTTTTGCATCTATTTGGGGTCTTTAATATCCTTTTAGGAATAGCTGGATTGTATTAGAGAGCATTTGAAAGAGATTGCCCGATATGGCTAACCATAGTTACAAGTTGTGATGAAACATGAATAGAAAATATTGTTTGGATGTGCTTATCCTATTTTAAACTTACATGAGGCTTATAGCCAAAACATTAGGAGTGAGTTTGTCTCTTTTACTATGTGTATGACGGATGTCAAGCATTAATATGCTTGAAGGGTTTTTGGGATTGGTTATTTATGTGCTTATCGATATGCTTGATTTTAAGTTAACATATACGTGTATTTGGGCATGGCAGGATGAACTGTTACTAATAATCTACAACTTTAATTATTTCATATTTCCCGGTATGAGGGCTAATTTATGAGAGTCAATTTCTTCGAGCTCGGACCCGAGTTCTTTCGATAAGTGAAAAATAGTAGGAACACTATTTGTTGTGAGTACTTGACCTCCAAGATAATAAATTCTTCTAGTAGTTATAAATTTACAGTTAACATTAACAAGTTAATTATGAGAACTACCAATGTTTTGGCAATGTGAAAAAGAGAATTGCCTGCAATATCAAGCGATTCACACATCCGAATGACTGTGTGATATGCCCTTCATAATTTTACCACCTCTACGTATTACTGATCAGGTTACCTTAATTGTTTCAGGATCTGTGAAGGAAGAAAAAGCTTGTGCAGAGGATGCAGCTGAAAGAATCAAGGCTTCAACATTATATATATAAAATATAATATAATATAATAAATGTGATGTCTAATCATATTTGTTGCTTCTTTGCACAACTATTTGATTATCAATATAATATAGGACTCTTGCTAATTAGGAATAAGGAGTTGACTTCTAACACTGAGGAACTTAGAGAAGCACTGTCGGAAACACAAGAAATTGTCAAACGTAAAGAGGCTACTCATTTCATGGCTGTATATGAAGTTGAAAAGCCAGTGGATAACTTGATCAACCAGGTAAACCTGTCTTAGAACATTCATTCGTGTGAAACTCATTAGAATAAGCACTGAACACATCCTTATATTATTGTTGAAATGTTATGGGTATGAATATGTGAGTGTACTTACTGATTTTGGCATGTGTTTTTAAACTATTGCCCAAAATCCAAAATCTAATCAGTATTGTCAAACATTTTCCTACATTACATGCAGAAATAAAATGCTTTCTCTAAACTGAAGAATTTCAATTGAAACTCTGGGCCTGAATTCATTGTTATCTGTATACAAGAAGCTATCAGTTGTCGAGATCTGGGAACTCGGACAGCTCTTCCAAATATCTCAGATCCTAAATTCAATTGAAACTTTAGGCCTAAATTATTTGTTATCTGTATTACAAGCAACTATCAGCTGACTATCTAATCATAATTTTCATCATCGCATATGCGGCATAGCTCTTTTGTAAGTTAAAAATTAACCGAAATGAAGTCAGAACTTAACTATTCCGTGTTTTTGGGGATTTATAGTTCAACCTGGACTTTACGAGTCATGATTACAAAGAAAATGATAGAATGCATAGTCTTTTTATTGTTGGATGAATTGAATAACTATATAACCTGCTCAGACATGAAGCCATAAAAGCCTGAGTTAGTCAAGTTACAGCTACAATAGATGTTGTCACTTGAAAATCTTAAACAAATATGAGAACTATCTCGAGTCCTTGTGATCCGCATTGATTGTCGAGTCCGTGATTATAATTGGGTCTACATGTTTGGTGGATGAAGCCACGGGGTGAATACCAACATTGTGAACTGAAACCAAGTGTCCGAAACAAAATAATAGACGCAAAGGTGTATCAGAATTGGATAACTCAGAACCCCTAAAACTGGATCCTAAAGGTTTTTGTTGCATCCTTTTTGACAAACATGTACTCTGTACACTGATTGAGATTAATTACAACCGACTTCGATGTGAGATAGTCTCCTAACGAAAATAAAACTAATGAATGTGTGTGCGAAGGAAACCTATCACCACCGTTATAACCGGTCGTCATTAGAAATGACAATTTCAAGTTTTAACCCATTTTCCTTTTAATCCATCGAAGTTCATTATATTGTTTATATAACTGGTTAAATAGGTAAATGAACACTCTGAACAATGAAATGTGTTAATAGTTTGTTGTCTTGATATATGATATGGTGCACCTTAAATGCCATTGTGTATGTAACGCTTGCGTACTATATATGCTTTAACTTTTACTTAACCGGTTCTCAAATCCATCCGGTCGAATCACTGGGTCCGGGTCAAATCGGATCAACCCGATTTTCAAAAAAATATAAAAAAACTATTATATTCTCGATAATTAACAAAAATTACATAGAAAAATCATGAAATCTTTCGTATATTGAACATACAAATTTTTTACAAACAAAATAATATTTAAAAATAAAATTATGTCACAAATACACAAAATTTACATGTTTTCTTAAAACACGAAAAAATCAAAACCTGGCCAGGTCTCGAGAACCAGATCAACCTAAGTCACCTCGAAACCTATGGGTCTAGCCGGTTTCAAAAATGTGAAATCTGGTTTTATAACCCATTTTTCGACCAAACCCAAATCAACCGGTTGATATATAGGACGCAAACCAACCTTTGAACCAACACTTGCTATATGCCATGCAGTTTACTAAAAAAGAAGTACTAAAAGATCAAATTACGTTGACCTCTTATATAAAAATATTGAATATGTGCTTTTTAGGAATTGAAGGTAACTCAAACACGGGACATAACCATTTCTCCTAACAAAAAAAAATATATTGAAAATCAGAAAATATACTTATTATTATACTCCCTCCGTCTCAATTTATTAGTCCACTATTAAATGTTTGAAATATTTTCTACTAAACTTTGACCTTAAATTATTATTTCTGTGTTATGTAATATTTGATGAAAATTAATACCAAATGAAAATATATCTAAAAGTCAATTCATACATATATTTTGTATCAAGTATTATATAACACAATGACATTAATTTAAGGTCAAAGTTAAATAAAAAAGATTTTAAAAGTTAATAGTGGACAAATAAATTGAAACAAATAGAGTAATAAACGCAAACAACCAAAAAATATTATGTTCTAATCAAAACTTCAATATTTTAGCAACAATATTTAGTTAAACCGAAAAAATAAGACGAAAATTACAAATTATACCCGCTCGATGGGCGGGCTTCGTAATCTTTGTAGGGATCATATACTATTCTAGAAATACTATTAATATTTATATATCATTAACGGGCTTTGTGAATGAATTATATAAAAAAATGTTTAAGAGTTAAATATTCACTTATCACCTCACGGAGTATTACACCTGACATCTATGAGATTTTACTAAATACGAGATTGTATGTAATAGTTAGGATTGGATTTTGTTGTGACAAATGAGGCAATCTCAAAAGTGAACCGCAAAAAAGAATTAATGATTATTTATTTTGACAATGATAGTAAATACACAAAACAACAATTATTTTTGTTTACAAATAAGTTTATTTCACATTTGAATCGACAACATATAATTTGTCTTTTATCACAACTTACTAACTTTTATTTTCTCATACAAAGTGAAAATTTATGAAAATTAACAAAGGCTAAGACCAAAAATTATCACAACATAGTTTGATTCTCCAAATGTCATCCTTAAAATAAAATAAAAATAGAAATAACAACTTGCCAAAAAAAACGTAAACAAAATTTATAAGTCATACCCGCCCATCGGGCGGGTTTTGAAACTAGTATATATATATATATATATATATATATATATATATATATATATATATATATATATATATATATATATATATATATATATATATATATATATATATATATATATATATATATATATATATATATATATATATATATATATATATATATATATATATATATATATATATATATATATATATATATATATATATATATATATATATATATATATATATATATATATATATATATATATATATATATATATATATATATATATATACTAGTTTCAAAACCCATATATATATATATATATATATATATATATATATATATATATATATATATATATATATATATATATATATATATATATATATATATATATATATATATATATATATATATATATATATATATATATATATATATATATATATATATATATATATATATATATATATATATATATATATATATATATATATATATATATATATATATATATATATATATAGAGTTAGAATCAAATAAAAAGATTAGTTAAAATAAGAAGGATAAGAAGTATTTGTGGCCAATCATTTCAAAATAGATTAAGGGGCATTTTCGTCCAAATTGTTTTATACATTGACGTTTAAATAGCTCCATAAAACATGGGATCATTGACTTTTTATTAGTTAAAAATCATCAGTATAATTGAATGAGATCCATATTCAAATATTATTTTGTATGCATCAAAACTTTCTGAAACCGAACAAGAATCTTAGATGCATTCAATGTGTTTGAATAACAATTAAACTTTTACATTCAAAGTTAGTAATAAGTACTATACTAGGTTTCGATTAAGTAAAACATACATTTAATTTTTAGATGCATTTGAATAGATGCATAAAGAAAACAGCTTACCATACGTAATTTTTAATTTTCATTATGATTAATATTTTCAAAGATTTAAATTGAAACATTTAGATGCATATTGTGGGTAATTAAAAGATGCACCCAAGTTATTTTAGTATCACCAAATTACGATCCATTATTACGACAATATCAGATGCATTGAAAAGTTAGATGCAACAATTTTTTCTCGATTGTTCTCCAACATCCCATAATAAATGTGATGCATTCAAAGTAGATGCATTTTTTTTTTGTAATATGTGAGTGACTATTGTCACACTGTCATAAACAGATTAATTAGTGTTCATTATTTTTGATAAAATTACGGTATGATAAAAATATATTACAAAATAGATGCATGATGCGGAAATTCAAAAATCCTAATAATAAAGATGCATGGCAAGAATACATGGTAACAAAATGAAGAGTATTGACATAAAGAATTTTTGTTATATTCGTATCTTCTAATTGGGATATTTTTTTAATTCTTTATAATGGTGCAATGATGGAGAAAGCAACTGATCGGTCATGCATGAGAAGATAGAAGAGTGTTAATTCAAGTTTACCTTTTTGCCCTTCTGCTTTACATAAAATTTAATGTTAATTGCAATTTTGCCATTCCTTCTTTTTAGCCATTGATCATTTGATCTAATGGTTTAGATCTCTTCTTATTCTTCTTATTATAAATATACTTCTCATTAGATCCTTACTATATATATATATATATATATATATATATATATATATATATATATATATATATATATATATATATATATATATATATATATATAAGTATAATTATGATTTGATATCACAGTAATCCAATCATATCCCAGTCACATCTTTAAACCAATAGATTTTGAGATTTGCCTAAAAAGTCTCATTACTTGCCTAATTTTTGTCTTTTTGGGCGGAACGCAATTTCTGAAAACTCAAAATCGCGTTTTCATACAACGGGTATAAATAATGCTATACATTTTTTGTTTTTCATTTTTTCCCCCACAGTCACGGGTGAAAAAACACACACATCCCATCCATTATTCCCTAAACAACCGATGTAAACCTTAAACCAAAAAACACTTAATAAACAATCGATTTTTGATCTTTGATCCTTGATCCAGTTTCAATCTTAACAGTTGTGATCCCTAATCCATTTTCCCCTAAAAAATGGGATGTAAACCCTAATCCAAAAAGCATAAAAACAAATTGAGTATTGTTTGATTCAGATTCAATTGTAAACCCTGATCCAAAAAAACTTTAAAAAACAACAATAAGAAACCAAATCAAGGTTGAAATATCTTTTGGTCTTCTTTTGGCATTGTTGGTCTGAATTAAGGTTGGTTTTTTATCTTAATTTCTTACGCTCCTGGTATCTATTTTTTATTTGTTACAGTTTCTTTCACTATTTTTACTATACCAGTTCACGATTATTTGTTGATAGAAGATGGATACATGCTCTATATCCTTCAACGAGAATATAGAAGTTAAGTTCTGCTAATTTTGAATGAGATATCTGCTAATTTTGTTGATAGAAGAATGATTGAGATATCATTTAATTGAAATTTGATGTCATGTATTTGCGTATCTATAGATGAGAGCACTGGATTTATTGATTTTGACCAGGTACATCTAATATTTTCTTTTTTCTTTAAAAATCTGAGTTAATTTGGATTGGGTCTATTGTAATCAGGAGCATGGGTTAGGTAGGTATTCTTATCTATCATCCACAAAAAGTTTGTTTTTTATGATTAGCAGGTATGGCAGAATTTTAAGAAGCAAGTTATCATTCTTAATTACCTGTCTCCTCATTATTGTCTTCTGATTTCATAGATTATTGTGTGGCTTCTATGTTATTATGCACTAAACCATTTGTCGTGCGTTACGAGAGCTACTCGAGGGGCCCACCTTTGGTTGGACACAACATCGGTGAATGCTGCAATTGCAAGCACATTTTCATTGTGTCACGTGTCTTTAGCTAAAGCAGTGAAAAACGATCAGGTTCATAGATTTGTGGTATTAATATTCATTCAATACCAACTTATAGTCTATTATTTATTGGATATACATATGTGGAGGTGCTGCAATTCCATTGATTCTAAAAAAAAAACTAATGTTTTGGACAAAGTGTATTGGGTCAGCCTTGCCATTTTGACCCGTTACATAACCGCCCATTTCATCTGGTTTTACGTGTAAAAACCGAGTGTAGGACCTGATTGAGTATATGGCGTTGGTGGCAGCTTCCAACTAAAAGCGATGAAATTGCTTATCTAGAGGGAGACATGTTTTAGGTTTTTTCTTGCCATCTTATTGAAAATGAGTGTAGAATTAAACCGATGATTTGATTTTTGGATGAGTTGATACCCCTTCCTTTGAGCAGCTGAGATCGACTTTAGTCCGACAAACCAAAAAAAGTTGGATCTCAGCTACTTACAGAGTTACAGAGTTACTTATGATGACAGATTGACAGGTAATGCACAAAAAGTTTGACACATCCATGAATTTTGGGGAGTTAACTCAGGGACAAGGTAAAGATAAATTGGTCATATGATTCTAACATTTTTCTTTTTGTGAACCAATTTGGAGCCACTCAATAAAAAGAACTATGTTTTATAACAAACTTTTTACTGAGTGATGGTCTCATGTTTTTTATGGTACCTATTCTTGGTTTTGACCATTTTTCCACTTAAAACTGCCAATCCTGTTGCGAATTTCGAATTTGTTAGATACCATAGCAAACGGGAGACAAAAAGTTGTATTTGTAGTTAACGTTTGTGGTTGCATTTGCAGCCGAAGGAGATTTGGGGAGCATCAAGCAGAAACATGGTGGTCTGAAAACTGTGAACAATATAATGTGCGCTGATCAAGCAAGTCATCAGTCTCTTCCACAATTACTGCCCGAAGGTCAGGTGAATCTGTAGCACCAGCTACCAAGTGTTAAATCAAAGCCACCACCACATCCACCGGTATAATTGTTTCATGGAAACAAAAGATAGTTTACCCCCAGATTTTTTAGTCTTTAAAAATATTATCTTTGTGATTTATATTTAGTGGGGCACATAATTGATCCTACTGAAGTAGAGAGTATTTAGCGTACATGAATTGCATAAATTATTAATTGGGTGGGTAGCACTTTGGAGATGTATAAAAGGGATTGTCTTCGGGAACCAGGTATCGTATTATGTGAAGTTCCACTAGAATCCTACTTATGGAGTAAAGAGTTCGTTGGAGGACAAAGCTATCAAAATTGGTGGAGCGAATCACAGGCATGCTACACAAGTACACAAGACCTTTATGATTCTATTGCAGCTGGGAACTATCCTGAGTGGAAGTTTTTTATCCAGACTATCGATCTTGATCACGAGGATAGGTTTGACTTCGACCCACTTGATGTTTGCCAAGACATGGCCTGAAGACATCTTGTCGCTGCAGCCTGTTGGTCGTGTGCTCTTGAACAAGAACACTGATAACTTCTTTGCAGAGAATGAACAGCTTGCATTCTGCCCTGCTATCATTGTTCCTGGAATTTACTATTAAGATGACAAGCTACTTCAAACTCATATTTTCTCATACTCCGACACTCAAAAGACATCGTCGTGGCCAAACTACTTGCAGCTACCTGTCAATGCTCCTAAGAATGCTGACCACAACAATCACCATGAAGGATATATATATTATACATATATACATTTACCAGGCGCACCGACCCGGTTATGGTTAGGTGCACCCGGTTGATAATAATGTGTATAATAATTGTCGCCCGCTCCAGACGCTTCTTCAGGTTTATCTTCTTCTTCCCCTTCTCTCACCCACTCCTCTCAGTGAATATCCTGAAGCTTCTCTTCAAGATCTATCATCAAACCTAACAAGTTCTCCTCATAACCCAAAAAACACAAACAAATTAGAACATATCTAAAAAGTTAAGAAACCATTATAAAAGAGATTTTGTGCCTAATTCTTTTTTTTATTGCAATTTCTTTTAATAATTTTTGGTTTTTATTCTTTCAACTTTTGCAGGTGGCTGCTGCCGTACCCCACCGTAGTTGCACACCCACCGCCGTCGTGCATACAAACCATTTAAAACCCAGCTCATACACCAACCCTAACCCCAAACGTATTTTCAGACCTCCATTTGAAGAGAAGACATACATGGTGAATCTCCTTTTTTTCACTGTTTAGCTTTAGTTACATGGTTTCCAAAATATGTAAATTGATTAAAATGGGTCAGAAATGAACATGAGATTATTCACTAGCGCAATTTATCAAATTAATTGAGTAGTGAGTATCCTATAACTTGGTTACAGCTCCACAAAGCCACACGACACATGTCAAATTGATACTTGCAAATTTGTCAACTTAGTCGCACCATAATTTTTGCTTGCCTAAAATGGAAATATGATATTGATATATAATGGTGTGTCATAGGAAGAAAATCAACAAGTGCAGAAACGAACTGCCTATAAAATTGTTCGGGTTACGAAAAGTGCCTTGGGTGTTGGATTGTTTTATGAGAGAAACTTGAAGTACGTGAAGTTTATGCAGAGCAATAATATTGATTATTGAAACTGTTTTTATATTTATTTTTTTTATATTATAGATAAGCATTTTTTTAGCGTCCCGTTACCAGAAATTTTGTGCTCAGTTAATAGTCTATCCACAAATAGATGCCGAATAGGTGAAAACAACAAAATTTTCTCAAAATTTATATACCACTAAAGTTTCCTATCAAATCTAACCTTGTTAAAGTTCTTTTACAGAAACGGCTGGTGGTTAATAATAATGAAAACAACTTAGTTACAACGAAGAAGGCTACAGTCAAGCCAAAATCAGCACGAGTCCCACAAAATGAAACCGTCATCGAGATTAGTACTGATACAGTCGAGAAACAGAAACCTGAATCGTCAAAGAAGAAACCTAAAACGTCGCTTACCTCGATACTTACTGCCAGGAGCAAAGCGGTGTGTGGCAATCAGTGACCTGTGTAATTTGTTGTCTTCTAATCTAAGACTATTGGAGTGTTTGGCATTGTAGCTATAAGGAAATTGATTATCTGATATGATGAAGACAATCAGCTGTAACCTGATGATTTAAACAGAAAAATGAGCGATCCAGTTTCAGCATACCTATATACTCAAAACTATGAAACTGATAACCCATAATTATCGGCTTCCGTTATTACCTTAATTAGTTCTTCTATGTTGGTGTCAATTCTGAAGCAGCATAGGAATCATTTGAAAGGCATAATTCCTTAGCTGATGATTCAAAGCCGTAACTCGGCCCTTTGCGTTGGGATAAGGTGAAGGATGCTTCAGATAGATCTGCATTCTTTGAAGGTATTTTAAGTTGCATTTTTGTATGAGTTATAGTTGTCTTCATTTTTTGAGCCATTAATAGTGTGTCTTAGTTAGCATCCTTAATGTCTATTCAAGAGACGTTCTGCAACCCTTGAACTGTTGGACAGCGTGAAGAAGTATGGCGGCTTTGTTTTAGTAAAGTTATTAAGCCCTTTTGGATGTTTGGTTAAAGACAAACATGTTATGCTTACTTTTGATGTCTTATTAGCTGAAAATAGTTTAAGGCACGTATGTAAGTTAGGCAATCAATATATGAATGCAGAGGTGAGATGTGGGTCGGCTGGTTACAAGTTATTGGTCCAAATTTATTAGGAGTTGAAATGGGTTGGTTTGTAGTGACCTGAAATTCCTTTTGCTCCATTGATTCTTAGTTGCATCATAAAAGTCTTGCAAAAGCTCATGATGATCGTGTATGTTAATTACACCTTTCTTGAGATGTGATCTAATTTAGGCTTTGGTTGCTACTATATGTTGATCCTTTGTAAGTTAATAATTGCATATACAGGTGGAAAGAAATAAATGTCTGTTTTATGTTGTGTAGGCCTCTAGCAGATCACACAATTGATCACTTGATAAACCGAAGAGACCTTAAGAAATACCTCGCTTTTTCATAGGGTTGGCTTTGTTAGTGTGTCATCTGAAGTTGAGGCTGCTACTCGCCAATTCAATGGCCATGCAAGTGTTTTAGTGGAAACCAAGGTAATCTGATCACTTTTACTTTTATGTAAACATGGACTGAGTTATTTTTTGAACTCAAAAAGTAAAGATTTAGTTTTTATTTGTACTTTGCAAAAACTTGGAATAACTGGTATGCTGTGAGTTATTACTTTGATCATATGGTTTTTTTTATTATGTTTCTTTAATGGTGGAGATTAGGTAGTCCGGGTAACAGACTGTGGCAAGAAAAGGTTTCAGAGCACCATTACCTTTCATCAGTTTTATCTATGGACTAACGATTTATTATCAGTTACGTCTCATCTTCTCATCTTCTATAGGGGTTTGTACATGGCTTTTACAAGTGGATTTGTTTTCTTTGTGAGTTTTATTTGGTTTCAACGATTTGGTATAGGTTTATCTAAGTACTTGGCAGCCTATAAAACTAACATGAAACCGAACATTTGATTTGTAGAGTAAATGCCATGTGATCTACCATCTTCAAATGCATTTTGACCATGATATATATGTGTCTATGCTGCCCTATAGCTCTGGTGCGAGTCCTGACTACAACCCAAGCTCACCACAGTATAGGTGATCTCATCTCAAGAACTTTGGCTTCTAAAGCTCGAAAGATATACTTCCATCACCATAACTCAGTAATATCCAATTGTAGTGATATATTTGTTTAAAAATTGCCGATAACGCTCAACTTTTTAACTAATTACATTTGTGTTGAGGATAGTTAAATCATTGTTTAATAACAATAAGTTAGCATCTGATTGGTATGACCACTCTCATCTGTGGTGTGCTGCAGATTAGTAGTTTTTAGCTATTTGTGTGTTCTCTTCTTCCGGTTGAGTGTCTTGTGGATCAGTGTGAAAAAAGGTACGTTGTTTATTTGAATTATTAGATTTCGGATTGGATGCATGAACAAGTAAGGATGAACTTTAATATGTAAGAGTCAATCACTACTGATTTGAAGGTATATATAAACATATCAGATTTTGTTCATCTTTTACAATTTTTCTTTCATTTTAGTTAAGGTATTTGTTTACTGATGCAGAAAGAGGGATAAATTGCAAGCGAAATTCAGAATCTTTCATCCACGTCAAATGGAGAAACACAAACAAGACATGCACTCACACAAGTTAAAATCTTCCAGAAACTGGAACTAAAAAAGACCTCACACTAGATAATGGATGTAATTTGGAAACATGCAGATCTTGGTTATAATTATGGTGTCATTTTGATACCAAAGGGACTTACTGATTCTATTCCTGAGGTAACGCGCTACAACCTATTTGCAATATAGCTTATTTCTGTCACTTATATGATAGTGATTAAAAGGTGGTAGTTTCTACCCGTTTTTGCTTTCCTTCAGTTTTCCTAGATGAGGAAAAAAGACACAATTCACTTGATGAACTAGGTTCCACTAAATCATCTTTATTCTCGAAGCTATACGTATATTGAGTGATTCACGTCACTATTGTCAAGTTATAATTAGCCATCTTTAAGTATAAGCCAAGTTCTGCATAATAAGTATAAGCCAAGTTCTGCATATGTAGACTACATTATATGCTAGAGTCAACGTGAGAATCAGTAATTATGTGTGCTTGAGGGTAATTTGTTTAATTCATGTTGAGTTTTTGTATTCTCTACATTCCATGTCAGTGATAGGACTCCCTAAAAATAGGACACAAGTAGTTAGCTCATCTCTTGCAGCAACCAAAAAGTAGGCCAGAACAAGAAAAAAAACAAAAAAGTTACTGTCTTAATTTGTTTGACTTCCAAATTTCTAGAATCATTTTATAATAATAATGTTAGTTTGATGATCCTGATGGTACATTTTCTATTCCTGTTAGAAGATTCACCTGAACTGAGAGACGATGCGCCACCAACTGGTCAACGGAGACACAAAAATAATGAGTCATCTTGAAACCTTAAAGTTCATGCATCGAGAAAACTAAAAATGATCCTTTCTTCAGGCCAGAATGATCATTGATTTTTGCATTCTGCTTACTGAAACTCACATAAATTGATTTCAAATGCATCAAGTTATCTGTTTTTGATCTTTTTAAATGTAAATAGTGAGTCTTTGTTGTGCCTGTGCAGCTTACAGCTAACAATCGGAGAGATCAAAGAGTTGCTTGCACCAGAAAAAAAAGGGTATGTCACAGGGTGCAGCTCTTTGGTTTGAGCCGTCGAGGGAGTGGACAATGGAGAAAATGGTTGCAGGGACGTTGAGGTGAAAACCTGCAACTATCAGTCCAGAAAAATTGTGTATTATTACGGATGTTTTGACCCATTACAGTTCCCTATGATGTTTCCACATGGAGAACTTGGATGACATCAGGGAATACCTAAAAAAGATGTAAACAAAAAGCGCAATGTGGAAGAACAACAGTAAAGGCTGCAACTCTTATTTCTCCTCACAATGTGACAACGCTTGTCAATCAACACTGCAAGTAAAGAGAATGATACGGAAGTAGATAGTTGGTCACCAAATGTTTCTACGTCTGATGAAACGGTATAAACCACCACATTTTGAGTAGGACAAGGATGTGAGCTGTGATGACCTAGATGGTGTCTTCAATGAATCCAAGGTTATCTCTTCACTTTTCGTTCCCCTTTTTTATAGTCAAATTTTGTATACAGGAACATCTTGTAATAGAAAAGAAAGAAAAACCCGACTCTATGAATGTCTTTGAGCTAATACCGAGATCACATAGTTTCAAATTAAGGTGTGCTTAAATTGATCTAATGTAGAAACTGATTACGGGTTTTATGGGTATGCTTATTGCAAACGTGCAGTTTAAGGGGTGTTTATCTGTACAATCATATTAAATAACTTGAAATAATCTGCTCCATATGCGTTTGAATACCAGAATTAATTTAAATCGCATTATAAATGGACTTGATCAGAGTTGTTTTTACAAAATGTATGTATTTTCAAATATTATTTCATTTTTATGAAAATTACCCAAGTCAAACACTATTATACAAGCTGCTTATTCCTTAGCAGCTTATAAGTACTTATCAACAACCAGAATTGGGTTTGTTCAGTTGGGTGGTTGGTTTGATCCGTTATCCAAATCCCCCATTTTGCCACCCCTATTCTCGAGCAAAAAACATGAATGTAATTTATTTCAAATGCATATGATTTGGAGGGGGAAACAAATACATGTTACATCGCGTTATTCCCGCAAGTCAAAGAGGTTAGTGGTGAATATTTTCATGGAAAATTATATGTTCATGTCTACAGCCAACTAGGATGCACAGATAAAGCACCCTGAGGAACAATCAAACTCGATCTAGGGTAATTACCGTCAACGTCAACAGCTGGAATTGCAGCACCGGCTGCATCATTCGAGGCTGTTTGGAGAAAGTATGGTAATTGAAAGGTGAAAGTGCGAGGTTGAGAGCAGTAAATGAAAGTATTGGGACATGCAGTTTATTTGCATGTTGTGAAAGCACCTCAACCACCGCGGAACATTGTGGACCGATAACAGCTACAGAAGAGATCTCCAAGTACTTCAATGCTGAAAAAAAAAATTCTAATAAGTATTTGATACAAAATAATTTATAACTTTCTAACACTGATTTAAATAGCATTCAGACAAGTTCTTTTTACCGCCAAAAATGCCATAGACACCAGTTTAGTTTGAGTCTTGAATTGAAATAGTCAGTCGTCTTCTTGGTAAAAATTTTGGATCAGAATTGACAGCATCGACAGCAGCTTCCAGGGCCATGTGAATACACTACAATCAATGACAAAGCCAAAATCTGTGTAGGGAATGAATTATTTGCAAGCCTTTAGCTTATTCTCTCAAGTCAATAGAGTGGAAGACCCCTGTAAAGGTAAATTATTACTTGCTAGATGTTTCAGTTATGGCCGATTTATTTTAAGGAAATACTTTATATTTAATTAATTTACCTTCATTGTTCACCACTGTCTGAACTATCTTAATTTTATGATTGTTTGGAGTTTTTACAGGCCCCACAACATAACTTTTACCCTTAATGCACAAAGGCTTAGGTATACTGCCGAAGCAGTTTTTAGATCTATTCTTATGCAAGACTCTTATGCTTATAACATAACTTTTACCCTCATTCTACTTATATGTTATCGACATGAATAATAGAAAACTCAAAAAACAAGTTTCCCACAAAAACTGCAAGGTCATTCTCCTTCCTGTTCACACACAATCTTTACACAAGCTTCACGTCTTTCCGTGGGGTTATCTCACCAAATTACCAGGTTGGGATGCATAAGAACCCACATAGTACGTGCTTTTATTTAAGGTCATTTTATGGTAAGCCGTCTAAGACCCTCTGCTTCTCAATAAAACATCTAGGCGAATCTTAAGGCCTTAGAACTGATAGCATAAAGAATGCAACTTAGAGTTTGAAATTCTGGATGGTTTGAGTCAGCACAAGTGACTTTATAGTTTTTCTTATGGGTGGGTAGGTCTACAAACACTTTCTGTCAAAAAGATTATAACCAATTATAATGATATACGTAATAAATAAGCTGATTAAGAAAGAATCTCATGATGCTTGCCATCAAAGAAAGGACGTTGTACCAAAACCACACCAATACAATTAAAAAAATATATAACCAAGGAGACTACAACCCCTTATTGTTATACACCATCAGGTGCCCCTTTTGACACTTCTAAAATCATACTGCAGCACCTCTGATAATCAGTTTTGTTATTAGCATCATATTCACAAGTTATAACACTGAAGTTTATTATTTTGCAAACCAAGATTTATGTTTTTCTTTCTTTTCCAAGTGTCGATATGGTTTTATTATTGTATAAAACAGAAACAGTTTAAAATACTTAATTTTAACGAGTTTGGTTTTTTAGGGACTTTTGGTGTCTTATGACTGAGAAAGCAAGAAAGTCAGAACACGTGAATTGAGTGAAGCGAGAAAAAGAAGACTGAAAGTCACCAGAATACTCCTGGCTGCATACATCTTATGTACTGCCAGTGTGTCCGATTATTTCGCAATATAATACATATTAGTTTTAAATCTGAATATAAACAACTACAAGGATAAATCTATAAGACTATATTAGAGTTCCACCTTATAAGTGTTATAATGATAACAAACTTAATCAAGCAATGGGTTCATGTTTGCTCGCAGTTACTACCCGTTCTCCAAATACTGGAAGGATAAATCTATAACACAATGTTGTTTACTAATCCGTTCTCCAAAACAAGTGCATACACAAGCTCAAACAATTTTTTGGGTAAAGGGGACTTAAAAGTAAATGCCATCCGGAAGTCGAACCCGGGTCTATTGCTTGGAAAGCAATTCTCCTAACCGTTGGACTACAAACGGTTAGTACATAAGCTCAAACTTCATAATACATAAGTGAGATATCACAAATTACAAGAGGACGAACGAAATATGGTGATAAAGTTATACCCTTGTTAGTAGCATTCTCAACAAACACACCCCAACTCGCAAATCCATAAGTCTTAAAATTATAGGTATAGTTAACCAGCGATCTAGCAACTTATTAAATTTCATTGGGAACCTTTCACTTTTCATTTGTTTTGACTTGTTACGTAACATAAAGACCTTTAAAGCAAAAGAAAGGTCGTAAACGACCATTAACTTGCTGGACTTACAACCTGCATCTGACACATAGTCTACTATGCAATGCTTAACGCGAGAGTGTAAGTATTATACGTGACTTGCACATCTATCATCACTGTAAGTTATATACAAGTTAGAATACTAAATATATAGTACACAAATAGCGACATTTCTCGTAGATTATGAAGAAGTAAGTAATTTTGTTTTTTACTTGGGTAAATAAATACATAAATTATAAAGTCTAAAATTAAAAAGGCCTCAAAAAATATACGGAGTAATAACAGAAAGTACAGCACATTTAACATAGGATTTATGTCTTTTTATTCCTTCTCACTAGGGGTGTAAATATTTCCGACCTGACTCGAACCCGACCCGAGCATATTTTGGTAGGGTTACTCGGGTTGAAATTTCAATTTGGGTTAGTCGGGTCAACCCGATTAACTCGAATTCAAAATTGGGTTGGAATATATATGTTTAATTCGGGTTCGGGAATAAGAATTTTTTCTATTTTTAAAATTTAAATTTAATATAAATTCTGTTAAAATACTTAAAAAAGGTTATTTTTTATAACTTACCCGAATTCGAGTTGACTCGAACCCGACTAGAACCGACCCAAATAGACCTGAACCCGAGTAACCCGAGTTTAAATCAGTTTAGATTCAAGTAAATTAATTTTAGCCTTGACCCGAGTTCAATCCAACCTAATTAACCCAAACCTCCCGACACGATTTTCACCCCTACTTCTAACTATCACATGTTCAGTTCTTGATGTTCTTCCAAGTTGCAGGGAAACACTTGATAAACAAATTTTTTTGAAGTTATTTACAATGATAAATCATTTATTTAGTATCATACATAATTAACTAAAAACTTAATAATTTAAGTATCAATTGTGATCCTTTTAGATAATAACGTTAATTCACTTCAAAGTTGTGAATGAACAATTGATAAATTCAATATTTTTTAGAAAATGGCACAAAAGATTCTAATTAAAGGTTATTTCTAATCAAGACACTGGATGGCCATGGCCTAAATAAAACGAAAAACAAACCATAACTGTAAACACATAAAACTTAAACACAAATATAAAATTAGAAAAGATGTACGATCACTGGGTGGCCAGGTCAAAATAAGATAAAAAAAACCACAACTACTATTGATCAGGCAAAAAAAAGCGGAGGACCAAACCATAACTACAAATACATTAAAAAATTACACAAATATACTACTAGAAAATATTTACGAAATGACCCCGCCCATTGGGCGGGTTACGACGCTAGTATATATATATATATATATATATATATATATATATATATATATATATATATATATATATATATATATATATATATATATATATATATATATATATATATATATATATATATATATATATATATATATATATATATATATATATATATATATATATATATATATATATAGGAGGGTTAATGTGAGAGATTTTTTAAAATTATTAAAATGAGAACCAATCTACACCGTTGGATCTATTAAGTTGTATTAAATAAGAATGGTAATTAATGAGTGAAATTATGATCATTAAATGTAGATTAAAATATATTTTGCTTACATTCTTTTTTTCACCAACTATTAGTTCAACAACTCGAAAATAATTGATACGTCGTGGTACAATATCTCGAAAATAAATGATGCGTCGTGATACAATCTAAAAAATAACTGATGCACGTGGTACAATATCTCGAAAACTGATTCGTCGTGGTACAATATATCAAAAATAACTCATGGTGCGTGGTACAATATCTCGAAAATAACTAATGCGTCGTGGTACAATATCTCGAAAATAACCGATGCGTCATAGTACAATATTCTAAAGATTAAAGAGCATTTATGTTTGGTTAAAAGAAAAAATGAAGGTTATATTTTTAATTTTTATTTCTTGTATTAATTACCATGCATTTAATTCACATTTCCTTTATTTCTATTAATTATTCAATGGTTCTTATTTTTATAACTTTAATTAGTTCTCATTTGATCTTAATTCTATATATATATATATATATATATATATATATATATATATATATATATATATATATATATATATATATATATATATATATATATATATATATATATATATATATATATATATATATATATATATATATATATATATATATATATATATATATATATATAACATGGATTATATATATATATATATATATGTTGTAGTTTGATTACATGATTGTTTGATGATTATTTTAATACTTATACGAGGTATTTATACGACGTATATTGTCACAAGAAACCCTAACTCCCCTAGCAAATCAATCGAAGCTATTCCTGTAGGAAATCTAGCTATTCTAGATCTAAACCAAGTTGTGGATGTTCATAATCCCAACAAAATGGTTGATATTCGTATAAATATTGATATTAGTTGATTATGATCTTGAAGAAGAATCGACGAGATTAAATCTGATATCGATGTCATGACGATCTTTCCTTATAGAGTGGAGTTTGACAAAACCTTACCACCTAGAAAGGTGTCATCTGATTCGGTGTCACCTAATTCTTAAATTTGAAATCGAAAAGGTAAATGTTGCATGTGAGGCTATCATTGGAACCATTACCCAAAAGCCTCATGCCACTAGTATCTTTCCGAGAAGTCTAATTTAACGTGTGAGTCATTTCATACTAGTGGCATTTGATAACTATTGTTGTAAGAGCTATAGAATTAGAAATTAAGTGTTGTTCATATCGAGCTTTTATTGCCCTTTCAAGGTTCTAAGAATAAGGTTGAAAGTATTGAAGAATGAGGTAGGATGTCGCATTGAGTATAAGTTAGTTGAAACTTGAATAAAGTTAAATTTAACTCGTATGGAATACGAGATAGTTAAGAGGAATTCGTTAAGTCCTGTGGTTGATTATAAGGTTTTAAATGATTGTTGGTTCGTGTTAAGGGTTGTTCCTAGGCCATTGTCCAATGACGAGGATGCCCAGTGTCCAAGAAATAAATTGAAGAAATCTTCTTCTGAATTGGGACCGATGGATCTTCCGAGACAGGTGGAACACCTAATGACTCTTGTAGATTAGTATTCATTGTGGTATCTTTTAAAATCCCTAACTTAAATGAGACATCAGTTTGTAGGATGAGTCCTTGGAATTGTATGACACGGCGACACGTAATGTGTTACGGTACAATTTTTGACTTGTTTGTGATTAATGAAAAGACTACCTTTGATTGCTAAATCCTACATGTATCGATGTTATCTATCTTTTCTTGCTTCTTCCTAATGTTCGCATTAGTGATGCAACCATTGAACAAGTACTCATTTCGGATAGAGTTGCGTTGTTGATTCTTCTCTTTGTATTCATGAGTGCCATCGAGGTCATGAACCTCATGATTAATTGGCTAAGCTCATTTCCTATCATATTGTAGTTAGTTCTTGGTGAACAACTTTTCATCACTCTTTTGCAGATCACTTATTGTTTTTATAAGTAATACAATACCATCTGGGGGAAAGTATGAAATTCTCATTTTTATATGAGTTATTTAAATCGGTACTATTAGTAGTTACTATCAAAATAAATTTTTTATTAAACATCTTGTAAATGGAAATGCTTTCATAATGATGACTATTTCGGTAAAATCATTTTTATTTGTATTTCATAATTAAACGTGAAAATATATTTTAAACATGATGACGAAATTTTGACGAACTGAGTATTGCATCGTTAATCCTAAAATTGTATATAGTTGTGCGCCTACGTACAATTTGGAAGAGACCAGGCAAGGCTGATTAGTAGTCACCATGCAATTGTTAATAAACATGACATTTTCCTTGAAATTGTGAAAGATTGAATTTTGATGAGATCTGCAAGAAGTGCAAAATAGGGATATATTGTTAGGGACACCTGCATATGTGCCCGTACCATTTATTTTTATGAATCGAATTTACTCATCTGTGGATATTGTCTTAATTGACAATTGATATCCCCTTCTTATCCAATTCTTTCATGGCAAGATTCTTTGGAAACTATACTAGTTACCGAGCGTTGATACCCGACTAGGTGTATCGACGTTCCTATCAGTTCTTTTGATTAGATTCCATTTGAATGACATGGGTAACGATCCGAGGTGCTTTCGAATGCGTACTCAATTCATGAAAACATGGGATATATTCATATTCGTTAGTATTTTCGTCTGTATCTGATTTGATATTCTCTCACGTAAATCATGCGTTGACCTTACTCTTTTAATATTAGATATGTCTCCAGATATCCCTGATTTGTGAAGGGTTACGAGATATTCTTAGTCTTTTGAGAAGTTCTCATCTTATCAACGGTAATGAAACTGGAACGTTGGTAGTGCGAGTAGAATGGATTGGTTGATTATGACATAATGTCATTGTCTTAATTGATGGGGACTCGAGTAGAATTACCCAAAAAAGATAAGATGTTGATTATCAAAAGTGATCTAAGTAATTCTCGATGGGTGACCGTATCCTGCAATTGGGCTTGAAATTATACCATGAATGGTTATGAACTAGTCATAGATCTTGTAATCTAGAAAGAACTTAAAGTGAATTTATTAAAAGATGTTCCTGTTATCTGAGACTTTCTGAGGTATTTGCTGATGAAATACCTAGACTTTCGCCAAAAAGGCAAGTTGAATTTGGTATTGATTATATTCCCGGTGCTGCACCTGTGGCATGTGCACTGTACTTCAGCACCCTCTGAATCGAAAGAGTTACCGTACAACTGAGAAAGTTGCCGGAGAAAGCTTTTATTCTACCGAGCTCGTCATCATGAAGAGCTATGTTGTTATCATCCCTTATATTTATTGATTACCGCGACTAAGTAAATTGACGATCAAAATTGATATCCATTATTCAAGATGAAAGATTTGTTCGATCATTTACAAGGTTCTAGCGTATATTCAAAAATTTGATCCACGACATGGTTATCATCAAATTGCGTCCGCACGGAAGATTATCAATTCCAATCACTACATCCAGAACTCGTAATGAACATTATGAGTTTCATGTTATGTCGTTTGGATTGACCAATGCACATGTAGCATTCATAAATTTCGTGAATCACGTGTATAAGCTGTAATTTGATAAATTCATGCTTGTGATCATTGAGGACCATTTGTTTGTTTCTAAGAATAAGAAGGAGTTAGTAATCATTTGTAGACTTCCTTGAGTTGGCCGAGTAGTGAAAACCTGTACCTTGAGTATTTAACATGTGATTTAAGGCTTGATCCTTTACATTCTTCGACCGTGTGATTAATGGTAGTGGAATCTATGTTGACTTTTCAAAGATCAGAGCCATTAAGGCCTTGGGTTATACCAAAAAGATGGTGCAAAATGTTTTGACCGATATTTTATCAAAGGATTTTTAAGGAATTATTCCCGTATACCCAGATCATTTAACTAAACTCCCTTAAGAGTAGATGTTTGTGTATACCTCAAGAAAACCTAAGAGGGATTGAGGAAACTATTTAAACCATGACTAGGAATTTGGAACGACAGTTTTTGCTTTTCAACTAAGAAAATTTTGACCAAAGTATAAACCAAGATTTTTCGAACATTTACAGATCTTATTAATTATTTTCGATAAACCAGCAAAAATCGTGTTAACTAAATTCAAATTTATTTTGAACATTTTTCTATAATTGGACGAACTAAGAAATTTAAAAATTTTACGTTTACGTTTCATAAAATTATATATTTTTTATTTAAATACTTGTAATATTTATCGACGCTTTAAACGTCGGACTGAGCAAAACTGATAAAAATAATAGGTGAGACGAAACTAAAACTTAGAAAATATGAAGAATGAATTTCTGAGTAATTATGGCCATGATATTTATTTCATCGGGGAAGGTGAATGTAGTCACTGACACGTTATATAGAAAGAATAGAGAACCAATTAGGATGTGTTCCTTAGTATTGACACAATAAATGGCCCGAGCAAATTAAAAATGTACAAGCCGAGGCTTGTAAGAAGGATAAAATAGACAATGAATGCCTAAATATGGAGGATTTCGAGATTTAGTCATGTTGGAATCTCATAAGTTTAAATATCCTATTCATGCCATTTCTGATAAAATGTATCTTTATCTGAAAAAGTTGTACTGATGGCCAAATATGAAAGCAGACATCGCAACTTATGTTGGCAAATGTCTAACTTTTGCGAAGGTCGAAGCTGAACACCAAAAATCCATAAGGATTGCTTCTACAGCTTATTATTCCTGTTTAGAAATAGGATAGAATCACCATGGATTCTTATCATAAATCTTCCAAGGTCATCATCTGAATTTGATTCGATTTGGGTCATCATTGACAGACTGACCCAATATGCTAATATCATTCCCGTTAATGATAGATTCTCGATGGAGAAGTCGACTCTTTTGTATTTAGAGGAGTTGTGTAAGCATGGTGTGCCTGTATCGATCATCTCTATCAAGATCCTCGCTTCGTATAAAATTTCTGGAGATTTCCTCAGAAGTCATTGGGAACGAATCTTGATGAGAGTACTGTTTACCACCCCCAATCGAAGGGACAAGGTAAAGTAACGATATAAACATAAGAAGTCTTGTTTTATGTTTTGAATAATTGACCTTTGGTAATGAACAGGATAATCGTTTTCCTTTGGAGAGATTATCATTGATAATTATTGCATTAGGATCGAGATCGAATCTTGTGAGCATCTAAATATAAGAACACCTGTAGGTGGGAGTTGGGATGAAGATACCCGACATACACCCATTGTGAGTTGGACATGTCTTTTAGGTTTAAGGTTGCCTATGATGACAAACATAACCTTACAAAATACACCCATTATGAGATGTAGATCTTGAAGTGCAGGATGGGTAGTGAAGTTATGCCAAAAAAAATTTCACCATGGAAAAGTGAATTGATGATCTGAAAGATCATGGGAAAATAAGTCCCTGTTGTATGGGACCATTGAGATAATGTAAAGATTTGGACTGAGAGGCATATAAGCAGGATCTACCCTAGGAATTCAAGGGATGCATGAATTATGTTTCGTATAACGAACTTGATAAAATGTCTATCAAGTGAAAATCTGATTATTTCTTAATGAAGTTTGGATCTGCGAAAGTTGCATTCATCGGAAACCCGTGGACATCATGGATAGAGAAAGTAAGTCAACTTATGCATGATCGTATTCCTATAGCTATGTTGATGAAACTCGCGTATTGTACTAAATTACACTTTAGAGAAAAGACCGAATGTGGAGGAAATGCCCACATGTCTTTGACTCAATAAGAAGCGAGTAGTAAGATAAATTGATCTTTGAGGACAAAGATCCTCTTTAGGGGTAAGTGTTATGACAATCCGTCAATTTGAGGTCGTTATTTTATTCTCAAGTATTATTTAAAATCATTATTTTATTGTTAATTTATGAACTCACTCACTTTGGGAAGAAATTAGGGTTTACATCATGAAGTAGCATCGACAACGTCTAAACCGGAGAACTCTACGTTACGTGTTTACGGTTACATACTCCATTTTTGTAACAGTCCGACATTTCAGATAATAAATTTATTCTCGTATATTATTTTGGAATTTTAATTTGTGTTGGTTCATAAACTCACGAATTTACGAGAAGAAATTAGGACTTACGTGCATAATTTAGCGTCTTTTACGATTAAACCGGAAACCCTAGGTTTACGTATTTACGCTTTTGAACTCCGTTTGTGATGAGACAATTTTTATTAGAATCGTTTTGTGCCGTAGAATCATAATTTATAAAAACGTTTTTCGTAAATCGACCCGAGGGCACGTAAATCGAGGAAACTAGAATCGAGGAGTACCCGTATATTAGTGGAGATGAGACAAGTTTACACTTGTCCCACCCCCACTATGGGTGGCAAGCTTATACAATAAGCTATGACACTTGTCCTAACCCACTCACTAAACCACCAACACAAAACCACTAACATCACACACACACATACAACATGCAAAAATTAAATAAAATTTCTCTCAAATCTCTCCTCCCCTCTCCTTTATGCCGTCCAACACCACTACAAATCACCATATTCATCAAAATTTCAACCATAAACAAAGGCTATAATCAACATATGTTGAAGCCTATTTGAAAAGATGAAGATTGGAGGTGATCATAACATGTAAAAAGGAGTTTACATGGAGTTCAAGGGCTGATTTCAAGAAGCTGTTCATCCACTTGGAGATTTATAAAAGTGGTCTTGCTAAGATCATAAGGTTTGGTGTCAAAACCAAGTCTTGTTCATCCAAAAATCTCAATCTTTCATCATATTGATTGGTATAGAGATCAATTTCTTTCTATCATCCTATTGTTTTGAATATGTATTCAAGTATTTTATTCAAAAATGTATATGTATATGATGATGAATGATGATCAATATATTGTGTGGGGATTTTGTGTTAATAGATTAGGTTAAAAAGACTAAAATCAACAAGTAAAGATGTTAAAATCTTGGTTAATTACATAGGCTGCATAAAACAGTAAGTATCAATATGATCACTTGGTTAAATGGCTTAGATTATTAAATACAAATAGAAAAATGATTTTTGTATATGTGGTGAGTTGGCCACTCAATGGAATCATTAAAATGAGCAAGTTATGATCAAAATACTATTGAGGTACAAATCTATATAGTCTGTTTTGGACGAATTATTAAAAATACTTAGAGGATGATTGAGCAGTGGATATATAAGAGTTAGTTGTAGCACACATCATGTAGTTTATGATGTTTAAATTTGAGGTTCTATCTCCACGAGAACTCAAGATATGACAAAAATGGTGGACTTTACTTTAGAAATCAGATTTCTTAATAAACTATATAATATAAAAAGAGCACTCAAAGTAAATACTATTATAAAATAAGTATATAAAGGCCACTAAATAATAATAACTATTATAAAATAAGTTGGTATACTATAACAAATAAATATGACATTTTATAAAAGTAAAACTCAAATGTTTTTCTAAAACTATAAACTATATATAAGTTTTACGTCTTTTCGGCTAAAACCGAAAGATTAATGTTTTCGCCAAATAAAACTTAGACGGTCGGACCCGTCTAATGTAACATTTTTATAACTCATATACTGATATGTAAACACATTTGACAAGTAAAAACCGATAAACCCAAGCTTTATAACTTATGGACCTTAATGGGCCAAAGCAGCCTTATTGGACCATTAGCCCAACTAGTTTGGTTTAATGTTATTGGACTTACTTATGGGCTTAACCTACTTGGGCCCAAAATATGAGTATGGGCCTGATCTTAAAAAGATATATGGACTAATAAAATGATATTAGACTCTTAATGGGCTTATTGGGCCTAATGTGTAAATGGGCTAAAACTAGTGTAACTAGTATGATAAGCCTAAGTTAAATAATACTTTGCAACTAATAATGTTGTAAGGTGATAAAACCTCACATGATCATCATGTTATGGAATCATTACATATACATAACAACTTTTATAAAGTTATTGGGCATAGCCTAAGACAGAGTATTATTTGTCTAGGTTTCCCGTGATCGAGGCACGTACCATACATCTTAATTGCCGATAACCCGCCTTCCCACACCAATGTGAGTTCATAGCCTCGCTCTCTTTTAAATGTTTTATGAAATGTTTTATAAACCCGCGAGGGAGATAACATGCTATTTTTGATAAAAATAGGACACCAGTTGTCCCGATTGTATGCTTATTGATATGTAACCGAATGATTATATGACCCAATGAATGAAATGAAAGGGATTATTATTAATTAGGTTATGTCACTAAGTGTCCCATTAGCATGAATTGTGAACTACTGGGATTTGGTAGACGCTTATGCATATAATAGTACTATTTGGGGAAGATCACCCCAGTTCGCGCCTTGACGGTTGATCGTCGTCGTGCCACATTGATTGGTAAGCGAATTTATGTATGAAAAGATTTATATAAGCGTGATTATTGTGACGACACGCTGTTTTAGATGGGCAAAGGAATTACGGGTTAGCTACTCGATGTATGATATAGAAAAGTAACAATGTCATGCGGCTTATAATAATCTAATAATGAAAACGCTGATATACGCACTGAATTATAATATATTGCCTGACTAGTAATACGGGGTCTTATTACTGATATTATGTTCGTGTTTTGGTTTTACATAACCATTTTCATATAAAGGTTTTTATTTAACTCTATACAACGTTATAAAACGTACTGTATGATGTTTTTGCGACAATGGTTCTTATAATGACTCTGAAGACAAAATCCTATATTAAGATTCACGACAAAGATTCGTATATGTATTTGCCCTATTTTATAGCCTACGACAAAGATTTGTACAAAATGATTTTCGGTAATAATTATATAACGGTGATATACTATTGGTTTTTATTAAACTCTATGAATTCACTCGGCGTTTCGCTGACTTTTAACATGTTTTATCTCAGGTACTTGAAGGTAATTCTCGGGAAGACGACAAGAATTTATGGCCCGCATTCAAATAAAACTCCATTCAAATGTTTTGTAAATTTGTATGACATACAATGACCCGAGGACCTATGTAATTTGATATTCATGAATGGAAAATTCTTTATTATTAAACGACGCGATTTTTAAGCGTTGTCTATGATTTGAGTAATGTGCTATCCAGTAACACCAACGACTCTTCCGCTGATTCGAAACATGAAAATTTGGGGGTGTTACACACATCAACCAAGTTAAACATATTTTCAATTTTATTAGTCATATGTTGATTAGCACCAGAATCAATTATCCACCCAAAATGATGACTAACCCCTTCTACCTTAATAGTAGCAAAATAGAGCTTATAAAAATGTTGTTAAAAAACACATTGTAGTTAAAGAATGAACAACTTCCAATACCTGACATATTAGCTTGAGCATGTGAAGAGGAAGCATTATCATTAAGCAAACACATTAATTTGAGCATCTGCTCATTACTCAAAGACAATGAATTAGAACCATACTTATTACTACTCTTATTAACATCCACATTATTACTCTTAGTGTTATTAAACACATTTGCAGGTTTCAAATTAGGATTTCTTTTAAAGCCTAGAGGGTAGCTAATGATCTCAAAACATCTTTCAACAGTATGACCTTTCAATCTACAGTGTTTACACAACAAAGAATCATATTTTCCTTTACTAGAACTGTTATTATTATTTCCATTAGACCAACCACCATTAGTCACAAACTTTCTCCTATTATAAACAGTTTTAGAGACAAAAGCAGAAACTTGTGGTTTATCAATCTTAACAGAACTAGAAGGAAACCCCCTATGAGATCTTCTCTAGAAATAATAAGAAAAGCATCCTTGACTTCAGGAAGGACTTACCTAGTCAGAATACTACTTCTTATAGGCTGATACACATCATCAAGCCCCATAAGAAACTGCATCAACTTTAACAGTCTACTATAACTAACTAACTCATTTCTAGCATCACAAACACAGTCGGGTAATTTAGTCAAGATGTCAAATTCTCTCCAATAAGAGTTCAGCTTATGATAATACTCAAATACAAGTAAACCACCTTGCTTAAAAGAATTAATTTTCTGAAGCAAATTAAACACAATGGAACCATCAAGTATATCATATGTTTCTTTAATTTTAGCCCAAACAATAGCAACATTATAAAAAAAAACATGAGCAAGATACACATATTGAGTAAAAAAAGCAAGAACCCAATTAAGCACAACAACATTACATTGATCCCATTGAGCAAGAAAAACAGGACTAGCAACATATGTCTCTCTAAGACAAGTAATTTGCAAAGCAAGTTTCATAGCACAAGCCCAAACCCTATAATTTTCCACACCAGACAACTTAACAGACACAATAGAAGCACAACTAGAATCATTAGGATGCAAATGAAGAGGATTACTCTGATCTAATACATTGATAAGAATAGCCATAATGAACAACCAACCAAACAAGAATAAAAAAACTAACAAATAATGCAGCAAAAAACAGAAACCTAACAATCAATAAATAGATAAACAGAAATATGCTAAAAACAAGAAACAAAAACCAAACAAGAAACAAATACCAAACAAGAAACAAAACCAACTCACACCCAAGATCCTCAAAACTTGCCAACGAGAATGAGGTTGACCAGAGAAGGTATCCAAACCACTCAAAAGGTGGTAGGTCAAGATGTTAATTAGCCTGTTTGCTCCCCGTTGACCAAGAATGATTCACTTTAGGGAAAAAGAAGACTTACAGAGCAATAAAAGCATCAGAATAAACCAAGATCAACAATAATTATCCCCAGTTAACCACACATCAACCATATCAAGAAACCCTAAAATTAAAAAATTAGGGTTTCTTCAAATTGACCCTCAGAAACGATCAAGAACCACGATAATCAACGATTAACAACTCAAGAACCTCCAATAATCACTAATTAATCAAAACCCTAAAAAATTAGGGTTTCAAGATAAAACCCTAATTATGAAGATCAGCACCAATCGAGCTCCAAGAATCAACCTAGGGCTCTGATACCATGTAAAAATGATATCAAAACCAACAAAATCAACTACGAATCACTCAACCAACCACCCCTTAGTGATTATCTTTTATTATAACAATAAACACAAGAAGATGAGTCCCAAACACAAGTGCTCACCAAACGATTACAAACAAAAATCAAGATAGTCCCCACCAGGTGGATCCTATAAACTATACAATCACTCACACTTACAAAACGTAACAAACTAAAGAAACAAGATCAAGAAGATCTAACAGAAACCAGATGAAAACCTAAATTTGTAACCGAACGATTGAAGAGATATATGTGTGTGTGAATGATTGATGAAGAATGAGATGAGCCACCAACTTTCCAGCTTAAATACCCAAAGCCAAAAACTTATTTGCACATAAGTCCCTACACATCACAAAACAAACAAACATGGCACAAAGTAATATATTTACAAACAAACCAATCAACTTACAAGCTTGTGTCACAAAAGTGTTAACAACTTTTAACAGAATTTCTTGCTACGAAAATACATTTTATCAATCTGAAGCGAGAGGAAAATATGATATCGTCATTTTCCTTCTTCGAATATAATGATTGCATATAATGTTTGTCACTCATGAAGTGAAAAAAGACCCTTATGATATGCGTATCGTGTCACATGTCCCTAAATGAGAGAGCATTGAAATAGGACAGCCGAAAAATGGAGAGGTTAAGGCAAGGAACAAGGCCATCACGTTTAAATTTTATGATTTATATATTTGTAAAAGTATTACTCAGAAAAGTTGGGTAGCTTTGTTAAATCGATATTACTTATATGTGTGTTTGTTTATGCAATTGAAGAATGTTATTTTTCTTTCTACCAAGTATGAAGGAAAACATTACTCAGAGAAGCCGAGGAGCTTGGATTCATGGAAGGCATAACTTTTGACATTTAGTAATATTCA
The DNA here is from genome assembly GCA_025667525.1 of Glebionis coronaria. NCBI lineage: Eukaryota > Viridiplantae > Streptophyta > Magnoliopsida > Asterales > Asteraceae > Glebionis > Glebionis coronaria. The sequence continues at coordinate 200,599,707 of CM046874.1, forward strand.
TCTTTATCAAATAGAAAATTGGGAAAAAATACCTTGATTTGAACCTATTAGAATTGCATGAGTATCTACATAATTTTTTTATACTTGAAAGGAACGAATCAAAATTGTTTGCTTCACAACAATAATCTGGCATGTTTAAATGGGTTGGGTTTTGTTGATATGAATCATTCTTTACGTGGATGTCACCCATTTACTTTTAAGGGATGTTTGGGGCTGATTACAAACGGCTGTTTTAAAGAGATTTTCAGCTTAGATTCAAATGCTACTAACGTTCGTGACAAAGATACATGAGTCACATATCGTCGTCTTTAAAATGAAAATACTATAAACTATAAGGCATATATAAATCTGATGTTTCAATTTAATTCTAATATATTCTCTATTTGTTTCCAATAATTAGATATCAAAACGAAAACATGTAGTGGTTGATGCGATTTATAGTAGGCAGTGGGTGGGCACTCTAATAGTATGTCACTTCTAACAAGCACCCTGATACTTACAAATTTTATAAGTTGAAAAGATTCAATCTTACTTTTTATTCATCACAATTGTATAATTTTAGTTATGATATAGATTTTTAGAGATCTAGGTGTCATGAACAAAAATCACCTCCTCACTTGAGCCCCACGGGGTGCCACGTCACTTGACACTCCCACTTACAATAAACCCATGTTATCATGACATACCACCCCTCCTCACTTGGGCCCCACCTCTACTAACTATTTTATTTTATTTTTTCTTATTTTTAACCAAAATAAATTCTCTTCATAAAAATCAAATTAAAATACATAAAAAACAAATACATAAACTAAATAAAAGTTACGAAAATAATTACGAAAAAATAACGAAACCAAAATAACATTTATTTGGTTTAACCGTTGAAAGCATTTGGTTATCGCTTCATGATGTCTTGTTGCCTCGCTCAGATGAACGCGTCTTTTTTTGGTCCTGTGTTGTCGGGATCCAACATGAGGAACTCCAGCTCTTGACACTCCCTCATCGTCACTTCCTATCTTTGTTCGTCCAGTAAGCCTCTTGCGCAGCTTGACATTTGTTTTCATAATGTCCTTCAAAACGGTCGGACGCCATAGACCCTGCGTTACTTCCACCAGTGTTCACAGAAGTTTCAAATTTTGTTTTCTTTGATGGACGTGGCTTTCCGGCAGGACGGGGTCGTATATCTGGGCCGAATAGTTCTTCAAGAGTATCGATGTCCATCGGTTCGGCCGCATCCCATTTTAGATAATTTTTCAAAATGTTCCGACAGTGGACGTAATTAAACTTTTTACCTTCACTACGTTGGGCGAACGTATTCTTTGCATTCTCGATGTGATCATGCTCATTTTCATCACTCTTACGTTGCAAATGCTTGTAGACACCATCGGATTTTTGGCATTCCCCTTTAATTCGTGTCCATTTGAGTCATTGCATTCTCGAGGGATGTTTGCCTTTGCGTACTTCTTCTCGATATGTATCTGGTACTTTGAATTGACCTTGTGATTGTGTAGAAAATGGGTGTTGTTGCGGTGGAAAAGGTTGTGATGGAAATTAGTTTTGGTGTGACGGTTGTGACGATAAAACTTATGGTGCGTTGTTTCTCGGATTTTGAAAATTTTGAAATCCTAGTTGCGGTTGGTAATTTTGATAACCAAATTGGTAATTTTTGTCGGGTGAAAATTGAGATAAGTTAGTCGGATATTGTTGCGATGATACGACGGAGTTTTGGGACGACAGAGTAGACGGATTAGCTGAAGGTGAAAATTGTGGCGGTTGGGTGTTAAGGAGATTGGTATAAAACCCGTCATTTGGACTTTGAGACAATTTTTTTAGACTATGAAGAGATAATTTTAGAAAATTGTGTATAAAAATGTGGGTTTTAGTAGTAGTATTTATATTAGAAATTGGCAGAAAAATAATTTAAAAAACAATCCGTTGCCCAACGGTAACAAAAAGAGACGTTGGGATTTTTCATTTGTCGTTTGTGACTCAGTTAAATAACGAAATATCCTTTGGCGAGCAAATGGCGAGCTGGCATGGTGTAGTGGCGAAAGGTGAGGAGGTGCCAAGTGGGATTGACAAGTGGCCTGCGCCACGACACCTTTTGCTCTTAGATCAAGTTGTTCTACGTGAACCATTGGATTAATCATTCATTAGAGTCAACATAAGAATTTCCTTTGCATGGATTTCTGTTTTTCCACAAGAGACAATGTTGTGTATTTTTCTTATTAATGAAAAATTTAACAGGTTTTTTTTTCATAATTAGAGGTGCTAATAACCTCATGCTTAATGATGGATAGTGCAAAGGATGATGCTTAATGTATTGTCAAAAGAATAATGAAATCTATTACAATAAGGATATTGAACAATTTATATTGTTAGTAATGATAGTAATTATTTATGATTTGAGGTGTTTTGCTTTCTACATACACATGTACTGTATTGTTATTTGTAATAGCAGAAAATAGAAATTTAGGTAAAGTAAAACCTTTAGTTGGCACTTCAATGATGGAATTATCATAGAAAGTTGAAAGTTATTATACGTGATGTTAATTAAGTTGAACTTTTTATAGTACCTTAATCTCATGCCCTAGGGCCATTGACTATACTCTGGACCTGTTATTGGAGCTGTTCTTATGGAACACATATTATTTTAGAAAGTATACACATTATATTTGAGCTTAATCAACACGTATCATAGAACATTGTTCGCTTATGGTGGTTGTGGGAAGACGCATACTATGCATGCAAGTGTACTTTTTTTTGTTACTCGTAGTTGTATTCGTATGGGTATAAGCCGAACACTGAACCTTACCGCTTTATTTATAAAGGATAGATTACGATCAACGTGATTTTAGTTATCAAATGAGCATATAATTGATAGAAATGTGTGTTAGACTGTTTCTTACAACACTTAAAACTCACTCATTTGACAAGTTACTTGACACACCTAACCCATTTTGATACATAACGGCATAGCAAGCTGCATAGAAAGCTATTAGGGAGCCACACACTAAACTATCCTACATATCGGTCGTGTCTTACCTTATGGTATGCGAGGCTTTTGAGATACATGTTATCATTTTACTAGTAAGAAACATAAAATAAGAAAATTTACCATGCAAATTATCTCGAGTTAACTAAGTGTACATGCTAATGTTGTTTACAAGTACTTATGAAGTAGTATGTAAATAACGATGAACTCATTCCTTATTTCACAAGATATTTTGAAGTAGAATGTTTTTTGTGCAACCATCAATTTGGTATTCTTATGGTACCAAAAGATCTGCTGATATTACATATGCATCCAGGCAGAAAAATAAGCCAAATCTCGATGCCGAGGATGGTAGATTTAATCTTGATGATGAGGGGTGGGCAGATTGGCAGCAATGTGATGTTGTTGCACGAGATATACTCCCTGAAAATTATATTTTAGGAAGTCATTAGGCTAGCATCGCCATTGCTTGAGAACAATCTTTGAATGCATGAATGATAATGTTACAAGTTATATGACCAAATGCAACATGTTGCTGAATGTTTATAGATATAAATTTTAGTAGTCGTGTAACACCCCACTTTGAAAAGTGGAACGTTAGATGATATTTTTTGGCATGTCATCAAAGCATGCAAGGTAAATGTCCTAAAACATAAATTACCATAAGGAAAACAAGAATCAAACATCGGTTCCCGAACATAAACTCAAAACAAGCATAAAGTAAATGAAGTGCAAAGGGAAAGAAGTATAAGGCAGCTCCCATCCTATGCACGTCCTCTCCATGCTCGAGTCTATCCTTGGGTACCTGCCGTTTGGGTCATGGAAAGAAAATATACGGCTAAGAAATACGCTCAGTGAACGGATATGTGACAATGAAATGAATAGCATGGACATAAGAAAAAGTATGAAATGAAAGTATGAAATGATAGTGCAGCGGAATAATGTAAGTCTTGGAAAACCTGGTGTACGTTTTATAAACTAGTTTATATTCTAAAAAGACTTATGTTTATTTCATAAAAACTGTACTTTAAATGCCCAAGAGCCCATGTAGGTCATAAAGGTATCAACGTGTATGAATACATAGAGGGGTGACCTCATCATGCAATTAGAGGGGTTGCCTCTAATTAAAATATTCTGGGTGGAGGGATCAGCTCCATCTAACGGATGTAAGGCACACATCATAGTTACCATGTAATCTTGCTAACTTGTTCTAGGATGCACCCATTCGCCCCACATGATAATAATATAATAGACCAAATAACTGAAAAGGGACGCCAAGAGCAATCACTCTCACCGCGGAAGAGTCATAACATATGTGCCTCTAGTGTTATGGTTATGGTACCTCCATAACTAGGTGGAACTGGCATGCATGTATATAGCTCAGGCAATCTAAAATATTAATCATATTAATTACTGTTTAGTTTAAAGTAAACTACTGGGGAGAATAGATGGCTGCAAAAAGGGAATCCTAAGTATAGGAAGAGAGTGTCCTTACTGAAGGAAGATATATCCGTACCTTATGTCCAGTAATGAGGATGAAAACGAATGGGGATGAGTTACTCCGACTTCACGATAACTACATAATAATAGGGACATGAATAATTTGTATTTTTAACTTATACTTATGGTTTATTTGTTACTTGACATGTTTTTAACTTGTTTTACTTGTTCTTGTCTTATTTTATTGTTTCATGTTTAATCATGTGTTTCTTAGTATTTCATGTGATATTGATTAGTGTAATTCATGTTTTATGTGTTATAGTACTTGTTATATCATAATGAATAACTTTCTAAAAATAGTAGGTTTCTATATATAGTAACTTTCCAAAAATAGCAGGTTTCCATATATGGTAACTTTCCAAAAATAGCAAGTTTCCTTAAATAGTAAGTTTCCAAAAATATAAAGTTTCTATAATTAGTATGTTTCCAATAATAGAAAGTTTCCATATTTAGTATGTTTCCATAAATAGTAATAAGCTTATTAAATAAGTAGTGAGATAAGCTATAGTTTAATAAGCATATATTATAAGCCATGGATATTATATAGTGAAGTTTATTAATATTAAATACTTAGTCTTAACATATGATTATTAATTAATAATAATAATACATGATATTATAAGTAATTATTAATTAATAATATTACATGATCTATTAATTAAACTTTACCTTAAACGATTAATGTATAATTTAATTAAAGTATAGTTATTAATTTATTTAAACCTTGGTTAAAATGTAATTAACTTATTAAGCTAAGTTCTTAAATAAATTAATTAAATGTACGTGTTCTTATAACATGAATAATTATTTTTAATAATTATTATAACATATAGTTTATTTAAAATAAAATGGCCATGTATTTTATATGATAAATATATCATATAATTATATCATAAGTCTTGATATTAATTAATTAATTTGAATCATGTGTTATTTAACTAAATTAATTAATAAAACATAACATAAGTATTTTAGCAAAATTTAGCCAAACACACCCCTTGGTGTGTTTGGTTCTACCCGAGCCCCTCAAGGAACCCACCGAGACCATGGAGGTCTCGGTTTGCCTTGAAAAACACAACAACACCGCAGCCGCAAGGCTGTGGCATGCTGCCGTAAAACCAAAACAACCACCGACTGCTTTTTTGGTGCCACTGCTACCCAAAACCACCCCCGGCTTGGTCAGGGTTCCCCCTGCTGTGCACTGTGTACCCACCGAGAGTCTAGAGACTCTCGGTTGCCACTGGTTGAAGCCAACAACCCCCGTTTAGGGGTGTTGGTGTTGTGGCTGCCAACACAAAACCACCACCGACCCGTTATGGGGTGCGGCTGGTTACCAAAACCCATCACCGAGACCTATATGGTCTCGGTTTACGTGACATTCGAAACAAACCAAACTAAAACCCTTTACACTCATGTTTTAATCCTTTCAGTTACATATTTTTAATGATTGGTTTAATGATTTAAGATCAAGGAAAAATAAATAAAAGAAAAAGGATTAAGAGATACCAAACGCGTGATTATTAAAGGTTTATAATCACGAACACGAACCCGTATTTGTTTAAGATAAAAAAGCAAAAACCTTTCCCCTTGTGTTCTTGATGTGTCACGGCCAAGAGAGAGAGAAGAAGAATTTTAGGGTTTTTTATTTTATTCTGCAAAGATGTATTATGAGAAATCTCCTGGTTGTTTTGTTTTATGACTTGGATTGGTTAAATGGGTCGGGCCAAGCCCCTTTGTCCTCTCTTCTTGCCGTCCAAACACACACACCCATATATGTTTTTGTTTTGTTTTTCGTGTTAAAATAATATACGTATATGTTCATTTTTTAAATGTCATGTTTTATTCTTGTTACGTTTTTAAGTATTATACGTACATACTTATCGTGTATTAATAAATATTAATATACGTAATACTTGTGGTAATTAATTAATATACGTAATAATTATATTAAATGTTCATGATTCGTGTCGTATATTAATAAATCATGAAATTTTAATTTGACTGTGTTTTCATGCATTTAATGATCTTAGGTATTTTAAAGCGGGTTTTACAAGTCGTGTCTTAGGATCAAACTCGGGATTACGGGATTTCACACAATACGTATAGATTTAATTTATTTAATAAATATATTTATATGTTTATTAAATTAAATCGAGGTATAACTTTAACGGCCGTTAAATATTTAAGAGTTAAGGTTTAACGAACGTTGTGGAATTAAATAGAAGAGGAAAAGAAGGCTCCGGAACACCCCACAAGGGGGTGTCGACCGTTTGTTATACACGGGGGGGGGGGGGGGGGGGGGGAGAAAGATTTCTTGCCTTATTTGTTTATCTTGGGGACCAAGTTTTCTAGGCCTATATAAACACCCCTAAGCCTTCATAATTATTCACCCTACCTCCTCTCTCTCTCTTGCGATCGCCGGCCAAAACACTCCTTAGGGATCTTTGGTTTTCGATTTTGATAATAATCAAATCCTAGCCCCTCTCTAGGGTTGCTGGGTTGATTTTCCACTAGACGTTGAAGCTCAGTTTACACGTACTAGCATTACGGTTAACTCGTTGTAATACGTGTGTACAAGAACGTAATATAGTCTTACTTTAGACTATATCTTGGTAATTTGGTTTTATCTATATATTGGTGCTTTATTCTTATCTTGTGGAATCGTCTTAGCTAAAAGGTACGTAACCCTAATTCGATTAATTATAATTGTGTTATTAGGATCTGGTTAAATCGCTTCCGCTATATGTTCTTTGATCTTAGTTAGGGTTTTAATAATTGTTATGAACTATATAAACCTTTAGTGGTATCAAAGCCGTTTTAACATGTTATAATAATAGGAAATCTAAAGTTTATTAACTAATAATTGTTTTGGGTTAAAACTATATGTTTTTTAGGTTTTGTAAAAATTAGGGTTTTGTTTTTTTATGTGGGTCGATTTTTTGGCCGATTTTTATAAAAAAATTTTAAAAAAGTGAAACCCTAAATTACATGTTGTATAATTTTAAATTAAATTGCATGATTAATTGTTATGTCATGTAGATTAAAGGTTATGATCCGTAGAGATTTAATTGTTAAGAGATGCGGGTAGATCCATGATGAACATGCATGTTTTTCATGGATCAATAGAATTGTATGATTATATGATTTTATGTGCTACTTGTTTATTTGATTCAATAAATCTAGAATTAGGGAAGACTTTTATATGAATATAAAAACCTAGATTTGATGTTTTATTGAATAAATCGTATGCATGTGGCTATTTGATTTATTTATTGCACATATAAATTGTTATTATGTGTTTATGCTTTACTATTTTTTGTTTACCTAATTGTTTTCATGCGTTTTTTTAATTGTATTTTGTAAACAAGGGTAATTTTTTTAAGAAAAATAATATGGACTAAATCATATTAAAATTAAGATTTGTTTTGAGATCTAAATTACATAGATTTGTGTTGATTGGTAGATTGCAGTAATAATTTAACGGCATACTCCTTTTGACAAACTATAAAGTAGGTATAACGCGCTGCTGGTCATGTACCCAACTAATGAAGGAGGTTATGCCATTGTAGCTGACCAAATTCCTGGCTCGCCTATGCGTCAAATTGAAATTACCTACGATTATTATTTGCATTATACCTTAAGGTTGATTTACCGCAAACTCACATTCGAAACACAATGAATAAGGTTATTGCTTTGTGCTTTAGTCGAGTTCTAGAAAAAGTACGTTGTGAATAGTTGTGGGTAATTTTTTAATTGGTTTAACCTAGATCAACATAATATATGTGAAATTTAGTCTCGTGAAAAAGTTTACTAAATGCTTCTCCATACATTGATTTTGACATCAAAATTTATACCCTTAAATTTGCATCGAATGCCATCTAATTAACGAACACTTAAAGTCACTATGTCGTCATATGAGATTTTTGGACGATGTTGTGATGGAAAGAAAACCTTCTTTGAATGAGAATTTGAGTGAAGGTTTTATGTTCTTTAGATTAGACGACTTAATTAAGTTACTCAGTGAGATCTGGAAACCCAAGGCATTCAGAGGGGATGAAACATGTTTACAATGCAAAACGTTCTTTTGGCAATGTAAGTCCCTAAAATATCTAGAAATTGGAATTGTTTGCCAATAAATTGTACGACAAGTTACTATGTTGAATACGTTCATTACTAGCAGATCAACTGATGTAATAGATTTATATCAATACATGTTCTAGTTTCAAGGAAAATACTATGGTTAATTTATTTACCGGGGTAATTTTATTTTCTTGAATGTATTTATAAAAAATACTAATAACTGAACTTATTTATGTAGAAATGGTTCAACCCAACAACAACGCTTTAAGTTCCGCGTTCAAAAATTTCTTTGAGCTTCTAGAACTTATTGGCCAAAACTTCAATGATTGTTATCGCTCCCTTAGAATTGTTCTGAGAGTAGCGGGTACTATTGATTACTTATCCACGCCGGTTTCGGCTGACCTTGCTGAAGGAGCTTCTGAAGCCGAAAAGCTCGCTCATACCGCTGAATTAAAGAAACATTATGATGTGTCTTGTTTAATGCTTGGAAAAACGTCACCTTCTCTACAAAAGAAGTTTGAGCTATTTCCTCTTATGTGTATGCTTGAAGAACTCAAGGCAATGTTTGAGAAGCCCCAAGTTGTGGAGATCTACTATCTAGTAGATGCTTTGCATAGTTGTAAGCAATCCCCTGGGAAATTTGTAAGTGAACATTACATGAAAATGAGAGGTTACATGGAACAACTCATAGCACTTGGGAAACCCTACGACCATGATATGGCGAATAAATTGATCAATAGGTCCCTTACCAAGGACTAACAATTTTTTTAGCAATTATAATATGCATTTCACGGGGAAGACAGTTAATGATTTGCATGCAATGCTCGTTGACTATGTAAAAGAGTTAAAGGACAAGACGTCTACCTCTACTCCTCAAGTACTAACCATACAAAAGGACAGAGTGACTAAGCCAAAACCGCAAGCGAACAAAAAGATGAAAGGCAAAGGAAAAGGTGATAAGGGCAAGCAAGTTGCGACTAAGCCTAAACAGAACTTTTCTAAGAAGAATCAATCTCAGAAGGATGAGACTTGTCACCATTGCAAAAGTAAGTGGTCACTGGAAGAGGAACTGCCCTCTTTACCTCGATGAGTTGCGAGAAATAAAGAAGAAGTCTGAGCAAAGCGCTGCAGCTTCAGGTAACTTATTTATGATTGAATTATTTAATTTGACATACAAGTTAAATTCATGGGTATGATATGAGATGCGATATTAACATTTTTAATATGATGCAGGGATTTAATCTAGAAAGGAAGCTATCCTATGGGGAGTGATGTAGAGTTTTTACTACCCTTTAGGAAAAAAGAGCAAAATAGGGAAAGTATTAAGTGTCGGTTTAGGAAAACCAAGCACTAATGACCAATGTGGTTCAAGTTCGTTTCCCAAGGAGGCTAGTGTGTTGTGTAGAGAGATGATTAATGAGGTGATTATGATTATGAGAAAAGAAAATAGAAGTGAGATAAGAAGAGAATGACGGTTACGATGACGAATTAAACTAACACGATAAAATCGTACACGTAAAACCGTAAAAAGTGACAAAATTAAAAATTTACCCTAAAAACTCCTAGAAAATTACAATAAATCCTAAATAATGTAATTAGAGTTTACAAAAAATCAAAAATCACTCAAACCTTTTATTTAATTAAATAATAATTTTTTAATGCTAATTAAAGCCCAAAAAATCAATTTAATTAACAAAAAGCCCAAAATGAGATTTTTTCAAATTTAAACCTCTAAAATGACTTAACTTAATTTAAAACTATTTTTGAAAATTTTAAAATTAATAAAAACTATTTAAAAACAATTAAAAACTATTTAAACTTAAAATAATTATAAAAATTAATCTAAGGACAATAAAAATATTCTAAAAATTGTAAAATTCCTAATTTAATGTATTTAACCTAAGAAAAATATAGAAACTTGAAAAATCTTAATAAAATAATAATAAAATAATATTAAAAATCCAAAATTTATAACAAATTCTAAAAAGTTGCAAACTAGCTTATTTTAACCTAATAAACACAAAAATGAAGTTGAAATTACGTAAATACTCCTAATGGGCCTTCAAATGGGCCAAAGTCTAAAACAGACCCTTATTGGGCCAAAATAAGCCCAATAAGAAAAATGTTTATAAAATGGCCCAAAAGCTCCTATCTGACCCAAAATTTGATTCTGAACACAATTTTCCAAAGGCCCAAAAGCTGAAAATGCCCTTAAGTTAGCTTATTTCACCACAACTTATTCTTAATGGGCTTTTTGGCCCATTAAGCTATAAGTTGATGCCATAAGCTAAAATTTAACACACAAGCTTATTTTGAGTTACGTAAGAGTTATGTAAAAATAAATTTGAAATAAGCACAAGGAATAAGCCTGAAAAATCAATAAGCTATCTTCACAAAACGACAAAATAGTCCTTTTCGAGTTCTAGGCCACCCCAAGAGCTGATTCAAGTTTCAAAAGATTTTAAATGACTTAACTAAGCTTAATCAACAAAAAAGTTTTCAAATAAGCACACTCAATAAGATGGAATAAGTAAATAAGCACTTAATTAAAAGTCAACTTTATGAGTTTTCTAGCAAAAAGTCAAAGTCAAGGTCTTATAAGCTCCAGTTCAAACGAATGGGTCAAATGATGAAGATTGATCACAAAAAAGTAAGTTGTTGCAGGTCTGGATAAGCCAATATGGCTTACTAAAAAGCTAACTGAATAAAATTACACTAGCAGGGGCTAGTTTTGGTGTCTGAGCAGTGGAAACTTTTTCCACTGCTTGACTTAATTGACTTTTTGTCTTATATGACTTTTTTATGGATTCAAGTTTCACAAAGGCACCCAAATGATCAGTGGATCATAAGGAGTCAATAACAACAAAGAAATCACAATCTCAAACAACCAATTTGTACAGTAAATTTAATTAAGCACCAGATCTAGCCCAGACATGAACAAATAAGCAGTTAAGCACTTATAAGCTGTTTTAGCAAATTTCAGCCAACCAAATTGCACCAAAAGCATATACAAGCTATAATAAACTCAAATGAACAAGTTTAAACAGGTTTCATGCAATGATTCAAAGCCTAAATCAAAATTCAAGCACAATAAGGTTACTGATGAACACTAACACAAGCATATTTTTACTTTGTTGATGTACTTGACCAACAAGCCAAATTCAAACACTCAAATCTTCAAACCAGGTTATACTAACAATGATTTAACAACTTTTAACCCTAAGCATGCATATATTCTAGATATTTCCAAAATCTTAGGTCAAAATCAGTCAAATTCAATGAGATATAGCACAATGTTTGATTCAAAGGTTTAAGACCAATAACTTGCAGAAACTAGTACTCAACCAAGCCAATAACAGATAACAAGCATAAACAATAACTTTCAACAACAAAATAACACTTAATGATCTTAAACAGATAATGCCAAACACCCCTTATCTTTGTCAAATCCAATTTAAACAAGTATAAGTGTATTTCAAGACCACCCAAGCCCAATCAAACACATTAACAAGTATAATATGCAGTATTGAACAAGATTAGACCACAAAATCAGCAAGAACACAAGCAACACACAAATTCACCAAAAATCCAAATTTTTGAACAGATTTGAGGTAGAATGGTGCAAACCTCATGGATGTACATCCACACCCACGAATTTTGAGCTTATGTGCTAGCAAGAACACGCACAAGCTTCCATAATAAAGCCTGCTAAGATTCAACAAAGTTAGAAGCAAAGTATAAAAATCAGAAAAGTGACCAAGCCTTGATTAATGCAACTCTTGTACCCCACACTTGATTATCCCCAAGTTATAAGCTTCACAACACCTTGATATCACAATATCAGGATGCTATGATCAGCTTTATAGCCCAAGAATTCCAAGGTGTACCAAGAAACTTAGCAAAATATCAAGCTATAGGAAAATGTGCAAACTTTTGCACACTCCTTGTGAAAACGTTTTGAGATTCAGGTTTTAGCAAACAATAAACAATATTAAGAAAGAAATAACAATGGCACTTGAGTTTTCTTCAAAGATTCAAACACATTTCATTACTTAGAACATGGATTTACAGAACTTTGAACAAAGTAAAATTCAAGAGCAAAAACTAATGGACTGAGTCATATGCCTTTTATAGGCTTACAATGTTGTCTAAGAAAGCTAAAAACGTAACCCTAATTGCTGGTGAAGTCCCAAAAATACCCTTGAGTAGCTTGAACTTGCTTGAACATGTGATTTTGTTTTGGCAGTTTATGTGAGTTGGCAGTGGTGAAAACATATCCAAGGGCTTCAAATAAGCTTAGAAAGTAAGCTGAAATGTGGGGCGTTGGATCCTCTTGGCTCCTTTGTCTTCTTCCTCAAGAGTGTAGCAGGGGAGTCACAAGGGGACAAATGTGGTGATGTGGCAAGTGATATTAAGGTTGAGATGTGATTAAGGGACCATTAATCACTAATCTGGAGATTTATGGGATCTAATTACAAGTAAATTAAGAAAGCCCAAAATTGTTCTTGAGGTGAATAGTTGCAAGTTTAATCCAGATTAGGGGTGATTAAGTTTAAATTTTGGGTAAAGGCGCCAAGATTAAAAAAGTAATAAACCGGGTTTAGTGGATGGTGATGTGGAGGAAGGGAGAGTGGTGATTGGTCGGTTTTGGTAGTGGGGCATGTGTCATGTGGAGAGTGGTCTAGGTGTCTTAGGTTGTCTGCCAGCTTTAGCCCCCAATCTTTCACACTTCTTTCACTTTGTAAATAAACAGCCCAAAATACGATTTCCTTTGTTATGGAAGTTTCCTTTTTCACACTTTTGCCCCAAAAGGTTTTGTAAAATGATTTCAAGGGTATTTCTTGCCATTTCATGTTTCTTGAAGGGTTGTTTTGGCATTTTCTTCATAGGTAATGGTCTTGACTTGTTTGTTTGACTTCTTGGAGGACTGAATTTGCCAAGTCATGATTAATGAGGGACCATTTTTGCCATTTCTTCAAAGTCAAGGGTCTTTTTTGTAATTTTGACATATTTAAAGGACCAAATTTGTAATTTCTTGTAACTTGAAGTCCTTCATGGTATGTTTGACTTTGAGGAGGATTAATATTGACATTTTAGTTTTGTTGAGGGACTAAAATTGCTAATTCTTCAAAGTGGAGGGCCCTTTTTGCAATATTGACAAACTGTAGGGACCAATCTTGTAATTATGAAGATACAAGGCTATAAAGTGTCAATTCTTCAATATTGGAGGACCCTTCTTCATAAATCTTCAAATCTTCAAGGGTTAGTCTTGGAAAATTCTTCATTAGGGCTTGGTTCAATGTGCGGCTTCGTTTCCCGTGTTTGTTTTTGTATGATTCTTGTGATCTTTTGTCATTTTCTCAATATCCATACCTAAAATACACAAGCAACAAACACAAGCATATATTTGGCCATTTTCATGATATTTTATGCATCTAAAGCCCTTTTTGGACGATGAGACTATGTATAAAAGCAGTCTCATCACCCCCCATACTAAACCATTGTCGTGCCCTGACGCAATGCTAGAATAAAGTATCGTAGCACCTCCAAAATTAATTTTTACTTACTTTTATTGAATGATAAACTAGCTATACTACTACTATTACTACTACTTGCGTTTTTAGACATAATGTATGATTTCATCGCAAAATGGGACGTTTAGGTTCATAGAATAAGAACACGTGAATGCTTCGTTAGAAATAATTTCGTCTCGTCGTCCTCGATTTTCACCCAATTACATGCCAAGCATGCAACGAGATCATTGTCATTATGAGTTAGTAATGCTAACACTACTCATATGCCCTAATCACGTACTTATCCTCCCATTATCCTAAGTTGTATCTCTTATATTTTATTTTGTCTTGAATGTTTCACGAGGATACATTTTTTGACTTATGCGATAATAGAGATTTAGGTCTAAAAATAGAGTCCTGACGGTGTAACCAAGACCATCAAATCAATAACCCCTCCTAATAGACAACGATGTCAAAAAATTAAGTCAACAAGAAGGATCGATAAACACGGTTTTATAACGGTTTTGAACATGAGACTTGTTACCAAGACTTTTATACGCCTCCTAACGGAAGGGCCTTATTATCATAGGTTTACCTCCATCTTTTATTCAACTTCGCCATGAAGCTTTTATTATGACTTCGGTCTTGCCTTGCCTTTTATTATCCACCTCATCGGTGGTTTTATTAGCCAAAGACGTATATCCACACGCTAAGGCGAATTTTGGATCTTTAAAGCTTCAAACATTAAGGCTTGATTCACTTTCAATTTTGCATATATTTTTCGGCCTATTGAGCTTCAAACTGTTTGCTTGATTTAGGTGAGCACTTGAAATCTTATTATTGGGTGAAGCTTTTGATTATTCGGGTGCCAGTACTTCAAAACCGTGACGCTGGCGATACCTTAATGTCTTCCCAATTTAATTACACGGAAGCTACTAGAAAAGACTAGAAACCCAACAATCAAGACTAAACCGCTAAGTCAATATTTATTAAGCAAAAAAAATATTTACAAGCGAAGGGAGATTAAGCAAACAACGAGAACACATGAGTTTTTGAAAGAATACGAGTACTCTATGTTTAGCATAGTAACTTATAATTAACTCTATCATTTCTCGTCCTCATTTAAGAGACTTAGCCTAATGTAAAGTTAAGGAATCGAAGCTAAGTGCTCAACACACACGGTCTAGTAAAAAATTACTCTTATTCTCGCCATCGGAAAATCTACATTTGTGTCTTCAAACACTTATAAAACATGAGAAAAATTTAAAATTCGGCCATTTTTAGCCTTATTTTGCAATAAAAAGATAAACAAAAAGATAAACTTTAGAAAGCGTGAAGGTTTGGCAAGGCAAGTATCTATTCACCCCCCATACTAAAGTTAAACGTTGTCCTCAATGTTTTGAGTCTAGGGGTGCAAACACCCCCATACTAGAGACGTAGTCGAATGCCTAATCTAGCATGGAAAGGGTGTAACCGTTAAATTTAAAGCCGTTTATGAAGTGTGCTATAAACCTAAGGTTAGGACATCAAAGGATATATCATGGATACTGAGAAAGTCTTCAAAGCAAACGATCGAGTGCTCCCATAAAACGAACACGAGAGGCTCCAATCGTGAAGATAATGATCATCTAAAATCCACAATTCACAAACAACCACGGAACAAAGGTTGGAAGGGCACAAATCCCCACACGTTACTACATTAGAAAGAGATAATATGTACATAGGATAAGCATGGGACTCCCCCACGAGGCACCTCGTTTTTGATTACCGAGTCATGAGCTCGACTCGATCCCCTCAATACTAATTATCATTGGGGAAGGTGATTTGGTCGAGGTAGTTCAAGGATGGAACTTCCCCGCCAAAGTAGTGCTTCAACCTATGTCCATTCACCTTGAAATTGGGGCCATCATTTTGAGCTAGCTCGATGGTCCCATATGGAAAAACTTGAGTCACGGTGAATGTACCGGACCAACGGGATTTCAACTTACCGGAAAAGATTTTCAAACGAGAATTAAAAAGCAAAACTTGATCCCCAATGTTAAAAACCCGGTTTTTAATTTTTGAATCATGCAACTTTTTAGTCTTTCTTTATAAATCAATGAATTTTCATAAGCAATATCCCTTAATTAATCCAATTCATTTAATTGCATTTTCCGGTGTTTTCCCGCGGTCTCCATGTCATCATTACAATGATTTAGGGCCCAATAAGCCTTGTGTTCCAATTCAATTGGCAAGTGACAATTTTTCCTATACACAAGCTTATAGGGAGTGCACCCAATGGGCGTCTTGTGAGCGGTCCTAAAGGCCCATAAAGTATCGTCCAACTTATCCGACCATGATTGTCGGTTTTCCCCAGTGGATCTCTCCAAGATCCTCTACAACGCTCGGTTCGAAACCTAGACTTGCCCACTCGTTTGTGGGTGATAAGCCGTAGAAAGCCGATGTGTAACCCTATATTTCCTTAGGACCCTTTCGAATTGGTCGTTACAAAAATGGGTTCCACGATCGCTTATGATTACACGAGGGGTTCCAAACCGAGAAAACAAGCTTTTCAAAAACTTGACTACCACACGAGCATCATTGGTGGGCAAAGCCTTAGCATACACCCACTTAGATAGGTAGTCAATCGCGACAAGGATGTACTTATTACCACAAGATGATGGGAACGACCCCATAAAGTCAATGCCCCAAACGTCAAAGATCTCACACACTTGGATGATATTTTGTGGCATTTCATCTTTTTGTGAGGCTTTTCCTTGTCGTTGGCATGAATCATATGACTTCACAAGCTATGTGCATCTCGGTAAATAGTAGGCCAAAAGAAACCAGCATCAAAGACCTTCTTAGCCGTGAGATTAGCATTGTGGTGACCACCCGTCGGTCCCTCGTGACAAACTCTAAGGATGTTAGCAACTTCGGTGCCAAAGACACAACCTCGAATAATTTGATCCGCACAAGTTCGAAACAAGTAAGGGTCGTTCCAAAAGTAGAACTTGACGTCACGAAATAATTTTCGTTTTTCTTGAGTCGTCATACCCTTGATGATGAAGTTGCCCGCATGGTAATTTGCGATGGCCGCAAACCATGGGGTGGAAGAATCAAGCTTAGATTTCACTACACCAAGTGTCTCGAGCGGAAATGTTTCGGTGATTTCCTCGGGCTCGTAAACACTTTGGTGAGGATCTTCCAAACGAGAAAGATGATCGGCCGCTAGATTCTCGGCTCCTTTTTTGTCAACGATATTGTGATCAAATTCTTGAAGGAGGAGAATCCAACGAAGTAATCTTGGCTTAGCATCTTGTTTAGCCATAAGATACTTGATAGCCGAATGATCCGTATACACTATGCATTTCGTCAAGACGAGATAAGGTCGGAACTTCTCAAATGCATACACCACGGCAAGGAATTCCTTTTCCATTGTAGTGTATTTTAGTTGAGCCTCGGTCATCGTCTTGCTAGCATAGTGGATAGGCAAGAAGTGTTTTTCATGATGTTGCCCCAAAACGACCCCAATAGCGTAGTCACTAGCATCACACATGAGCTCAAAGGGGAGGTTCCAATTGGGAGCAACAAGAATGGGAGCTTCGGTAAGTTTCCTCTTAAGGATTTCAAAGGCTCGTACACAATCTTCGTTAAAGACAAAACATGCATCTTTTTCAAGGAGATGTGCAATAGGTCGAGAGATCTTTGAAAAATCCTTGATGAATCGACGATAAAAGACCGCGTGGCCTAGGAAACACCTAACTCCCTTAACGGTTTTGGGATGAGGTAATTTGGCGATGACGTCTACCTTAGCTTGATCTACCTCAATCCCCGCTTTCGAAACCTTGTGCCCTAAGACGATTCCACTTTTAACCATAAAATGACATTTTTCCCAATTAAGCACAAGGTTGGTTTCCTCACAACGCTTCAACATTCTCTCAAGATTCGACAAACACGAAGTGAACGAATTACCAAACACGGAAAAGTCATCCATGAAGACTTCCATCGTCTTCTCGAGCATATCATGAAAAATAGCCATCATGCACCTTTGAAAGGTTCCCGGTGCATTGCAAAGTCCGAATGGCATTCTACAATAGGCAAACGTTCCATATGGACACGTAAAAGTAGTTTTTTTATTGATCACGAGGATCGATGGGGATTTGGAAGTAACCGGAAAAACCATCTAAAAAGCAATAGAAATCGTTTCCCGCAAGACGCTCCAACATTTGGTCCATGAAGGACAAGGGAAAATGGTCTTTTCAAGTGGCTTCATTCAACTTACGATAGTCAATGCACACTTTCCATCCGGTCACGAGTCTAGTGGGAATTAACTCGTTGGCATCGTTTGGCACAACGGTCATTCCTCCCTTTTTAGGGACACAATGAATAGGACTCACCCAAGGGCTATCAGAAATAGGGTAAATCATTCCCGCGTCAAGGAGTTTTAGGACTTCCTTTTTGATGACGTCGTGAATTTTGGGGTTCACCCTTATTTGACATTGGATTGCAGGCTTGTAATCCTCCTCCACTAAGATTTTGTGGGTACAAAATTTGGGATCGATCCCCTTAATGTTGGATAACTTCCACGCAATTTCCCCTTTGTGATCCTTTAGAACATCGACAAGTGTGGTTTTTCATCATCCGAAAGTTCTTTCGCAATAATAACCGGCAACTTGTCGCCCTCCTCCAAAATACATATTCGAGATGAGGAGGTAAATCTTTCAACTCGAGGATAGGTGGTTCCTCAATTGAAGATTTGGGCCCGATACTCATAACCTCCTCGGGTGGAGGAAATGGGAAATCGTTAAGAAAATCCTTGATAATCGAGTAGTCCTCATCATTGTCGAGGTCTTCGTCACAAGTACGTGGAACATCGAATTCTTCCAACGTAAAACCACCACCTTCAAATGGAGTGAAGGTTGGTGTCGAGTTATCAAGAATGGGATCTAACATAGTGGGGTTGCCACTATTTTCATCATCACCAAAACCTAAAAGTTCTTGTGAAAATTCCTCGTAAACAACGTCGATCATATCAACGAGGTTTATGGTTGCAACGGAATAAACATGAGAAATTTGAGAATTTTGAGTTGCGTTTATAACAAGTTCCTCGTCGTTGAAACGTAAGGTGATCTTTCTAGTGTTGATCCCAAACTTAGATCGATTTAGCTTGTGTAAACGAGATTAAATCAAGTTAAACACGTAGAGAAACTTTGTTGTGTATAAAACAATTTAAATTTTATGCGGAATTAATACTCAAACAAGAACACACAAACAAATGTAAAACAAACTTTCACTTGATTGATTAGAACAAACTTGCTTACAATGAAAGTGTTAAACGTATGAAAACTTATATGAAACAAAACCTAAAGGTCTTCTTTTATAGACATAAGAAGCCTTGTACAAGAGTCTACGTATCAACTATTCTAGGTAAAGATAAATATAGAAAATACATTGTTGATCCTATCTTTACTAGAAACAAACTAGAAACATAATACGCGTAGACTAAATCTTTCTATCAACGCTTGACTTCTTCCTGTCAACGCTTGATCTATCAACGTTTGTTTTCTTCTTATCAACGCTTGTTTTCTTCTTGTCAGCTTTCAAGTGTACTGGTTACATTTTATTCCCAACAATCCTCCCCTAAACTTGATACCTACTCTAGCAATCAAGTTTCTGAATAAAAATTAAGAACTAGGAGGAATCTTACAAATCTTATCATATTGGTAATAAACATGCCTAATCAAATCTTTGGCCACATCACTTGAATAGTCAATCTCCAGCTGTGTTGTCTTCATCTTGTCCAAAACTTCTTTGAACATGGGATACTCAACATCTCCAAGAAGATACTCAGCAAACTTTGTAAAACTCAAATAATACACACCAGCAGCTGAATACAAACGCCATTGAAGTCCACTGATATCATCCTCAAGATCCTTCCAAATAGGATCTTCTTCTTCTGGTGCATACATTCTCTTGAATGTTGACCAAAGATTTATTCCATTGACTGAAGTAGGTGCTTCAGTCTCATACTTGGCCAGCAACAACCTCCAAAGGTCTTCCAAGTCTTCCCTATCCATACTTGCAAAGAGAGACATAAGAGTAGTAAATATGTGTACCTCTTTCCCATATCTGCCAATCATCCAAAACCCACTTACATCTTCTTCATAGCTAATGATAAGGTTTCTGGCATCAAGAGGTAACACTTGTACCATATCTGAAGCTTCCATGGGTGAGAGCTTAATGCTCCTTCTAAGAACAGCTTCACTGGGATTCACTTTATTTAAACCTTTAGGGAATTCAAGTGGAACTCCCTTCTTCAAAGGCCTTGGAACAATCATTGCCTTTTGAATCTCCATCTCTTCTGCAAGTTCTTCTTTCCTTTCAACTGAAAGAAGTCTGATAGTGTTCATCTCTTGCACTCTTGCCCAAATGGGATAAGCCTTATACTCCAATTCTTCAAAGGATAATCCCTACAATTTCTTGAAGGTCCATCCAGTTCCATGACATCTGAGTAACATGTAGTAAAGCTCCCTTCTATCCCCTCTTCAGCAGTGAGAAAACATTGCTAGCCTTATGCTTCAGAATTACCTTGCAGTCTCTTTGAACTCTTAGAAGAATCTCTAATCCCCAAATTTGGTCTGAAATTGTCAAATCTGGATTCTCCATAATCCTATTCTCCCAAGCATGGTACATCTGAGCAACTTCTGGCATATCATAATCTACTTGCAATTTCAACTCTCTGAGCTTCTCTCTTGCCAACTCATCACCATATTCAAGTCTCTATGGTTGTTCAATTATCATTACACTTGAATCTGAACTCCCTTCATCACTTCCTTCTTGTTCCTCAGAAGTAACAACAAATGGTGATTCACCAACCTTCTTCATCTCTTGTTCCACAAGTTGTGCAGCCAACCTTGAATTAAACTCTACTTGTGCTGCATCCTTTGGAACTTCTACTTCTACCATAATTCCTTTACCCTTATCTAATGGATCAATGATGGGTAAAGCTGATGATGGTACCTGTGAAGACACTTCTTTGATGATAGCTGATGATTGGAATACATCAACCATATCTGTAGGTCTGTCAATGCTCAAATTCTGTGTGTCAGCGCCCAACTTACTCCTGTCAGCGCTTGATGTGTCAGCGTTCAAATTTTGCGTGTCAACGCTCACCTTATTCGTCTCAGCTCCTCTTGTGAACTGCTCCATCATTGCTGTAAAAGACAAGTTCAAGTTTGTAGGAGTAACCAAAGATGTATTAGAACCTGGTTGCTTCTTCAATTCAGTGAGGGCTTCAGCAACACCCAAAGATTCTCCATCATGTGAGCCTTTGTCATTCACACGGATCTTCTCATCCTCCCCTTTGGAAGATTACTCCATTCCACGCCTAGTGATAGCATCCTCCGAAATAACAATCCTCTCCCTCAATTGCTTGAGTTCAAGGCCTTGTGTACTGACTGTTTGTACAAGGTCTGCATTTTGCTTTTGCAAGCTAATGCAGACAGCCATCAATTCCATCAATGTGTATGGTTCCAATCTGCCCTCCTCTAGAATGGGTATTTGACCTCCCAAAGTAGAGTCATGGGGCATGGATGAGGTCTTAAAGATGTTAGGACTGTCTTGGCCTGCATCTAAGCGAGTACCAATAGTCCCAGCCTCATCCATAGTACCAACCACACTTGTGGTGGTGATTCTCTCTACAACATGGCTAGGACCACTAGAGGAGAACACTCCAGTAGTCCTTGGGGGTTTAATCAACCTATATTCAGGGGGGTGTAGAAGATGATGTGGATTGGGTGGTAGTTTGAAGGTTAAGGGGTGTTTGGGTCTGTGAAGGAAAGGTGTAAACGTTTGGATTACTAGTGTCAACGCCAACATTTAATGTGTCAGCGTTGAAGGATTCCTGGTCAATTTCCATGTGTTGAGGTGAAGGCAAAGGGTCTGGTATTGGGTCAAGTTGTAGTTGTGGGTCTGGTTGGGGTTGTGCTGCTGCAATAACAGCAAGCATAGCTTGGGTAAAGGGTAATTCACGGTGAGGGGGTAAGTTCATCTTACTAAAAATAGCTTTCTTTTGCACAGGGATCTCATAAAAATCATCATGATCCCTTGTACAATACCCTTGGTCATCAAAAATCATTTGTAAAAATCTGGGATAAGCCAAAGTCATCTTATTCCCTTTGTTTTTACACATGCCATCAGAAATTAGTTTTGAAAAATTATACTTTTGCCCATTTGTAATGCACACAATTGCACTAGCAATAGATCTGTTAATTTCATTATGTTCAGTACATTTGGGACTCAAACATTGAAGGATGACATGTATGAGGTACTTCCAGGCTGGGGGAAATTCTTGTTTATGATATTTATTTAAAGTACCCTCATCAGGGAAAGGATACCTCAAAGCCCGAAGTCCTTGTTCTATCTCATTAATGGAAAGAGTGGTTATACCATCTGTATCATTAAGATGCAAAGCCTGACGAACCAAGTTTCAGTAACCACCCAAGTACGCCCATGAACAATAGCTGTTAATGTAGTCACATTATTAAGCGTTGAGGAACTAACAGTGTTCCAAAACTGTTTAATATGAGTGACAGGGATGAGAGGAGCATGAGAAAGAGCATACCGTAATGGAGATGCATTCAAATACGCCACCATCTGAGTGTATTGTGGAAACAAAGTATCATCAGCCTCCAAATAAGCAATCATATTGTGCTGACTCCTGAATCCCAATACCAAGTCACTTGGTTTAAACTTTGGTACCATTGTTGAAGAAAGCTGTTTGTGAAAGATGGATGAAAGATGAATTATAGGAGAAAAAGTGTTAGACAAGAATATGATAGTACCCTATTTAAAAATAGGAGCCAAATATATAGGAGAGATAGGCACATGTGATTGGTCAAAAATAAGGCAAATATTTTCAAAATATAATGATGAAATATTGAAAAGAAAATAAGTTATCTTGTGCATTAATTAAAAGTTATCTACTCTCAAAATTACGGCCCCAAAATTCGTCAAAAATAACAATTGGGTAGGTCCCAATGAGTGTCAACGGTAAAAATAACCCATCGACGCCCAACGGCTATATCCTTGTCAACGTTTGCAAGAACCATGTCAGCGTCTAAATTGGTCACAACAACGTTTGGAAAAATATTTTTCAGCGTCCAAAAATAAAAGTAATAAAAATGAAAAAGGACCTTAACAAAGTAATTTATCCTAGTGAAGATAACCTATAAATTGACAATTATTATAGGGCGGCAAGCACTGTCCAGTTATGCACACTTGCTTATGCAAGATAGACATAACAGTCCTCTAGTGTCCCTTGATAACCAAAATTCTTAACAATTAAGTTATCTCATAATATCCCTTGTAACTCTCTAGGTAAACCCATTATAAATTATTCCCAAGTCTCCCAACAGACCACATCCAATTCTAGGCCAAAAAGGTCTTAACAGCATGCATAGTATATCAACTTTGCATGCTACAGTGCCTCATGAGATAGAAAACTAACTCACACTCACCTGTGGACACAATCTAGAATTATGATAAGAGTATTATAAGAATACCCAAAAGTCCTAAAGGTTCCTAAAACCTCCCCTTAAACTGTGATACACAAGTTGCCAAATAATATGCATGTATATAAAAATTTATGTCAAGATAGGAATATAAATATTCCAACCATCATCCATAAAGTGAAACATGCTCCAATGATTCTCCAAGGATCCATAAGCAACTCTGTATCCAATGGTACAATGCTAACAACACCTGCACACTTAGATCAAAAACCACAAAACTAACATGTTGCTGACAACATCACGATAACACTTATCAGCGTTAAGATAACCTTTGTCAGCGTTAGACAAATATAGTGGAAAATCTAACTTCTCAAAAAGACCAATAACAATGCATATCCTGTACATACTTTTACAATAAGACCCCAAAACACGTATTAGGTGAGATTCATCATTCCAATACTTGTTACCAAGTATTGAAACCTTCCAGTATCAAAAGGTTTAGTTAATAAATCAGACACATTTTCTTCTGTGTCAACCCTATCTGGTTGTATTAAACCATTTTCAAAACAATCTCTTATAAAATGATGTCTAATTTCTATGTGTTTTGTTTTAGAATGATGTACAAGATTTTTAGTAATGCATAAAGTACTGTTATTGTCTACAAAAATCTTGGTATGCATGAAATTATACCCATAATCCAACAGCTGGTTCTGAATCCATAAGACTTGTCCACAACAAGCAGCTGCTGTAACATACTCTGCTTCGGTTGTAGAATTGGCCACCAATGTTTGTTTCTTGCATTGCCAAGATATCAACCTACTCCCAAGAAACTGACATCCACCAGTTGTGGATTTTCTATCAAATTTATCACCATCATAGTCACTGTCTGAATATGCAATAAGCTCCAATGGTGAATCTTTTGGATACCATAATCCCAAGTCTGGATAACATCTAAGGTACCTAAAGATTCTCTTGACAACATGAAGGTGACACTCTTTGGGAGTCACTTGATGGCGTGCACATGCACATACATCAAACATAATGTCAGGTCTTGAGGCTGTGAGATACATAAATGAACCAATCATTGATCTATAGTGCTTGACATCAACATCTTTTTCATCTCCAACTTTTCCCCAAGGGTGTTCTCTATCCCTAGGAGTACTAGCCCAATGGGGTTTCGGTTTCCCTAATGCCCACTTCCACTCTCACGTGCATTGGACTTGCTCTTGTTGCTGTTTCCAGGATTGGTGTTGGGTCGACCTGGGGTAGCAACATTGGTTGGACAATCGCGAGCAAAATGGCCTTGTTGGCCACACTTGTAGCATCCTTGGCATTGTCCTCCAGTAACATGATGGTAGTTGCACTTTGAACACTTAGGATTGGTCCCTGAGTAGTTCTTGGTGCGATTTGTGGGAGTAGTGTCATCCGCTTGCCCAACATTTTGCTTTTTGGAAGGCCGCTGGTGCTGGCTACGAGAGTTTTCATCAGATTTCCTCTTGTTGTCTGTTTGCCTCTCGGACAGATTGCGGGCTCGTTTGTTGATCAACTCAGTCGCAAATTCCATAGCACCTTCAAAAGTGGTGGGTCGTGAAGCTAGCACACTGTCATGAATGTTGTCAGGGAGCCTGCTGACATACTTTTCAATCTTGTCACTCCTTAGAGAAAACATTCTGGTGCACATCAAGCTTAACTCTTGAAATCTTTGGTTGTACCAAAGGATATCATTGTTCTTACACTTGAGATCCCACTGCTCGACTTCCAACTTCTTCATTTCTCCTCTGGGAAAATACTTTTCAGTCATTTTTTCCTTGAGGTTGGCCCAAGTGAGAGTATAATCAGTGTCATGTCCAAGGATTGCGACCGCAAAGTTCCACCAAGTAAGGGAGCTCTCATACAGAGTGCATGTAGCAAACTTAACTCTGTTCTAGTCAGCACAACCGCTGATGCGGAATACTGTCTCTAGTCTTTCAAACCACTACATCAATTCAACAACTCCTTCTTTCCCTCGGTAGTATGAGGGTTTACATTTTAAGTAGTCGGGGTAAGAGCAACCCCTGTTGGTGTTGTTTCTGCGTGCATCGAAGTTTGGATCATTGTTTACATTTGGGTCAGCTCCTCTGGCTGCCATGGCTACTGTGATGCCTTCACTTATCATTTATCTGAGTTGAGCAGCGGTAACATTATGAGTAGCTTCAGGAACTTCGGTGTTAGCGGTGTTGGAAGTGGTTGCATTATTGGGGTTTGATCGCATAATCACCATTTGTCTATAATCATACACAAAATAAGATTATTAGTTCAAACGTTAGTACAGTTTTTATATTATTTGCACGTGAAAATTTCATGCACTGATTTCATAACAAATTTAGATAATCTGTCAAATAATATAATACATTGCACAACAAATATAATAAAGAAAGTGATTATATGTTATTTCCATAAGAAATTAAACATTCATCTAGCATAACAAAATCTAAGTCATAGGCCAGTTAGGCCTTGTCCAAGGTAATGATACACACAGTCTTTAAAATATTAAATCCCAAAGTTGCAAGTCCAAGAGAAAAGAAATGATAGAGTACATGATTACATCACCAAAAGCTTAAAAAAAATAAAAGTACAAAAGCCTTATATCATGATTGTCGGGATGCAACCCGTAAGCTTGTCATGATGTGCAATAAGTTTAGTACATCTATATTAATCATGCTTAGATGGTCCACTAGATGAGGCCGGTGTTGATGGTGCGAATGGGGCTGAAGATGCTCTCCGAGAACCCTATAATGTCTGAATTATCGCTCGGGTCTCCTTGAGCACATGGAATGCTGTCAGCAAATGGGTCCGGAGTCTATTGGTGGCTCCTAGGAGATGAGTCATCTCTGCAGTAATCCCGTCTTGTCGGACGGTGGCAAGATCACAAAAGATAGACAACGATTGCTTCTGAGCAGATAGGGCAGTATGGGTCTGATGCTGAGGACCCTTCATGACCTGAAAAAGTTGGTGAAGACGACGGTTCTCCTCTATGAGCCACTTCAATGCTTTATCAGTCCTAGCCTGGATGCCTTTAGTGGCCTGAGCTTCTCTCCTCATGGTGCGGGAGAAAGTGTCAATACGATCATGGATGACGGTGTGGCCTTGTCGACCGGCTATCACTAGGCTGCGGAGGTCCGGTATCTCCTTCTCCTGGAGTGCAGCCAATGCGGAAATCTGAGCCTGAACAGAATCGACACGTCTCACTCCGGAGCCTTCCCCGGTCTCATAAGTGGAGACGGGTACGGACCTAGAGAAATAGCCCGATGATAAGAATGGAGGCACGGAAGTTGGTAGGCTAGGAAGAACCTGGTCCTCATCCATAGAGGTCGGGGCCAGTATAGCTGATGCAGAGATAGGAAATGAGTCCTCTGGGAATACAGCTTCTATAGTTGGGTCATCCTCTAAATCCGAGGCAGACAACCATCTATACTGCGTCGATCGTGGAGATGAACGAATAACTGGAGTAGGAGCTGTCATGGGTAGAAGAGTCGAGGATGCGGTAGGCGGAGTCATGATGCTCTGAAATAGTATTATTTTAAGTTTGAAGTGAGTATAGGTTTACAAACAAAGAACAATATTATTTTAGATTACATGCTTTATGAAATATATCCCTTTTTAAACAATTATTATAATGTTTTAAGGTTATAATTATTAATACTTATACATATATATATATATATATATATATATATATATATATATATATATATATATATATATATATATATATATATATATATATATATATATATATATATATATATATATATATATATATATATATATATATATATATATATATATATATATATATATATATATATATATATATATATATATATATATATATATATATATATATATATATATATATATATATATATATATATATATATATATATATATATATATATATATATATATATATATATATATATATATATATATATATATATATATATATATATATATATATATATATATATATATATATATATATATATATATATATATATATATATATATATATATATATATATATATATATATATATATATATATATATATATATATATATATATATATATATATATATATATATATATATATATATATATATATATATATATATATATATATATATATATATATATATATATATATATATATATATATGTATGTATATATATATTATCATTTAAGCAATTCATTCAACAATTCGTAAGTACAAGGTTTGGTTTAATATGGCCTATATTCTCATTCCAGTATTTTACTATGTAGTGTAAAATTTTCAATTTTTGCACGTCTAACATTTTCCATAGCAATATCTCACTAAACAATATTAATAATCAAGTTTAGTAATCAATATATATACACTTAGTACACATTGCATAATATGCCCTAAGGTCTATATGCTTAACTAATACGGTCCCAAAATAAAATCTCAAAAAGATTTTTAAAGTTATAGTCCAATTTTAAATAAAAAAAAATCATTTTATTTTTATTTTATTTAAAAATTTATCTGGTTCTTTATAACTAATGCTCTGATACCATTCTCTGTGACACCCCGGGTAGGGTCAAAATATCCGGAAATATCCACGGAGATGTCACAAGGGTGGATCGATAGCATATAGTCCATAGAGCATAAGATAAAGAGTTAGTCAAATCAGATTACATGTTTATTTAAACAAATAAATAAAAATTGTCTTAAACATGACAGTAGGTGATTGTTTTTGTTTCCCAAATAGAACCCCTGACGAGTCCTATGATGCAGATTTCTAAGATGTTGGAGACCATGCACACACCACGTACTAACTTCATATTCTTGTGCAAAACATACTAACGGGGGTCAACATAAAGTTGGTGAATTTACAGATTTTAACAATTAATTAGTTTGGACATACAATAATCATAGAAGTAATAACGCACAAAGCATTCTTACTAAAATGTAAATAAAATTTCTTTATTATTAGAAACTGAAGCTTAACCTCCATAGTCCTCAACAGATGAGGACGTAGTGTCTTACAATAAGACACCCATTCCAGTTCCAACATGGGATACGTCTATTGTCCCGGCCAAGCACAGTGAGCATGACTCACCCAGACGGGGATGGTCAATCCCTAATAGATCTATTTATAAATTCGGGCGATTTACAATAATTTAACACTTTCAATAATAATCAATCATAATCAAGTTTATACAATCCAGTTTTGTCCATTATATGTTTGCATATTTTCTTTCCCAAAAGGGAAAGGTTTATCAAAAGTTTATATGGGGTTGTAAACTCACCTGGGAGTAGGCAATTGCTGTTTTGTACGAATATCCAATTAAAGTTCACGCCAAAGTTATGGCTAATTAGATAGTACAGTCTTAATAGATAGTACAAAGAACATATATGTATGCTTATACAGATTTTATTCAGTTCATTTATGCTACGGTATTTATCTAAATAACCGTGGTTCAAGTAGCATCAATATTCATTTAAACTTATTTATATAAGTTTCATTTCTAAGTAAACATAAAATGTTTAACTATTAATATCAGTTAGCATACATGTATTTATAGTAATCATTTAACTTATAATTAAGTTTCTTAGTTAAGTAGACATAAAATGTTCTACTTAAAATATTAGTTTACATTTTCCGTTCAAGTATTACAATCACTCATTTACTACTAGGTTTCATTATTATGTAAACACAAACATCCTACTTAATATTAGTTCACGTTCGTAGTTCATGTATTATAATCATTCATTTAGACGTATCATTAAGTTTCTCATTTTGAGTAAACGTAAAGTGTTTTACTTATATATTAGCATTCAATTTGTTCAACGTTCATATATTTCTTATTTTCTAAAAGTATATGAGTTTACGTATGAGCAATACCTATTCATAATTGTTTATACAATTATTTCCTAAAGTAAATATAAATATTTTATTTAATTTTAAGTTCCCATACATTATTTTAATATTTATAAAATAATTTAAACTTAAGAATTTATACCTTATTCTTATGGTCTAAGTATTTTAATTATGTTTTATTATTATTAAAATAGATTTTAGGGTTAGGGCTTGGTAATGTTTCGGGATATGGCAAAACTAGTCCCTCTATATTTTTAAACAAATATAACTTTCGGATTTTTACATATTTCGTACCAAGGGCTTGCTAAAGTTTCGGTTTATGGCATATTTAGTCCCCCTAGTTATATCTAGGTTTTGTAACTTTATTAAAATTACAAAAACAGCCCCTAGGGCTTCTTTAAGTTTCGGTAAATTACAAAAATAGTCCTTAGGGTTTTAAAATGACAAAATAACTTTTAGAAACTTCCCAAAATGGTCCCTAGGATTTAATTTGCCACGAATGGTATTTATTAAACCCTAGACTTTTGGATAATTACATTTTCAGTCCTTGTGTTTATTTATTTATCAAAATAAGTTTCATAAGTTAAGGTTTTAGTCCGTAAGTTTCATAAATTGTCATTTTAATCCAAAAAGTTTTTATAAGTTACATTTTATTATAAAAACTTTTGTTTAAACATTTAAACCTTATATGGGCTCATTCAAATGGGTTAAAGTATCTAACGGGCCATCTAATGGGCCTAATTATATTTTAAGTTTACCAATATTGTTAAATGGGCTTATTTACATTTTTAAATCCATTAACTAATTAAATAGGCCTAAGCATATTCTTAAGATTTATTAAGATGGTCAAATCGGCTTATTGGGATCATTAAGCCTTGGATTACATTTTATGGGCTTAAATAGTTCATTAACACTACTTTACATGTTATGTAAGTTTTAACTTAGGATACTCTTATAAGCTTACTATTAGCTTATTCATATTTAGTTTTAAATCTAAAATAAAGGAATAAAGCTTATAGTTGTTTTATGTGATGTTCCAAATTAGATCTAGGTGTGTTACAAAGTTGCATGCAAGTCATAAGCCCTTTTTGGAGCTTATAACCTACGGCTATTATTAGTTATAGCTTATTAAGATGAGTTTAAACTTTGTTTTAAGGTTACATGTACTTATATGTGTTCCAAAAATAGATCTAACTATGTACAAATCAAGTAAACAAGTCACAAGTCCAAAATGAGATCTAAACTATGTCTAGACCTAAAAATCAATCATAGATCCATGTACACTCATATATAGTCCATGGCTATATTTCTAAATCTTAGTATTTCCAAGATGAACACTTTATCTAGTTTTAAGTCTTGTAAATATTTACAAAAATACAACATGATTATCTAGGTTACATACATATTCCCAAGGTTATTATCATTCCAAGAAAACAACATATAGCCCACGGCTATATTGTTTTCTCCCAATATTCCTATAAGATCTATTAGCTTATTTCATGTTTATCATGTTAAGTTAACACTTATCACTAGATTAGGTTTTATAATGACATGCATGTACATCTAACCCATTTATGGTCATATGTAGCCCACGGCTACATATATTCCATAAGTTATTTTTATGATTTTTAATAGTCCATTTAACATGTATCATTTCATATTCCATCATTTAAACTTAACACAGAAATCACATATACATTAACCATGTATGCCGTGACCTTTAAGGTTATGGTCTTCATGATTTATAAGTAACACAAATTCATTTCATGAGATCTATGACTATTAGTTTAACCATAGTCCCATAAAACAAGATTTGTGATCCATGCAACATTTATATTTACAAAACGTCTCATATGATTTTTAAATCAAGTTTAAAACATAGAATACAAGTAAAATGTTTCTTATTAAAAGATTTTAAATCATGAACATGATTTTTATAAATATGTCGTGACCTAATATGATCTTGGCTTAATCAAATCTTGGTTTTGTAATGTTATTTACTTGTGTTTATAGATGGATGATGATGCATGCAAGTGAAAATGAAGAAACATAAGGAGTATACCTTTCTTGCCTAAATGTTATCAAGGAAGATCTATATGCACTAGGAGATTAGAGATCTAATATAGTTGATGAAGAAAATCCTAAACATAAGCCAAGCCGTGGCCTATAGATTCGGCTAGGGCTTGATAGTATGATTCCAAAGATGGTGATACTACTAAATGATTAGTAGTAATGAAGAAGAAGACAATAACTAGTAAAGTTTATGTGTTCTTGGATGCATTCGTATGATTTGAGAGAGAAAGAAGATGAGAGAAAAATGAGATTAGATTTGCATGTGTGTATGAGAAGTGTGTGTGTGTTTTTGGCTTAAAGAAGAAAGAGAAAGGGCAAGGCAAAAGGCATGATTGCCTTGGTAAGAAAACTTGTGCCAAGTGTAGGCTTTTGTGTTTCACATGCATCTCTTCTCCTTCCACATACACCTTGGTAAGATAAATTGTGCCAAGTGTCATCCCTTACCTTTCCAAGGCAACTCTTCCGCTTCCACATGGGGGATGCCGTGTATCTTCACCCAAAAGGAGAAAGGGTGGGTTTGTCATGGGCTTATATTAGGCTTAACATAGAAGAAAATATCTTGGGCTAGTCCAAGGGATGTGTAGTATGCATATGATGTATACATAAGTATAAACGGCTAAGTATGCATGGTGTAATATTTTTCTCTAATTTGTTAAGTGTTGAATACTCAAATGTTGGTTCTACATTTTTATTACTTGTTCTTCTAGTTATGAGTTCATGGTTTTAAGTTATAAAACTTATTACAACAAGTATGAATGTAAAATATAAGTATATATGTATATTTATTTGGACAAGTTCACACACAACTTGTAGAAACATAACACATAAGAAAGTGTTCTAGGTTTATTGGGTGGAATTTTATTATATTTATTGATGGTAAAATCATGGATTTTACACAAAATTTCACTTTAGATTGATAAAACAAACTTGATTACAATGAAAGTCGAATACTGGAATAATGTGTATATACTATAAACCCTACGACCTCCTTTTATAACATAAGGAGTCGTGTACAATGGATAACCTATCAACTATTTTAGGAAAAGATAAATATAGAAAATACAATATTTGAGTATATCTTTCCTTCAAATAACAAACGTGTTAACTAAGTTTTCCTATCAGTGCTTGGACTTCTTCTTGTCAGCGCTTAGATACTTCTTGTCAATGCTTGATCTGTCATCGCTTGATTTCTTCTTATCAGCGTCCAAATAACTCTTGTCAGCGTCTAAGTGTCTTGGCTCATTTTATTCCCAACAGTTTATATTACCAATAAAATGTTAAACATGCATCAATCCAACATGAACAAGTTACAAGAACAAGATTCAAGCATCAAACATCAACATTCAACATCAAACACCAAAAATCACTTATCACCAAGATTTTATCAAATTTTTGGATAAAAAATGACAAACCTCATGAATGTACATCCACACTCACGAATTTGAGAGATTATGTGGTAGCTTAACAACCACAAGCTTTCAATAAGCTGCTAAGAACAACAAGCTTAACACAACAGATTGAATATGAAAAAAATGAAAACAAGCAGATTTATCCAATCCTTGTTCCCCACTCCTTGAATCCTCCCGAACCACAAGCTTCACCACACCTTGATAATCTTCTTATCAGGGTGCTATGATTAACTTTTGATCCAAAAGTTCAAGTATTTGAACTAAGAACTTGAAAAAAAATCATATTTTTAGAAAACCTTTGAACAAATTTGCAATACTTAAAACCAAACTCTTGGAACTTAAAATCACAAACTTTGAACAATAAAAACAAGAATATAAGATTGGAACTTGGAATTCGTCAAAAAATCAAACACTTTTTCATTCACATAGAAATAAGGCTTTACAGATTTTTGACCTAGGAAAACCAAGAACAACAAACAATGTATGACCCTATACCCTTTATATAGAGGGTGTACATGTATTCTATAAAGCTAAAAACTAAAAACCCCAAGTTGTAGAAGTCCTAAAATGCCCTTGTCGAATTTTGAATATTGTTGACTGATCTTGTGTAACATGTGAACAATCCTTGTTGTTTTGTGATCTTGAACGTTTATTTTGAGCTTAGGATGAAAGAAAAGCTATGGGGCGTTGATCTACTGGCACATCCTTCTCTTGTTGCTAGTTTGTGGGTAAGGGGAAGGTTGGGGGGATCACATGGGTGTACTGAGAGAGAATATTAGGGTGGGGTTTGGTTTAAGTGATGATAAATTAGTGATCTAGAGACATATAACTAAAACCTCTTTGGTTTGCAGTCAATTGGGATTAAGGTTTATGTGTGAATAGTTAATGGTTTAATCCAGATTTAGGGATTATGTTTTGTGTTTAGGCGCCAGTTTTTGAAACTAATAAATATATAGTTAAACCGGTTAGTGGTTTGATGAGGTGGAAAAGGGTGGGATGTGATTGGTTGAATGGGTGAGTGGGGTGAGGTGGCAGAGTGTGGTTGGTTAAGGTAAGTTTCCTTGTCTCACAAGTTTAGCCCCTTACTTTGCAACTTTGTTTCCTTTCAAGTTATATCAGCTCAAACTCGAACTCCTTTGGTAATGAAGTTTTAAACTTCACATTTTGGCCACAAATATTTTCCAAACTGTATTCAAGAACTTGTTTTGTAATTCCATTATTTTTTAAGGGTTGTTCTTGGCATATCTTCATACTTCAAGGTCTTTACTTGTATTCTTGTCTTTATGGAGGACTAAAAGTGACAAGTCTTCAAATTTGAGGGACCATTCTTGTCAATTCTTTAAAGTTGAGGGTCTATTTTGTAATTTTGACAAACTTTAGGGACGAATCTTGTAATTATTAATAAACAAGGGTTTAAAGTGTCAATTATTCAATAATGAAGGACCTTCTTGTACAATCTTCAATTCTTCAAGGACTTTTCTTAGAAAATCAACTCTAGGGCCCGGTTCATTGTGCGGCTTCGTTTCCTGTGTTCGTTTTTGCTTGTTTCTTGTGATCTTTTGTCATTTTCTCAATATCCGTACCTAAAATACACATTGAACAAACACAAGCATATATTTGGCACTTTTTATGATATTTTAACCATTTTAAGCCCGTTTTGGACGATGAGACTATGTATAAAAGCAGTCTCATCAGACACGAAAATTGAAGAGTTGGAAATGTTATATGGACCAATTTTTGATGAATATTTCACGAGGGAGAAACATGTTGTATCTAAGTCTTCCGCTGTCACTCATGATAAGAATGATGATACCGATCATCGTCAAGAAAAGGATATAACTTCATCTACGTCAACACGGGTTGCTGTAGACCTACCTCCTCAGAATATCACTTCAACAATCGATCCTACAACATCCACAACTAATGGCATTGCTCCAGAGAACACAACTCAAGCAGACAATGCATTCAATGACGAAGACGACTTTATCAACCCATTCGGTACACCCGGTACATGAAACTGGAGAGTCGTCTACTCGCCATGTTGATCCGTCAAATATGCATACATTTTACCAACGACATCCTTCAACGCATCATTGCACCCGAGATCATCCTTTGGTTCAAGTAATTGGAAACCCTTCACAGCCTGTTCGTACAAGACGACAATTAGAAACCGATGGCGATGTTTGTATGTCCGCACTCGCAGTGAGTATAGCTGAACCGAAAAACATCAAAGAAGCCATGGCTGATCATGCTGTAAGTTTATGGACTTATATTTAATAGTCATGTGAGAGGATCAAACTCGAGATTACGGGATTGCACACAATACGTAAAGAGTTCATTTAATTAATAAATATATTTATCGTATTTATTAATTTATTTAATAAATATATTTATGTATAATTTAACTGAGCAAATAACTATACAACTTTAACGATCATTAATTAATTAATAGTTAAGTTATAACGAGCGTTAAATAAACATATAATATGTATATACAAAAGGAAAGAAGTTTGGAAGATTCTGGAACACCCCTTAGGGGTGTTCGACCGTCGGTTATGCCCAAAGGGGGGGGGGGGGGTAAAACTTACCTTATATTTATTGGGCTACAATGAGTTGGAAGTCTATAAATACACCTCCTAATCCCCTCATAATCAAAACATCAATAATATTTTCCCCTCTTGTTTCTCTTGGTCGATCGCCACCCTCACCAACAAAAGGGTTTCGGTTGGTTTTTCTTGGTTGATCGATTGTATACATAATCTAGTCCTAGCCCCTCTTTAGGGTTGTTGGGTAGATTAATTACAAGAGTTGTAGCTCGGTTTTCACGTGCTAGAATCACGGTTAGCTCGTTGTATTACGTGTGTACAAGAACGTAATATAGTCTTACTTTAGACTATATCTTGGTATATACGGTTTAAACCTAAATCGGTGATTTGTTCTTCGTCTTGCGGAATTGCTTTAGCATAAAGGTATGTAACCCTAATTCGATTAATTATAATTGTGTTATTAATTATAATCTTGTTAAATCGCTTCCACTGTACGTGCTTTGATCTCGTTTATGGTTTTAAATAATTGTTATGATACTAATAATCCTCCAGTGGCATCTAGAGCCGTTTTAACATGTTATAATTATCGAAAATCTAAAGTCTTTTTAACTATAATTGTTTTGAGTTAAAACTACATATTTTTTAGGTTTTTCATAATATTATGGTTTTTGTTTTTTAAAAATTAGGGTTTTTACTCTATTTTTTAATAAAAAAGTGAATTGTTTTGAAACCCTAAATTACATGTGAGATCATTTTAGATTAAATTACATGATTAATTGTTATGTCATGTATGGTTACGATCCGTAAAGATTGAATTGTTAATATTTGTGGGGATTCCATGATTACATGCATGTTTTCATGGATCGTAAAATTATATGTTTATATGATTTTATGTGCTACGTCATTATTTGATTCTGTTAATGCAATTGATGCCTAAAAACATTATTAGTGTTAACTAATCTTTCTTAGTTTTGATCACAACAAACTATACAACACATTTAGTATAAAACACAAAACGAATAATTTAACTAACACTATCATCAAGGTAATAATCATATCACTAACTTTTCTTAATCATACTTAGTGATCATCAAAGTGATTATCTTTAAAACTCACTTTTGTTAATATGACAAAAGATTTTTTAATAAACTTTCTTTTTAAGAAAATGTTTTATTAAAATGGAAAATGTAAATTTGAAAATGGCATATTCCATATGCCATAAGAATATCCTTTGAAGGTTTAAAAAACCTCAGATATTCCTACCCCACTAAAAGACAAAATTGGAGCGTAGTCTACTGGGCTGTCCTTTAAATAGCTAGGCGGTTCTCTAGCGATAATGAACCGCCGGGTTAGATAAGGAACCGCGCCCAGCTAGCCGTTGCACTTTATCTCCTATAAATAGTGGATCAAATCTCATTTTCCAACAACCTTTTTTGGACGTTTTACTCAGCCCCCTTTCTACTTTCTATAGCATAATCATTAGTAAATGATCACTTAATGTGTTAAGTATGTTTACATATGATTATCCTCTTGATCCCCTCCATTACCTTGTCCAAAGAGAAGATCACTCACTCACTAGTGTTGTGATAAAGATGAATCCATGAATTAGTCATGTTCATCATGTTAGCCTTTTTGTTTTATGTTAATCCATTGTATTTATGAATACTTGGACTAGCTGTGTTTATCCAAGCTATTTGTGAATACTTGGCTTTGTTGTGTACATCCATTGAATATGTGTTTGCTTGGATTTATGTTGTGTATATCCAAGCTACATGTGTGTACTTGGATATGTCTAGTTGAGTTGTAATAGATTGTGTAGTAGTTCTCACTAAACTATAAAGTGATGTGGTTGTGTCTTGTGAGTTCTCACTAAACTTGAAAGCGATTAGTAGTTGTGTTGTGTGAAGTTCTCACTTAGCTTCAAAGTGAAGAGTCGTGAAGATTGGTTCTAGCTTTGGATTAGAACTCGACATCTAACCTTGTGTCGTAAAATGGTGAAGTAGGCAACATCGTGAAGATTGGTTCTACCTTGGGATTAGAACTCGAAATCTAGCCTTGTGTCGTTAAATTGTGAAGTAGGCAACGTTGTGTAGATTGGTCCTAGCTAAAGATTAGGTCTCAACATTTAGCTTAGTGTCGGAAAATAATACAAGCGAAGATGTAAGGTTTTCTCCGCCAAGAAGGGAACTTGTGGATATAGTGGAAATATCGAGTAGGTGTACTCGAGGAGTGGAGTAGAAACGAGTATAGAGCCTCGTTGTCGAACCACTATAAATCTTGGTGTCTTCTCATTAGGTTGTCTCTTTCCTTACTCTTTACTTATTTCATTATCATTACACTTACCTATTACCATTTCTAATGCATTTGAATTGAACCTAATCATTATGCAATTTAGCTTCAAGTAAAAGATATTTTTGATACATACCTAATTGAAAGTAATTTTAATTAGGTGACTAATTGAAGAGAAACTATTCAACCCACCCCCCCCCTTTCTAGTTTCTACAATTGGTATCAGAGCGATGGTCACTCAAGATCTTTTAAGTATATTGTACTTTAAAACTTGGATCGATCCATTGTCTCCTCAAATTAGAAGGTCAAGTTGTACTAAAGTTTCTCTTTGGTCAAAACTATTTTTTTGGTAAATAGGTCTTTTAATTGGTAATATTGCATCCCTCTTAGATTAGTAGCTTTTATGCAATATTAGATCTACTCTTGAAATGTATCTACTAGTTTGCATCTTGCTTTGTGTAGGTACTCATGAAGATCAATCATTTAATTGGTTGTGGATTGAGTTACTTGCACTTGTAGAAGACTCATCTTCATTGATCTTCAACATCTTTGAATGATGATATCAAGATGATTGGGAATGATACTAGTCCTTGAAGACTTAGTACTCATCATAGTTATTGTTGGGCTTTGCATTGATTCCCTGATGGATTGGAGTGCTCTTTGTAGCCAAGGTACGCTTTCGTTCTCTCATACGCCCTTTGATCATTCGTTTGATCATTACTTGACTATGTGCTTGTTCTTGGCATCCTTGCCTTGACATTTGTTTGTGGTTTGTGATTCTTTTATTTTATCCTCTCAAACCTTCATTGCTTGGATACTTGACTCACTATGGTGTAGAGTGAGTTAGTAGTAGCATAAAGTATCAAGCATGATATCCGTGGTTTGCACCCATACGGTTAGTAGGCCCTTTGTGGGAGAGAAAGTGAATTAATACCTTGCTCATATTTTGGTTTAGACCAAGACT
This sequence comes from Glebionis coronaria, assembly GCA_025667525.1. Classification (NCBI taxonomy): domain Eukaryota; kingdom Viridiplantae; phylum Streptophyta; class Magnoliopsida; order Asterales; family Asteraceae; genus Glebionis; species Glebionis coronaria. The sequence goes on from CM046874.1 coordinate 200,638,452, forward strand.
ATTATTGAAAGTGATCTTAGTCTATGCATCAATATTTGCTTTGTGTTTATTCATTACCAAAGCCGTTTAACACTTCGCCGGAAAGGCACGTCTTAAACCACTATATATGACACAAGCTCTTCGTCTCCACGATTTGAAGATTGTTATTAATCCCTTGAGCATTGGTCTTAGTTTTGATTCACTTCCCTTGACTTCTCTCCACTTTGCTTTTTCGCTACGAGTAGTCTTTTGTCCGTTTCGATTATTTTCGATCTCGACTCAACTCGTAATCCTACATTAAGGCATATTTCTTAGTGTTATGATGATCCAATGATATTCTAAAAGGTTTAAGATATATTTTTAAGTATTTTAGAAAACTTGGTTTTCAAAAATTTGGCGTATTTCATTGATAAAAACGTGCCTCTGTAGGCGATTCTTTATCTCGGGCGGTTCAAACCTGTGGTTCTCTATCGATAAGGAACCGCGGGCAGTAAAACTTGTCAGAGCGTCAATTTTATTAATTTAATATTTTTCAAACAAAACCCTCTCTCTCCCAAAAACACACAACCGTCAAGTTCCCTTTTTTCCACCATTGTTGAAGCTTCAAAAATCTTCAATCACTCAAATTAATTGATTCCAAGTTGTGGGTTTCACACATCCTTCATCAAACATCAATTAGTTGTAAGTATTTTTTCCAGTTTCATCTATTTTGTTCTAGGGTTCATCCTTTCATAATTGAGGATTTTCAAAATTGAAATTGAATTAGAACCTTAATAGGAATATGGGCTGACATGGTTATTTTACTATGATTCCTTAGGTTCATATTCATTGAGATTTCACTAAAACCCACTTGTAGAACAAATCCAAATTTTGGCTAAATGATTTTGGCTAAATGATTTTGGCTAAAAGATGGAATTGAGATGAACCCATGAACAAATAGGTAATTGCATTGTTAATGCTTACCTAAAAACCTTGTTTTGAAAAACCAATGTTCTAGTCCATTGTTGATCCAACATAGTTCATATGTTCTTGGTTAATAATGGAATAGATACATTGTGAACATGAGAATGATATGGATTCAATCCTTTGTTTGTCAAGAAATTGATATAACACATTCTCATATTTTGATTTTTGATTTTATTTTTCATATGAGTGATTGGAAATATATTTTCTTGTGTTTATTTAGGTACTAATCATGCCTTCACAATACCAAAAGGATCATCAACTCACTAAACAATATATGCCAAACATTTCCCAAACCTTTGCATCCACTCAACTTCGAAACTCCTTTTCATCACTTTCAACACGAAAATTCCATGAGGGTAGAGTTGTTGATGAGGGAATAACATGTTATATCTATATCAAATCTATGTTTAACCATACGGGGTTTGATTGCTTGCTCTACATAGAAAAAGATATATACCCCTTGTTTCTTCTAGAATTCTTTAGCAGCTACTCTATGTTTGAATACAATGGCGAAATCTTCATTCGATTCTTGTTGAACGAACAAATCATTCAATATTCTCTCGAAGATTTTGGTGAAATTCTTGGTGTGGCATATGAAGGCACTTGTCGTTTCACAGACAAATGGAGACTTGATGCTCTCTTGGAATCCAACGACAAACCTCCAAATGACCATGCCGAAATTGATCCGGAATTTATCCTTGATATCATTTCGAAAGAGCGTGATGGAAATGTTATGAGAAGCCTTAATTCTAATGTGCGGTATGTGAATCGCTATGAAGTGCTCTCAAGCGATCTTAAGGATTTTATGGTCCAATGGGCAAATATCCTTAGGGAGAATGTATTTTCTCTTGGTGGAAACCGAGATCATATCTCGGCTTGTATGGTGCATATGTTATGTTGCATCTTTACATCAACCAAGTACAATTTGGCATAATATATCGCTCGACGAATAAATTATTCTATTTCAAAGCCCAAACCAAACCTTCCCTACGCTATGCTTCTTACTCTCCTTTTCAAAAGGGTTGTTCGTGACTTTCCCCACCTTGACCTTTCTCGCTTTCACCCGGTTCATCGGGTTATGTTTCCTATTCAAGAGGTATATGAAAGAAAGCCTAGAAGTGATCGAGGTTCACGAAAATCCGATCATCAAGAGCTGGATGATGAGGACACCTATATGCCAACAAGTGATGGTGATGGCATAGGTTCTAGTTCTCATTTCAACTCTTCGAGTAATTCCCACCCATCCTCAAACTCATTCGTGGATGGACTTAAAGACTTAGCTCCTCCACCTCATTCTTCCTCTAGTGAAGTACCAGAAGATCTCAATATGGAGCATCTCTACCGTGAAAATCTTAGGACTCGAGGTGAATTACATGAACATTAGTTTGAGTCAAGGAAGGTATTCAAGTACTTAGGAAACATGATCAAGGGATTGGTCAAGAAAAGAAGATGAAGACTTTGAATTATTTCAAAGTATACATGTTGCTAAACATGTAATGTGATATTGAACATTTGCTTCTTTTTACTTTATTTTGGTTATGTATTAACTAATACTACTTGTTTGGATTACTTATTATTTTAATCCTAATGTTGTCTATGCCATCGTGTTTACGATTTGCATAGCTTTGTGCATCCTATGTGTTAGTTAGCTTCCTAGATTTTGGTCAGTAGTTAACTTTGGCTTGTTATTCCTTTGGTAAAAATATGGGCTAACCAAAGTTTGAGGAAGTGCGATTTTTGAACACCTCTGGTCGCGGTTCTATATCGACCAGCGGTTCCTTATTGATAAGGAACCGCCCATCCTAGATAGGAACCGCCGGCTATTGTGTCTGACAGAATCTTTGTTTTACACTATTTTCCTTAATCTGTGTAAACCTGGCTTGATTCTTTGCAAAAACCTGCACATTTCCTAAACTAGGTTACCTAAATTCATTATTCACATAATATGTTTTTAACCCATTACTAGTTTGGATCATCCCCTCACCCTTTTTAAACCCACATTGTTAGCCATGTTCTTCACACATCAAACCATTCATCCTTAACCCTTAAACCACTCATTACAACCATGGTTTCTACAAGAACCTCAAACTCATCCAAAACCTCCACTTCAAAGAAAAACCTTAAGATTAAGATTAAGTTGCCCAAACTTAACTCTTCACGCTTTCACACACCCAAGAATGAGATTGTTCCAATTCTCATCTCTTCATCACCCTCACCACCTCTTGCTCCATGCAAGACTACCTCAACCCATGGTACCAACCATTCTCATGGTTCTAACTCCTCTTCGTTCTAATCTAGAATGAATAAGCTAACCTCAACCTTCACTCCAAGTACTCTCTTGGATGTGACTACCCAATCTCAACCCATCCAAAGCATTCCCATTGTGAATGACTTTGTTGATACCTTGGTGACTTCACCTTTTACCCCTCCAAACTCACCCACATCACCCATTTCACCCTTGGAGAACATACCTCCACACTCACCCACATCACCCTTGGAGAACATACCTCCTCCACCTCCACCTCCCTCAAACACTCCCATTTTGGGTGTCCCACTTCCCCTCTTTATGGGTGATCCTTACTTCTTTGGGTTCCTAGAAGCTCATGGTTCTCATTGTCCATGTTGCCTCTACAACAACTACATCATTCACAACCTTAGGATGGATATGTTTGGACTTCATTGGAGGTTGCAAGATTTCTTGCTCACCTTATTTACCATGTCTCCTCCTAGGAGATGAATGATGATTTTCTTTAATAAACTTTTTTCAAGAAAAACTAAGCCAAAGAAGACTACTCATCAAGAACTAGTTTTAAGCTAACTTTGTTTTAGTTAGTTTTTTCATTTCCTTATTGTATTTCCTTCCCTCCATGAGTTTTTCATGAGGATGATTTATGGATTTAGATTTATGTGTTTCTATCTTTATGTGCACATTAATCAACTTTAATTTTAAATTAAAATTGAACCTAAATCTATCACAACCTCTAAAACTTGAATAAAATTGGTTCAAAGTGTTATCTAAATATTTTGTCACCCTTTTTCAAGACATTCTTTGTGAATGTGTTGCTTTTATGCAACCCTAGCATAATTTAGTGCTAATAGAGGTAAAATTCCAAGATTTTCAATTTTTTTTGAAAAAAGTCTTAGTTTTTCTCAAAACCCTGGAAAATCATGGTTTCACGTCCACTGTAAGCGGCTCATTAAGTCGTGCAGTCCCTTAAGTGCTAAGGAACCGCCGGTCCCTATAAGGAACCGCGAATTGATAGCCAATTTTTGGCTCTTTTTTGGTCTTTCTTCATCACCCTATCCCCTGTCAAGATTCCATGTTTACTCAATTTGGCTAAACATTCCTTGACACTTCACATTTTATTTTCAAATCTTTGCCTTGACTACTTTCTTCTTATACCCCCACCTTGAGGTTTCATTCTCACACCTCAACAATGCCTAACTCCTCCTTTCATAACCTTGACATTTCATTGTCACAAACCTCCTCACCCAAAGCTTCCTCATCCAAGCTTTCCAAGAAACCGAATATCTCGGTTTGACCTATTTGGATCAAGAAAAATGAACCCTCTTCTTCCAAACCACCCAAGAACCCCACCTTCTCTCCAATCAAGTATTGGAATGAGACCTACTCCATTAACCCCATCACTGGAGAAAAGGAAAATGTTCCCCCACCACCAAAACCTTTCGACACCCCTCAACTTAATTACCTTTCAACCTTCCCAAACCTCACAAGGCATTGTGAAAACATTTCCTACCCACTCTTCTCACCACCACCAAACCCTAGGTTTGATGGCCTTCCCCCATCAACCGAATTTGTTTTGCATCATGGATCCTCGTGTGCTTGTTGTTGATTTCAACAAATTAAACTTTCTCATGTGTATAAGAAGTTAAATTTTCTTGAATTCCTCCTCACTTGACCTCCTCTCAAAGTTTTCGTTCCCGTGGACAAAACTTTGAATGATGCCTCATCGTCTAATTTTCCAACTAAAGGACTAAGCACTCTTGGAGTCAATAACTCTTTAGTTGTTTGTATTTGAGTCAATAACATTTTAAGAAATCTTGGAAAATTATCACTATTATAATAGCTTATGCTTTGTGGTTTATTTTCCATATTTTTTGCTTTAGATACTCATATTGTGTGTATGACTATCTACCTTGTTTGATTCTTTCATATTTTTGTAATATGAAACCTTTGTGTTGTTTTTGTTTTCTTTCTTTGATCATTCTCTCATTTTCTTTTGAGTTGATCGTGGTTAATCTTTACAATTGATTATGGGTGAATCCATCAATTCTAAACATTAACCCCTTGACAAATTTATCATCTTCATTGGTTGGATGTTTCTTTTCTACCTCCATTCCACCAATTGAACTTTGATTTTGTCATTTACCTCTTTGGACATACTTAGCAATACTTGCTTCTAATTTGAGATTTCTTCTCCTTCTCCCTCTCAAGTTACTTAGTAGGTAGTGATCATATATACATTGGTGTTTCTATTCTTTCTACTAACCTTTGTGTAGCATGTCACCTTAGCTCATACACTTGGTGCCCCAAGCAAAGGGGAGCAACCACCAAGGGGGAGCTACTAGCAAAGTCCGGTTTTCTTCAAAGACTTGTGCTAACCTTTTTGCTACGACAAAAGGGGAGAAATGATAGTGATAAACTCGTTAACAATTAGATATTTTGTGTTTCTATGTAAATAAGTTTATAGTTTGTCGTAATAAAAAAAGGGGAGATTGTTAATGCAAGTGATGCCTAAAAACATTATTAGTGTTAACTAATCTTTCTTTGTTTTGATCACAACAAACTAACACATTTAGTGTAAAACACAAAACGAATTATTTAACTAACACTATCATCAAGGTAATAATCATATCACTAACTTTTCTTAATCATACTTAGTGATCACCAAAGTGATTATCCTTAAAACTCACTTTTGTTAATATGACAAAAGATTTTTTAATAAACTTTCTTTTTAAGAAAATGTTTTATTAAAATGGAAAATGTAAATTTAAAAATGGCATATTCCATATGCCATAATAATATCCTTTGAAGGTTTAAAAAACCTCAGATATTCCTACCCCACTAAAAGACAAAATCGGAGCGTAGTCTACTGGGCGGTCCTTTAAATAGCTAGGCGGTTCTCTAGCGATAAGGAACCACCGGGCTAGATAAGGAACCGCGCCCAGCTAGCCGTTGCACTTTCTCTCCTATAAATAGTGGATCAAATCTCATTTTCCAACAACCCTTTTTGGACGTTTTTCTCAGCCCCCTTTCTCTTTTCTATAGCATAATCATTAGTAAATGATCACTTAATGTGTTAATTATGTTTACATATGATTATCCTCTTGATATCTTCCTTTACCTTGTCCAAAAAGAAGATCACTCACTCACTAGTGTTGTGATAAAGATGAATCCATGAATTAGTCATGTTCATCATGTTATCCTTTTTGTTTTATATTAATCCATTGTATTTATGAATACTTGGACTAGCTGTGTTTATCCAAGCTATTTGTGAATACTTAGATTTGTTTTGTACATCCATTGCATATGTGTTTGCTTGGATTTATGTTGTGTAGATCCAAGCTACATGTGTGTACTTGGATATGTCTAGTTGAGTTGTAATAGATTGTGTAGTAGTTCTCACTAAACTATAAAGTGATGTCGTTGTGTCTTGTGAGTTCTCACTAAACATGAAAGCGATTAGTAGTTGTGTTGTGTGAAGTTCTCACTTAGCTTCAAAGTGAAGAGTCGTGAAGATTGGTTCTAGCTTTGGATTAAAACTCGACATCTAGCCTTGTGCCGTAAAATGGTGAAGTAGGCAACGTCGTGAAGATTGGCTCTACCTTGAGATTAGAACTCGACATCTAGCCTTGTGTCGTTAAATTGTGAAGTAGGCTACGTTGTGTAAGCGAAGATTTAAGGTTTTCTCCGCCAAGAAGGGAGCTTGTGGATATAGTGGAAATATCGAGTAGGTGTACTCGAAGAGTGGAGTAGAAACGAGTTTAGAGCCTCGTTGTCGAACCACTATAAATCTTGGTGTCTTCTCATTAGGTTGTCTCTTTCCTTACTCTTTACTTATTTCATTATCATTACACTTACCTATTACCATTTCTAATGCATTGGAATTGAACCTAATCATTATGCAATTTAGCTTCAAGTAAAAGATAGTTTTGATACATACCTAATTGAAAGTAATTTTAATTAGGTGACTAATTGAAGAGAAACTATTCAACCCCCCCCCCCCCCCTTCTAGTTTCTACAATTGGTATCAGAGCGATGGTCACTCAAGATCTTTTAAGTATATTGTACTTTAAAACTTGGATCGATCCATTGTCTCCTCAAATTAGAAGGTCAAGTTGTACTAAAGTTTCTCTTTGGTCAAAACTATTTTTTTGGTAAATAGGTCTTTTAATTGGTAATATTGCATCCCTCTTAGATTAGTAGCTTTTATGCAATTTTAGATCTACTCTTTAAATGTATCTACTAGTTTGCATCTTGCTTTGTGTAGGTACTCATGAAGATCAATCATTTAATTGGTTGTGGATTGAGTCACTTGCACTTGTAGAAGACTCACCTTCATTGATCTTCAACATCTTTGAATGATGATATCAAGATGATTGGGAATGATACTAGTCCTTGAAGACTTAGTACTCATCATAGTCATTGTTGGGCTTTGCATTGATTCCTTGATGGATTGGAATGCTCTTTGTAGCCAAGGTACGCTTTCGTTCTCTCATACGCCCTTTGATCATTCTTTTGATCATTACTTGACTATGTGCTTGTTCTTGGCATCCTTGCCTTGACATTTGTTTGTGGTTTGTGATTCTTTTCTTTTATCCTCTCAAACCTTCATTGCTTGGATACTTGACTCACTATGGTGATGTAGAGTGAGTTAGTAGTAGCATAAAGTATCAAGCATGATATCTATGTTTTGCACCCATACGGTTAGTAGGCCCTTTGTGGGAGAGAAAGTGAATTAATACCTTGCTCATATTTTGTTTTAGACTAAGACTATTATTGAAAGTGATCTTAGTCTATGCATCAATATTTGATTTGTGTTTATTCATTACCAAAGTCGTTTAACACTTCGCCGGAAAGGCACGTCTTAAACCACTATATATGACACAAGCTCTTCGTCTCCACGATTTGAAGATTGTCATTAATCCCTTGAGAATTGGTCTTAGTTTTGATTCACTTCCCTTGACTTCTCTCCACTTTGCTTTTTCGCTACGAGTAGTCGTTTGTCCGTTTCGATTATTTTCGATCTCGATTCAACTCGTAATCCTTCATTAAGGCATATTTCTTAGTGTTATGATGATCCAATGATATTCTAAAAGGTTTAAGATATATTTTTAAGTATTTTAGAAAACTTGGTTTTCAAAAATTTGGCGTATCTCATTGATAAAGACCTGCCTCTGTAGGCGGTTCTTTATCTCGGGCGGTTCAAACCTGCGGTTCTCTATCGATAAGCAACCGCGGGCAGTAAAACTTGTCAGAGCGCCAGTTTTATTAACTTAATATTTTTCAAACAAAACCCTCTCTCTCCCAAAAACACACAACCGTCGGGTTCCCGTTTTTCCACCATTGTTGAAGCTTCAAAAACCTTCAATCACTCAAATTAGTTGATTCCAAGTTGTGGGTTTCACTCATCCTTCATCAAACATCAATTAGTTGTAAGTATTTTTTTTCAATTTCATCTATTTTGTTCTAGGGTTCATCCTTTCATAATTGAGGATTTTTAAAATTGAAATTGAATTAGAACCTTAATAGGAATATGGGCTGACATGGTTATTTTACTATGATTCCTTAGGTTCATATTCATTGAGATTTTACTAAAACCCACTTGTAGAACAAATCCAAATTTTGGCTAAATGATTTTGGCTAAAAGATTGAATTCAGATGAACCCATGAACAAATAGGTAATTGCATTGTTAATGCTCACCTAAAAACCTTGTTTTGAAAAACCAATGTTCTAGTCCATTGTTGATCCAACATAGTTCATATGTTCTTGGTTAATAATGGAATAGATACATTGTGAACATGAGAATGATATGGATTCAATCATTTGTTTGTCAAGAAATTGATATAACACATTCTCATATTTTGATTTTTGATATTATTTTTCATATGAGTGATTGGAAATATATTTTCTTGTGTTTATTTAGGTACTAATCATGCCTTCACAATACCAAAGGGATCATCAACTCACTAAACAATATATGCCAAACATTTCCCACACCTTTGCATCCACTCAACTTCGAAACTCCTTTTCATCACTTTCAACACGAAATTTCCATGAGGGTTGAGTTGTTGATGAAGAAATAACGGGTTATATCTATATCAAATCTATGTTTGAGCATACGAGGTTTGATTGCTTGCTCTACATAGAAGAAGATATATACCCCTTGTTTCTTCTAGAATTCTTTAGCAGCTACTCTAAGTTTGAATACAATGGCGAAATCTTCATTCGATTCTTGTTGAACGAACAAATCATTCAATATTCTCTCGAAGATTTTGGTGAAATTCTTGGTGTGCCATATGAAGGCACTTGTCGTTTCACAGACAAATGGAGACTTGATGCTCTCTTGGAATCCAACGACGAACCTCCAAATGACCATGCCGCAATTGATCCGGAATTTATCCTTGATATCATTTCGAAAGAGCGTGATGGAAACGTTGTGAGAAGCCTTCATTCTAATGTGCGGTATGTGAATCGCTATGAAGTGATCTCAAGAGATCTTAAGGATTTTATGGTCCAATGGGCAAATATCCTTAGGGAGAATGTATTTTCTCTTGGTGGAAACCGAGATCATATCTCGGCTTGTATGGTGCATATGTTATGTTGCATCTTTACATCAACCAAGTACAATTTGGCATACTATATCGCTCAACGAATAAATTATTCTATTTCAAAGCCCAAAACAAACCTTCCCTACGCTATGCTTCTTACTCTCCTTTTCAAAAGAGTTGTTCGTGACTTTCCCCACCTCGACCTTTCTCGCTTTCACCCGGTTCATCGGGTTATGTTTCCTATTCAAGAGGTATATGAAAGAAAGCCTAGAAGTGATCGAGGTTCGCGAAAATCCGATCATCAAGAGCCGGTTGATGAGGACACCTATATGCCAACAAGTGATGGTGATGGCATAGGTTCTAGTTCTCATTTCAACTCTTCGAGTAATTCCTACCCATCCTCAAACTCATTCGTGGATGGACTTGAAGACTTAGCTCCTCCACCTCATTATTCCTCTAGTGAAGTACCGGAAGATCTCAATATGGAGCATCTCTACCGTGAAAATCTTAGGACTCGAGGTGAATTACATGAACATTGGTTTGAGTCAAGGAAGGTATTCAAGTACTTAGGAAACATGATCAAGGGATTGGTCAAGAAAAGAAGATGAAGACTTTGAATTATTTCAAAGTATACATGTTGCTAAACATGTAATGTGATATTGAACATTTGCTTCTTTTTACTTTATTTTGGTTATGTATTAACTAATACTACTTGTTTGGATTACTTATTATTTTAATCCTAATGTTGTCTATGCCATCGTGCTTACGATTTGCATAGCTTTGTGCATCCTATGTGTTAGTTAGCTTCCTAGATTTTGGTCAGTAGTTAACTTTGGCTTGTTATTCCTTTGGTAAAAATATGGGCTAACCAAAGTTTGAGGAAGTGCGATTTTTGAACACCTCTGGCCGCGGTTCCATATCGACCAGCGGTTCCTTATTGATAAGGAACCGCCCATCCTAGATAGGAACCGCCGGCTATTGTGTCCGACAGAATCTTTGTTTTACACTATTTTCCTAATCTGTGTAAATCTGGCTTGATTCTTTGCAAAAACCTGCATATTTCCTAAACTAGGTTACCTAAATTCATTATTCACATAAAATGTTTTTAACCCATTACTAGTTTGGATCATCCCCTCACCCTTTTTAAACCCACCTTGTTAGCCATGTTCTTCACACATAAAACCATTCATCCTTAACCCTTAAACCACTCATTACAACCATGGTTTCTACAAGAACCTCAAACTCATCCAAAACCTCCACTTCAAAGAAAAACCTTAAGATTAAGATTAAGTTGCCCAAACTTAACTCTTCACGCTTTCACACACCCAAGAATGAGATTGTTCCAATTCTCATCTCTTCATCACCCTCACCGCCTCTTGCTCCATGCAAGACTACCTCAACCCATGGTACCAACCATTCTCATGGTTCTACCTCCTCTTTATTCTAATCTAGAATGAATAAGCTAACCTCACCCTTCACTCCAAGTACTCTCTTGGATGTGACTACCCAATCTCAACCCATCCAAAGCATTCCCATTGTGAATGACTTTGTTGATACCTTGGTGACTTCACCTTTTACCCCTCCAAACTCACCCACATCACCCATTTCACCCTTGGAGAACATACCTCCACACTCACCCACATCACCCTTGGAGAACATACCTCCTCCACCTCCACCTCCCTCAAACACTCCCATTTTGGGTGTCCCACTTCCCCTCTTTATGGGTGATCCTTACTTCTTTGGGTTCCTAGAAGCTCATGGTTCTCATTGTCCATGTTGCCTCTACAACAACTACATCATTCACAACCTTAGGATGGAGATGTTTGGAATTCATAGGAGGTTGCAAGCTTTCTTGCTCACCTTATTTACCATGTCTCATCCTAGGAGATGAATGATGATTTTCTTTAATAATTTTTTTTCAAGAAAAACCAAGCCAAAGAAGACTACTCATCAAGAACTAGTTTTAAGCTAACTTTGTTTTAGTTAGTTGTTTTCATTTCCTTATTGTATTTCCTTCCCTCCATGAGTTTTTCATGAGGATGATTTATAGATTTAGCTTTATGTGTTTCTATCTTTATGTGCACATTAATCAACTTTAATTTTAAATTAAAATTGAACCTAAATCTATCACAACCTCTAAAACTTGACTAAAATTGGTTCAAAGTGTTATCTAAATATTTTGTCACCCTTTTTCAAGACATTCTTTGTGAATGTGTTGCTTTTATGCAACCCTAGCATAATTTAGTGCTAATAGAGGTAAAATTCCAAGATTTTCAATTTTTTTGAAAAAAGTCTTAGTTTTTCTCAAAAAGCCTGGAAATTCATGGTTTTACGTCCACTGTACGCGGCTCATTAAGTCGCGCAATCCCTTAAGTGCTAAGGAACCGCCGGTCCCTATAAGGAACCGCGAATTGATAGCCAATTGTTTGCTCTTTTTTGGTCTTTCTTCATCACCCTATCCCCTGTCAAGATTCCATATTTACTCAATTTGGCTAAACATTCCTTGACACTTCACATTTTATTTTCAAATCTTTGCCTTTACTACTTTCTTCTTATACCCCCACCTTGAGATTTCATTCTCACACCTCAACAATGCCTAACTCCTGCTTTCATAACCTTGACATTTCATTGTCACAAACCTCCTCACCCAAAGCTTCCTCATCCAAGCTTTCCAAGAAACCGAATATCTCGGTTCGACCTATTTGGATCAGGAAAAATGAACCCTCTTCTTCCAAACCACCCAAGAACCCCACCTTCTCTCCAATCAAGTATTGGAATGAGACCTACTTCATTAACCCCATCACTAGAGAAAAGGAAAATGTTCCCTCACCACCAAAACCTTTCGATACCCCTCAACTTAATGACCTTTCAACCTTCCCAAACCTCACAAGACATTTTGAAAACATTTCCTACCCACTCTTCTCACCACCACCAAACCCTAGGTTTGATGGCCTTCCCCCATCAACCGAATTTGTTTTGCATCATGGATCCTCGTGTGCTTGTAGTCGATTTAAACAAATTAAACTTTCTCATGTGCATGAGAAGTTAAATTTTCTTGAATTCCTCCTCACTCGACCTCCTCTCAAAGTTTTCGTTCCCGTGGACAAAACTTCGAATGATGCCTCATCGTCTTATTTTTCCAACTAAAGGACTAAGCACTCTTGGAGTCAATAACTCTTTAGTTGTTTGTATTTGAGTCAATAACATATTAAGAAATCTTGGAAAATTATCACTATGATAATAGCTTATGCTTTGTGGTTTATTTTCCATATTTTTTTGCTTTAGATACTCATATTGTGTGTATGACTATCTACCTTGTTTGATTCTTTCATATTTTTGTAATATGAAACCTTTGTGTTGTTTTTGTTTTCTTTCTTTGATCATTCTCTCTTTTTCTTTTGAGTTGATCGTGGTTAATCTTTACAATTGATTATGGGTGAATCCATAAATTCTAAACTTTAACCCCTTGACAAATTTATCATCTTCATTGGTTGGATGTTTCTTTTCTACCTCCATTCCACCAATTGAACTTTGATTTTGTCATTTACCTCTTTGGACATACTTAGCAATACTTGCTTCTAATTTGAGATTTCTTCTCCTTCTCCCTCTCAAGTTACTTAGTAGGTAGTGATCATATATACATTGGTGTTTCTATTCTTTCTACTAACCTTTGTGTAGCATGTCACCTTAGCTCATACGCTTGGTGCCCCAAGCAAGGGGGAGCAACCACCAAAGGGGAGCTACTAGCAAAGTCCGGTTTTCTTTAAAGACTTGTGCTAACCTTTTTGCTACGACAAAGGGGGAGAAATGATAGTGATAAACTCGTTAACAATTCGATATTTTGTGTTTCTATGTAAATAAGTTTATAGTTTGTCGTAATAAAAAAGGGGGAGATTGTTAATGCACGTGATGCCTAAAAACATTATTAGTGTTAACTAATCTTTCTTAGTTTTGATCACAACAAACTAACACATTTAGTGTAAAACACAAAACGAATTATTTAACTAACACTATCATCAAGGTAATAATCATATCACTAACTTTTCTTAATCATACTTAGTGATCATAAAAGTGATAATCCTTAAAACTCACTTTTGTTAATATGACAAAAGATTTTTTAATAAACATTCTTTTTAAGAAAATGTTTTATTAAAATGGAAAATGTAAATTTAAAAATGGCATATTCCATATGCCATAAGAATATCCTTTGAAGGTTTAAAAAACCTCAGATATTCCTACCCCACTAAAAGACAAAATCAGAGCGTAGTCTACTGGGCGGTCCTTTAAATAACTAGGCGGTTCTCTAGCGATAAGGAACCGCCGGGCTAGATAAGGAACCGCGCCCAGCTAGCCATTGCACTTTCTCTCCTATAAATAGTGGATCAAATCTCATTTTCCAACAACCCTTTTTGGACGTTTTTCTCAGCCCCCTTTCTCTTTTCTATAGCATAATCATTAGTAAATGATCACTTAATGTGTTAAGTATGTTTACATATGATTATACTCCTGATCTCCTCCTTTACCTTGTCCAAAGAGAAGATCACTCACTCACTAGTGTTGTGATAAAGATGAATCCATGAATTAGTCATGTTCATCATGTTAGCCTTTTTGTTTTATGTTAATCCATTGTATTTATGACTATTTGGACTAGTTGTGTTTATCCAAGCTATTTGTGAATACTTGGATTTGTTGTATACATCCATTGCATATGTGTTAGCTTGGATTTATGTTGTGTAGATCCAAGCTACATGTGTGAACTTGGATATGTCTAGTTGAGTTGTAATAGATTGTGTAGTAGTTCTCACTAAACTATAAAGTGATGTCGTTGTGTCTTGTGAGTTCTCACTAAACTTGAAAGCGATTAGTAGTTGTGTTGTGTGAAGTTCTCACTTAGCTTCAAAGTGAAGAGTCGTGAAGATTGGTTATAGCTTTGGATTAGAACTCGACATCTAGCCTTGTGCCGTAAAATGGTGAAGTAGGCAACGTCGTGAAGATTGGCTCTATCTTGAGATTAGAACTCGACATCTAGCCTTGTGTCGTTAAATTGTGAAGTAGGCAACGTTGTGTAGATTGGTCCTAGCTAAAGATTAGGTCTCGACATTTAGCTTATGTCGGAAAATAATGTAAGTGACGATGTAAGGTTTTCTCCGCCAAGAAGGGAGCATGTGGATATAGTGGAAATCTCGAGTAGGTGTACTCGAGGAGTGGAGTAGAAACGAGGATAGAGCCTCGTTGTCGAACCACTATAAATCTTGGTGTCTTCTCATTAGGTTGTCTCTTTCCTTACTCTTTACTTATTTCATTATTATTACACTTACCTATTACCATTGCTAATGCATTTGGATTGAACCTAATCATTATGCAACTTAGCTTCAAGTAAAAGATAGTTTTGATACAAACCTAATTGAAAGTAATTTTAATTAGGTGACTAATTGAAGAGAAACTATTCAACCCCCCCTAGATTCTACAGATTCGATAAATCTAGAATTAGGGAAGACTTTTATATAGAGATATAAAGACCTAGATTTGATGATTATTGAATAAATCGTATACATGTGGCTATTTGATTTATTTTTTGCACATATAAATTTTTATTATGTGTTTATGATTTAGCTTTTTTTACTTGTGTATATATAAAATTATTGAATTGTTGTAAACAAGGGTTCTTTTTAAAGAAATAATATGGACTAAATCATATTAAAAATAATGATTTGTTAAGAGATTTTAAATTACATAAGATTACGTTGATTGGTGAATTACAATAATAATCTAACGGCCTACTCAATTTTGACAAACTATAAAGTGGGTTTAACGCACTGCTGGTCATGTACCCAGTTAAGGAAGGAGGTGTTATGCCATTAGTCGCTGACCAAATTCCCGGCTCGCCTGTGCGTCAAATTGAAATTACCTACGATTATTAATTGAATTGTACCTTAAGGGTGATTTATCACAAATTCACATCCGAACCACAATGAATAAGGGTATTGCTTTCTGCGTAGCCGAGTTCTAGCAAAGTACGATGTGATGAGTTGTGGGTAAATTCTTTAATTGGTTTAACCAATACCGCAACATAATTTATGAAGAAATTTAACCTCATGAAAAAGTTTACTAAATGTTTTATTAAACTTATGCTATGGAGATTGTATGCATGCTTCTCCATACGTTGATTTTGACATCAAAATTTATACCCTTAAAAATTTAAGTCGAATGCTCCTAATTAACGAACACTTGAAATTACTTCGTCATCAAATGAAATTTTTGGATGATGTTTTGATGGAGAGAAAACCGTTTGTAGAATGAGAGTTCGTATGATGGTTTTACGTTACTCAGATTAGACGACTTAATTGAGTTACTCAGTGAGATCTGAAAACTTAATGCATTCTGAAGGGATGAAACATGTTTACAATGCAAAACGTTTTTGGCAATGTAAATCCCTTAAATATCTAGAAATTTAAAATTGTTTGTCAATTGATTCGTTCGACAAGTCGCTGTGTTGAGTACATTCATTACTAGCAGATCAACTGATGTAATGGATCTATGTCAATATAGTTCTAGAGTTCAAGGAAAATAATATGATTTTAAAACCAGGGTAATTTTATTTTCTTGAAAGTATTTTTTTATCGAAAATACTAACATTTGAACTTACTTCTGTAGAAATGGCTCAACCCACCAATAACACGATACGTTCTGCGTTCAAAGCTTTCTTTGAACGACCTGAACTTACTGGCCCAAACTTCAATGATTGGTACCGCTCGCTAAGAATTGTCATGAGAGCAGCGGGTACTATCGATATCTTCACTAATCCCTATCCCGAGGATCTTGCTTAAGGAGCATCTGATGCGCAAAGGCTTGAACACGCTACTAATATTAAGAAGCACTCTAATGCTAGGAAAAATGGCTCCTACACTTCAACAGTAGTATGAGATATTTTCTCCAAAGCGAATGCTTGATGAGCTCAAGGCTATGTTCGAGAAGCCGCAAGCTGTGGAAATCTACGACTTAGTAGATGCTTTGCATAGCTACAAGCAAGCTCTAGGAAAGTCTGTAAGTGCCCATTATTTAGAGATGAGGGGTTATATGGAACAGCTCATTGCACTAGGACAACCCTATGATCATAATATGACTATCAACTTGATCAATAGGTCCCTTAACAAGGACTTAAATGATTTCGTTAGAAACTATAATATGCATTGCACGGGGAAGACAGTTAATGATTTGCATGCAATGCTCATTGACTATGAAAAGGGGCTGAAAAACAAGGCATCTACCACTACGCCTTCTGTACTAACCATACAAAAGGGTAGAGTGAGTAAGCCAAAACCGCAAGCGAATAAGAAGAAAGGCAAAGGCAAGGGTAATAAGGGAAAACAAGTTGCGACTTATTCGAAACCCAAGCAGAACTTTGTTAAGAGGAGTCAATCTCAAAAGGATGAGACTTGTCACCATTGCAAGGCAAGTGGTCACTAGAAGAGGAATTGCCCTCTTTACCTCGAAGAATTGCGAGAAACAAAGAAGAAGTCTGAGAAGAGCGCTGCAGCTTCAAGTACTTTATTTATGATTGAACTGTTCAATTTAACATACAAATTAAATTCCTGGGTATATGTTACAGGATGCGGTATTAACATTTGTAATACGCTGCAGGGATTTAATCTGGAAAGGAAGCTTTCCTATGGGGAACAATATCTGCAAGTGGGCAAAGGCGCACAAGCTGCGGTTGAAGCTATAGGAACTTTTGATCTAGTTTTACCTTCGGGTTTAGTACTGAAATTAATTGATTGTTATTATGCACCTACAATTGTTAGGGGTGGTATTTCCTTATCTAATTTGTTAAATAATGGATCCATTCACACAATTGATAATAATAGAATTTCTGTTTGGAAAAATGGTATTTTCTATTTTAATGCAATTTATGTGAATGATGTATTTGAAATAGACATGCATGATAATGAATCCAAGAACGATAAATCTATATTTAGCATGAGTAAGAAGAGAAAGTTTGACAAGAACTCTTCTTGTCTTTGGCATTGTAGACTTGCCCATATTGGGAAGAATCGTATACAAAAGCTTCAACTTGAAGGTCAATGATGGATCATTTGATAAATGTAAGTCTTATATCTCTAGAAAGATGACCAAGAAACCCTTTAATAGCAATATTGAAAGGGCTACTGATCTACTTGGACTTATACATACTGATGTATGTGGACCACTTAGACATACGTCAAGGAAAGGTGTTAGCTACTTCTTAACATTTACGGATGGTTATAGCCGTTATGGTTATGTTTATTTACTTAAGCATAAACATGAGGTATTTGAAACATTTAAAGTGGTTAAAGCAGAAGTAGAACTGCAATTAGGGAAGAAGATTAAAGCTCTTCGTTCTGATAGAGGTGGTGAGTATTTAAGTTAAGAGTTTATAGATTATCTAAGTGAGAATGGAATTGTTCAGCATCTTACTTCTCCTTATACTCCACAACAAAATGGTGTATCCGAAAGGAGAAATCGTACATTATTGGATATGGTACGATCTATGTTTAATCTTACAACTTTACCTTTATCCTTTTGGGATTATGCTCTAGAATCTACTGTTCGCATTTTAAATATGGTTCCCACAAATAAGGTCGATAAGACACCATATGAACTATGGCATGGCAAGAAGCCATATTTGTCTTATTTAAAGGTCTGGTGTTGCGAGGCGTATGCGAAACGTGACTCGGGTGACAAACTCCAACAACGATCTATAAAATGTATCTTTTTAGGATACTCTAAGGAAACTATGGGTTACTAATTTTATTATCCACCTGAGAACAAAGTAATTGTTGCTTGGTATGGAGACTTCCTTGAATATTATCTTGTAAACCAAGAATTCAGTAGGAGAAATTATGATCTTGAGGAGAGTCATATAGATACATTACCTTCTGAAAACACTAGCAATGTAATTCCTGTAGAACCAGAAAGTCTGGCGGTTCCACCGGAATTAGTTCCTTTGCGTAGATCCGCAAGGATTAAAACACAAATAGCAATATGTGTCTTAACATAGAGGATGATGATGAGTTAGGGGATCTTGGTGAACCTGCTAATTATAAATACGCCATACTTGATCCTGAGAAGGATAAGTGGATGGTTGCTATGGATGAGGAAATGAAATCCATGAAAGTAAATGATGTTTGGATTCTTGTAGAACCACCACCTAATGCTAAAGTAGTGAGACATAAGTGGATATACAAGAAGAAAACTGACATGGACGGAAAAGTACAATCCTATAAAGGTCGTTTAGTAGCTAAAGGTTTTACTCAAACTTTTGGCATATAATACGAGGAGACATTTTCTCCTATAGAAAACTTAAGAGCTATTAGGATTCTCATAGCTATATCAGCATACTATGACTATAAAATAAGGCAAATGGATGTTAAAACTTCCTTCTTGAACGGTCGCTTAGATGAAGACATCTATATGCAGCAACCAGAGGGGTATGTTGATCCTGAGAATCCAGGACATGTGTGCCAACTTCAAAGGTCCATTTATGGTTTGAAGCAAGCATCACGTCAATGGAATAAAAGATTTGATGAAGAAATCAAAAAGTTTGGATTTGTTCAGAATCGTGATGAGCCATGTGTATATCGTAAAGCTAGTGGGAGTGATGTAGTATTCCTATCCTATATGTTGATGACATATTAATCATGGGAAGTAACATTCCAAGACTTAAAGTTGTTAAGGCTTATATTGGTAAATGTTTTTCTATGAAGGATTTAGCAGAAGCTGCATACATTATGGGAATTAAGATCTTTAGGGATAGGAAAAGACTTTTAATTGGTCTATGTCAAGATGCTTATATAGATAAGATTTTGAAGAAGTATAATATGCACAATTCCAAGAAAGGTTTTCAACCTATGGAATTTAAGCATAATATGAGTCATGAGACGGATGCATCAACTCCTGAAGAGGAGGCATACATGCAGAAGGTGCCTTATGCTTAGCCTGTAGGATCTATAATGTATGCTGTTAGATGCACACGGCCTGATATGGCGTTTACTCAGAACTTGGTCAGCAAATACCAACATAATCCAGGGAAGCAACACTGGATTGCTGTTAAACATTTTCTACAGTATTTAAGGAATACGAAAAGAAATGTTTTGGTATTCAGAGGGTAGCCATATAAATAACTAAATGTGGTTTAGATTAGGATGTTTTATTGTAGATCTTGGGATGATGCTTGCAATAAAAGAACCTGATAGATATGTATTGTGAAAATTTTGTCGCAATAATATTTGTTAATGACCCTAGAGTCATGAAAGGCGCCAGACACTTTATGTGTAGACATCACTACGTCCGAGAACAAGTTGAAGCTCGGGAAATCAAATTGATAAATGTTCACACAGATGATAACGTAGCAGATCCTTTGACTAAGGCATTGCCTAGACCAAAGGTAGTTAAGCATGCCAAGGCGATTGGGCTGCAACTAGCTAGCGAACTCATGCAATAAATATGTGATTTATATTTGGATAAAGGATGTTATGAAATTATTATATAATAAAATAAAGATTGGGTTTCGTTTATTTTTATTATTTAATAAGTATATCCTATTTTACATGTTTTAATCCATGAATAAAAGTTATGCTAAATGTCCATTTTCGATTAATAATATGGGAGTATTATTAAACTAAGACAAATCAAAATGTTGATAGAGTATACTTGAAAGTATATTGATCGATTTTGGATGATATTCGATGAATCGAATATAAGACTTATCCCAACTAAATGTTATTACTTTATGGATCTTTTTCATTAAGTAATACATAAATAGTTATCCTTAGACTTGAGATATCAGGAAACTGTTATCAATCTAGTTCATCTCTATGGAATAATCTAACGCTAAACGCAACTGGTTGCTATAAGGATTATTTTCGGAAGTGTTGCAAAATTCATAAGTTTTGCTCGTAGTCAATATAGAATTTATTTCCTCCAATTTCGTTTTGGAGTTTAATACAGCTGGGCCCCTCGTGGGATTAGTAAGATGTTTGTGTGGCCACACCCAAATTTGTTTATGTAATCTTGCTTAATCTGTGAACGAGAAACAGAATGGTTAATGAAAGGATGACTGATATGCATATCCTTATTAACGTTGTATTAGAAATAAAAGGATAATAATAACGATGCAGAATCATTAAAAGGTTTTGTCCAGGAAACCTTACTCGAGTTGTACTATAGGCATTGCTGTGTGTAACTTGACGCTAGTCAATGTAATCACGATATCCGAAATATGTCCAAGTGGGAGCTATAATTTTATGGATTTATATTTAATAGTCGTGTGATAGGATCGAACCCGAGATTACGGGATTGCACACAATACGTAAAGAGTTAATTTAATTAATAAATATATTTATCGTATTTATTAATTTATTTAATAAATATATTTATGTATTTATAGTTTTAACCGAGCAAGTAACTATATAAATTTAACGATCGTTAATTAATTAATAGTTAAGTTATAACGATCGTTAAATAAACATATAGTATGTATAAACAAAAGGAAAGAAGTTTGAAGATTCTGGAACACCCTTAGGGGAGTTCGACTGTCGGTTATGCCCTAAGGGGGGGGGGGGGAAACTTGCCATATATTTATTGGGCTACAATGGGTTGGAAGTCTATAAATACACCTCCTAATCCCCTCATAATCAAAACATCAATAATCTTTTCCCCTCTTCGTTCTCTTGGTCGATCGCCACCCTCACCAACAAAAGGGTTTCGGTTGGTTTTTCTTGGTTGATTGATTGTATACATAATCTAGTCCTATACCCTCTCTAGGGTTGTTGGGTAGATTAGTTACAAGCGTTGTAGCTCGGTTTTCATATGCTAGAATCACGGTTAGCATGTTGTATTACTTGTGTACAAGAACGTAATATAGTCTTACTTTAGACTATATCTTGGTATATATGGTTTAAACCGAACGGTGATTTATTCTTCGTCTTGTGGAATTGCTTTAGCATAAAGGTATGTAACCCTAATTCGATTAATTATAATTGTGTTATTAATTATGATTTTGTTAAATCGCTTCCGCTATATGTGCTCTGATCTCGTTTAGGGTTTTATATAACTGTTATGATACTAATAATCCTTCACATGCTTGTATTGAATCGATGCAAGATGAACTTATTCAATTTGAAAGACTTAAAGTCTAGGAACTTGTTGACAGACCATACGATGTAATTCCATTAAATCTTCGATGGGTCTGGAAAAACAAGATGGATGAAGAAAACACAATCATGAAGAACAAAGCTAGGCTAGTGGCTAAAGAGTATGGCCAGAAAGAGGGTATTGATTTTGAAGAATCATTTGCACCAGTAGCTCGTGTGGAAGCGATCAGGATTTTCCTTGCTTATGCTGCACATAAGGGATTCATCGTATATCAAATGGACGTAAAGACGACGTTTCTTAACGGTCCTTTGAAGGAAGATGTCTATGTCACACAGCCGGAAGGATTCGTCAATCCTCTTTATCCTAACAAGGTGTATCGTCTCCACAAAGCACTTTATGGACTCGAGCAAGCTCCAAGGGCGTGGTACGACAAGCTCTCGAAATTTCTGGTATCCAAAGGTTTCTCAAAAGGTTACATTGATCTAACGTTGTTCACTTATAAATATGGGGATGACATTTTTCTTGTGCGGATTTATGTTGATGACATTATTTTCGGGTCTACTAACCCAAAACTTTCAAAATGGTTTGAAAAAGTAATGCACAACAAATTTGAAATGTCTATGGTGGGATAACTAAAATTATTTCTAGGAATTCAAGTTCACCAATCCCCAAGTGGTATCTTTATTTTAACACCCCAAATTTACACACAGCGGAATATATCTATGGGTGCTAAACAATGGTACAATAACACATAATTTATAAAGAACGACTCGAAAAGAGACGTTTCAAATTTACCGTTCCTAAAACATTTATCAGAGTAGAGTAGTCCCAAAACATCGTAACCAAAGTACAACTAAAACAAAAGATTTATATTGTTTTAAGGAAAGGAACGATAAACATTCAAAGAGTTTATTCCCGTGACAACCAAGATTCACACTCCTTGATTACCTGAAATACATGTGAGTAAAATCATCAACAAAAATGCTGTGTAAAATCTATAGGTTTATGTAATCATTTTGAACACAAGAAAAAATTATAATTTGGTGGCATACTTGAAGGCAACAGCATCGAATAATGTGCATCCACAAATATAATTGTATATAGCAACAATTGCATTAAGTTCATGGAACCGAACCCTTAGACACTCCCTTTATGTCTAATAAGACAGGAGATTTATTAATTGTCATTCACCTCCAGACTATTGGTACATTGCCGTATACCTAAATTCTCAATACAATATGTCCGTACAGTGGGCGTCCAGGACTAAGCACGAGGGACATCACACACAAATCGAACCAAGGCGGCTTCCCTAATATATCTATTAATTGTACTAGCGGCTAGCCCATCATAAGCTAGTTAACGGTCCATAATTGAAACTTTCACAATGGCAATCTACCTAATTCAATTTAAGGCAATCACAGGTCCATTTATATCCAGACAAGCATACCAAAATAACTTGTGTTCTAGATTTATGAAAACATGTATTCCCCCTCGCGGGTTTTAAAATATTTAAAATTGATCAAACGAGACTATGGACTCACCTTACCTATAGCGATATCAAACGATGAAAAAAAATGTGACGAGAAGCCGAGGAAAATACTTGAAGCCACCTTAAATCCAAGCCACGTTAAAAATAATGTAGGGTCTCGATAAAAATACCCAATTAATATTTTTAGATCACTCATGTAATCTTCTTTATCATACACAAAATATGGCCATCATGACTCAAGACTTTGAATAATTAACTTGAAGCTTTAATCTCTTACACCTTATTTAATAGTAAAATAATAAAATATTAATTTAGTTTCCATTTTGGTGGTTTTGGTGTCTACGGAAAAAACAAGTAGAGAAAGGAATGTGTATGAGTTATTATCTAGAAATGAGGGTGAGTGGATTTGTTAAATGTTTTATATGTTGTTTACATGCAAAAGATTGTAAACATGTGCCGCATAAATGACACCTCACTAGCAACTTCATTTCACTAATGTGAGTTGGGTTTGGACGTGGCAAGGTAGCAAAAGAGGTAGGATTGTTGTTATAAACTTGCCTCAAAATTCGTAAAAGCGGGTATTATCGAATCTCGATATTTTAAAAGTTACGTGATTTGAAAGATACGCGTTAACCACGAAAAATGAACGCTCAATATAAAATAAAAACATCGACATTCGGACGACATTTATATTTTGATAAATAAATAACTTAAAATAAGTTATTATGTCGAATGAACGAATGACACGTAAAGGCTTAACGTAAATTACGAAAAATACTTTTAAAATTTATAAAATAAAATAAAATAAAAACTAAACGACAACAATAGAAAATATTAAATATCAAAAACATCGATAATAAAATGTAAATTTTGGGCATCGTCGGTATCGCGATCACTAATAGTCCTCGTTACTCGTCCAAACATAAAAATAAAATATTAAATATTAGTTTCAACTTAAACCGTTAAAAATAATGGTATTTAACGCCATTAAATGTTTTAAAAATACTTGAAAGATAGAATTAAGTAATGACTTTATTTTTGCGGGTTATACATTTATTAACCAAGCTAAGTATTGTCAAGAGATAATCAAAAAGCATGGTATGACCTCATGTGACCCCGTTGGGACACCATTATCAACCACATCCTTTGATGTTGATTTGGAGGGAGATGCCATAGATCAAACGAAATATTGTCCCATGATCGGCTCCCTCGTATACTTAACAGCAAGCCGACCTGATATATCACATGCTACGTGTTATTGTGCATGGTATCAAGCACGACCCACTGAAAAGCACCTCAAGGAGGTTAAACGGATCTTTCGGTGCCTCAAGAATACCATTCATTTAGGACTCTGGTATCCTAGAGAAACTAGTTTCTTTCTAACGGCCTATTCAGATTCTGATCATGCAGGGTGTCTTGATACACGAAAAACTACTTTTAGTGGTGCACAATTTCTAGGTCAAGATAAGCTCGTGGGATGGTCTTCGAAGAAGTAGGATTGCACGTCACTGTCATCAGCCGAAGCGGAGTATGTGTCTCTACCTGCGTGTTGTGCTCAAGTTCTATGGATGAGAACACAACTCACGGATTATGGCTTCCACTTTGATAAAGTACCTATGTACTGTGACTCAAAGTCCGCCATAGCCATCTCTTACAACCCGATGCAGCATTCCCGTACGAAACACATTGATGTCAGATATCACTTCATTAAGGAACAAGCTGAAAGGGGTATCGTTGAATTATACTTTGTTGGAACTGATTACCAATTAGCTGACTTATTTACAAAAGCTCTTTCGAAAGAGAGGTTTGCGTATCTAGTTAGGAAACTTGGTATGAGATGTTTGACTCCAGTAGAACTGGAGATTCTTGTAAATAATCCTGCTTGATTCATCTATCAAACATCTACATGTAAATATCATTGAAAAGAAAAATACAAAATATAAAACATATATAAGAAAAACAAAAAATTAAAAATCTTTCAAAATCCAAAAATATTCTTCTCGGCATGTCTTTTAGTATCGATAATATGGACATACCTAGAAATGTCGCTCAATAACGATACGGTTGTGTACATAAAGCTCGAATGAAAGTTGTAAATATTTTTCAAAACATGTCATTTCTAATTTTAATAAAGGAAAATGTCTATTTTGGATAATTTTTCGAACAACAGGTAGAGCAATCTATTTTGGATTGAGCTTGTCACAAAACATTCAACGTTTTGAGCTCAACACAATGGTTTGTAATCACTTTCAGATTGCAACCCAGATCTATATTCACGGGGGAGTGTACGTTTTAGTGCCCTTACCCTTAGCAAAACAAGATAAATCTTCGTACACTTGAGTGGATTTGTTAAGACATTCAAAATCTATGAACTCATGTTTATGCTTTAGAAAAACCACTTCGCCAAAAAGAATGGAATTTTTTCATAAACCGTTGAACATAATTTTTTCAAGAATTTTTCAATGATTTTCAAAATCTTTCAAAAATTGTGTGTTGAACAACTCATATCCTTAAAAGTTTACTGTGGATCATATCCTCGTAATGACAATTCAATTGGATCATGCTAAGTTTAAGGGGGAGCTTTCCTAAATCATGCTAAGTTTGACACATTATTCTCCCGAAAGTTTTCAAGACTATTTTCACAATATATTTTAATCAAATTTGCTATCTCTAATATCAAACGATTTTATATATTAGAGATAGGGGAGAAAATGTGATTAAAATGTGATTTAAAGACACAAGTACTTATGGTTACGATCAAATACCCACAACATCTTTAATCCACGACGTTATTGGTGTCAAAAGGGTGGTTAGGTTGAAGTCCTATGATCCAACCAAAACCGGAGGGATCTTCCTAGGGATAATCCAATAGATTATTAGAAGTCCTTAGGAAAGATGAAGTAGAATGTGAATGTAGCTGAATGCAGACTAAGTACTGAAGCTAGCACTGGAACAATCACAACAAGGTGATACTGAAGATGTCTTGGTAAGTTTTTAAGGGGTTAAAGAATGAAAAAGAAATGTGAGGATAAAGGGTGAAAAGAAAGAAGCCATCCATACAACTTAGGCATAAACCGGGTCAACACATCATGAAGAAAAAGCATCATGGACCCAGTGATGTAATGCACAACCCTTCCCCAACTGACTCATGCTTCTCTTAAAAGAAGTTTGTTTTATTGTCACGGAGATCAACACAACTTCTATTGACTTTCTCACTCCGAGATAGTTGATATTGAATAGGTGGCATCTGCTCTAGTCTTCGACCACTAAAAGTGCACAAATCGAGTCTAGAGCCAAGAGATCAATCAAATCTCGTTAGGACACACGGAATGATGATAAAGAGAGTCGTACGCTATATCCTTGCGGTATTTCTAGAACACTCAGAGTGATAATACTTAGTATTCACAATGATGAGTGGAAATCCTTCCAGTGTTAACATCAAACAGCACTGCGGTAGGTCATGTGTAAGATTCGTTATGAATTAAACATGTGCGAAACCGAAAAGCAACAGTGGTTTGATTTTGAATTGATTCAAACTCGTTTCAGGTTTCTACGCAATATCTTAATGATCTTGCCAGAACATTCAGAGTGATATTCATTAATATTCACAATGACAAATGGAAATCCTTCTAGCGTCAACATCAAACAGTGCTACAGTAGGTAGCTTGTGAGATTCTTTATGAATCAAGATTGTGTCAACTGGAAAGCAACAATGGTAAGATTCTTTAAGAATCAAACTTGTTCCAAGAATTTGTATTGACGACTTTAATCAAGCGGATATTTATCCAGTTGATTCACTCTTTATGTTCGCAGTCTTGCTTTGAGACGGTCGAGTAAAGAAAACGGCTAGTACAACCGCGAAACCCTGTCAAGGAGGTTCTTAATTGAATCTACCTAATTACAGGTACGATATTTAATATCGTCTAACGGTCTTCACCGACCGGAGGTAAAACGCTACTGATTTAGGACGAATGTCAAAGCCATTCAGTCCGTGTCTATGTTTTGTCTCAAGAAGGTGGCGCTACGGTGTACTCAGCAAAGTCGAAGATTCAAAACCACATACTCATGCCCAAAGACATATTAAACAATCAAGAAAGCGAAAAACTTCTACAACTCCGATGAACAAAATATTCCTTATCAATAAATGTAGGGGAATGACCTCTATTCAAAGGAGATTTTTAGCAAGCTTTCGAGATGTTGCAAAGTATGAGCATGTGGATAAAGACACAAGATTGCAAGGTGGCAAAGACAAGTCAAGGATGATTTGAAGATCTCAAGGTTAAAGGAAAAGTCGAAAGACAACGACAACGGCTCAAATATCACAACATGAAGGACCAAGACGATTATTACACGTTCAAGACACAATTATGGCGAGATTAGTAATCTCTACAAATCTTCAAATGAAAAAGGGGAATGACCTCTCATTGGGGGAGATTGTTAGCCTTAAAATATTGAGTCAAACAAGAATGATCGGTCATAGGTTTATTATGTATCGTTTATTAGAACGTTGTAATAGTTAGTTAAATAGTCGTAACATTACGGGCTTGATGGCTATCTTAAAAGACCTCTTTCAAGGTACTAAGCATTTATTCAAGCCCGACCCAAACAATATAGTCCATAAACAATCCCACATGTAGGGGGACTATAAATACCCTTCCTAGCATGTTAGGAAGGGTGTTGGTTGTTCATTTGCTTAACCTAATCCTCCCTAAGTTTCACACATCTCTCTCTCTCTTTTCTCTCTCTACTTTCTCTCTCTATAATTCATCTATTTTCATCTATCTTTCTTCTTTATTTCTTGTTTGATCATCACAAAATATGGGACAACAACCACGGAAATCGTGAACCTCGGTATATGTGTCTCGAAGAAATGACTAGCAGATCACTGAATTTTCAGACTTAACGATGTTGAATTGGAAGAAGTGCATAAGTTGTGTCACGAGAGATTTATATGAAAGTGCTGATGCAGCATGATGAAATTCTTCTTTGTAGAGGTGCTCTTGTGTTTGGTTCAAGTTGAGAAACATTAAATTGATAAATGCATTATGATTTTGACCAAAGAGTGCCACAAATTCTCGTCCTACCATGAGCTTTATAGTCATAAGATGAAATTTCAGTAGACCAAATGAATTTTTCCACTTTCTCTAGCATTGCATTGCATTTGATGCAATTCTCCCTCTTGGGACATCGAATTCAATGATTCCATTGAAGTTCGATGAAGGTAAGGATTACTTATCGATAGAGCAATGAATGAAGTAATTGTGTTTGTTGTCGTAAGAAAAATACGGAGTTTTATAATTCATTGAGAAATCGAGAATTAAATTTTCAGGATTTTACTAACCAGCGAATAAACCGTAAACGTTCTTGATTCTTTGATTAATGAAGAAAAGTTGGTTAAATCTCCTAAATATGTCTTCTTAAGAAACAAAAAATCTCCTAGGCCAAATAACTCACGAATAACACTCTAGAAAAGATCTCGGAATATTCAACAAAAGATATCAGAATATCAAGTTTTCTTAATACCAAGATTTCGGAATATCAATTTTCGGAATAAATCTTTGATTTTATTTCGGAATAATACTCTAGAAAAGATCTCGAAATATTCAGATAAAGATTTCAGAATATCAAATTTTCTTAATACGAAGATTTCAGAATATCAATTTTTCGAAATAAAAAAGATTTCGGAATAACAAGATTCTGGAATAAACGAAGATCTCGGAATATCAATGATTTCGAAATAACAAGACTTCCGAAAATCAAATATTTCAGAATATAACAATCTCGGAATATAAAGATTTCGGAATAAGGCAGTTTTTGTGAAATAATCAAAGATTTCGGAATAACCTAAGATCTCGGAATATGATGATTTTGGAATAAAGCCAACTTTTGCGAAATTATCAAAGATTTCGGAATAACCTAAGATCTCGGAAAATGATGATTTCGGAATACAATCAACTTTTGCTAAATTATCAAAGATTTTTGATATAACCTAAGATCCCGGAATATGATGATTTCGGAATAAACTCAACTTTTGTAAAATTATCAAAAGGTATAATTTCGCAATATTAACGATTAAGATATCGGAATAACGCGAAAAAACGTGATTTTTTCCAAAAATCGAGCCAAACGCCAATTTTTTTTGTGTTTTTAACAAAAACAAAGAACCCAAATCACTAGCACAACTATGTAGATGATTTGTAAAAATTTTAAATCATAAAAAACTAAAAAAATTGATCTAGGGTTTTAGATTTAAAAACTCAGGAAATCACTAAAAACAAACACAAAAACAAAGCAATCATCCCATGGCTCTTGATACCAATTGTAGATCTATGTAAACCTTGGATTATCCTAACCTTGGAATGATTACAAGATACAGAGATAAATGAAGAACTAGAGAGAGAAAAATGAGATCTAGAGAGAGAAACAAGAGAACAGATAATGTTAGATTATGCAATGTGAGAACCAACCCCTCCTAACATGCTAGGAGGGGGTATATATAGCCTACCCTACGTGTGGGATTTGTGGCTTATATCTTAACTTGCTAGATCACGAGCCCGTACTAGATGTATCTCGTTGGAGTGACCGATCCTTCCTAAATACGTAAAAACGTATTTCCAACATGGAACATTTTCTTGAACCATCTTTGAAATTGACGGTTCATTGTTATGGTCTTGAGTTCCGAGTTTCGTGCGTTTGTGCATAGAATTATTTTGTCGTTGTGCATCGAGACTTAAAATTTTGTGTTCAAGTGCTATTTCTTGCAGTTCATCAAATCGTATATGAATAGATTCGACGATCAATTTAGTTCTCTTGTTGTAAACTCTATATCCCTAAGACTGAGTTGTATATCCCACTAGAATACATGCATCACCTTTCTCTTTCATCTTATTCAGATTTTCACCATCTCATATTATGTAACACATACATCAAAAAACGTGAAGGTGTTTGAGTGAAGGTTTCCGATCATGAATTATGTGATATGGTGTCTTTTCGTGTCTTGGAATAATTAAGGAACGGTTTTGTGTGTAGCATGCGGTTGAAACGGCTTCAGGCAAAAAGAATAGTGGTAGTTTCGAAGCGGATAACAATGTTCGAGGGACCTCATCCAAAGTGTGGTTTCATCTTTCAAAAACACCGTTTTTGTTCAGGTGTTCGAGCAATAGATGTTTCATGTTCAATCCCTTCGTCTTCAAAATATTTCTTCAGAGTGGAATTCAGAAATTATGTGCCTCTGTCAGTACGAACTACTCTTAATTGAGCTTGAAGACTAAGTTGTATCTTCTTTAGGAAGTTAATGAGAACTTTAGGTTTTTCACCCTTGGACCTCAAGAAGTGAGTCCACGTGTACCTTGAGTAGTCATCGACAATTACCAAAATGTATTCCTTCCCATTGATGCTTTGAACACGCATGGGACCACATAAATCCATATGAAGAAGATCTAACCATCTAAATCTTGGTGTAGTCTTGGTCTTTAAACTACTCGATTTAGCTTTATAGAGGTCACAAGAAGAACAAAGATGATCTTTGATGAATTTCAAACTTGGAACGCCTCTCACAATATCTTTCTTCGAAAGCAAGTTGATGGTAACATAGTTGAGATGAGATAGTCGTTGATGCCATAACCATGCTTGAGTTGTTGAAGCTTTAGCCATGAAGCAAATTGGAGTTGTGGAAGTTGTGTCTTGAAGTGAAAATGTGTAGAGATCTGTACCCCGTGAACCGGTGATTAAAGCATTCACATCATAATCTCGAACTAAACATGTCTTCTTTCTAAAGGCAACCTCCAAATCCGCATCACAAAATTGACCAACCGAGAAAATATTTCGATTGAGCCCTTCGACGTAGTATACCCATTTAATTGTGATATTCCCCTGAACCAAATCTCCATATCCTAGTATCGGTGCAAATTGATCATTTCTGAATCGAACCGTAGCCAGGAACTTCTCTACGAAGTTAATTAGAAGCTTGAGATTCCCCGTCATGTGCTTGGTGCACTCGGAGTCCAGTATTCAGAGAATTATTTCGATCACCTAAAGAAGAATTAGAGCACGATAGAGCATTTGCTAAATTGAATTCCATGTTAGTTGTGATTTCCGAATCATTAGTTTCCCTAGTTTCACCACTTAAAGGCACACTAACGCTCGTTGTCACGTTTTCTTTCCTAACCTTAGGCACTCATTTATATCATGGAGGACATTGATTAGCAAACCACCATTTCTAAGACTTGCTAGCAGACTCATATAATTTCCTAATTCTGCTTCTAGAATTCTTAGTAGTGGAGTCTGATGCAGTACTTTTCTTATGGGGGGTTGCACCAGAATGGTTCACTTTGCTTTTGGGTTTACTAGCACTAATAGGCATCGCAATTTGCTTCTTAGTTCCAGAGTCTACGCCTTGACATTTTTCAAATCACACTTAGAATGATTAGCATTAACAACACATTTTCCACACTTCTCACAAACAAACTTAACATTCAAAGCATTCAAATCAGTCAAATCATTTTAATCATCATTACATGCGATTATAGACTTTTTATTCTTAGAAACATTCAAATTCCTAGGATGGTCTTCTACTTTCTTCATCTTACCTTGACTCTTTTTTTGCCAAACCTTATCATTAACTTGAGTGCTCTTAAGCGTGGTTCGGTTAACACTAGAAGTGGGGATTACTCCTGTAGTAAAAGATACATATCTATTTGTGTTTCTAGAAGTCTGAGGCGATTGAATATCTTTTTTTGTGTGGGTTTAGTGGCCAATTTATACATCCCCGGTTTAATCACATTTGTGTTCTTAATGCTTTGTGCTCGAATATCTGTTTTTGGACAAATCTGTGGTAACCTTTCCTTTCAATCCGTCTTGGGGGCAAGCCCATATTTTGAAAATGAAGAGTTTGAGAAAGATGATGGTTTTCCCAAGATAGAAAGATTAGTTACTTTATACGCATTGGGTTGTCTAACAACTGGTTTTACAACTTTAGGTTCCATAATTTTCCCACCTATCTTAGCAATGAGTTTCTTCAACTCTTCTATCGCTATGTCTTTTTCTTGTAAATGAGCTTTCATCCGTAATTTCCATACTCTTTTCATTCATTTCTCGAAACGTTTTGGAAAGTTTTTCTTGCAAGTTATTATCATTTGGAAAACTTTTGATGCCTTTTTGCAAAGCAAGTTCAAGAGAATGACAATGTTTTTTAAGGAAATCACATCGGTGTTTAAGTAACGTAAAAGACTTTTTATCGACATTTTCTTTGTGTTTCGAAAGCTCTGTTTCAAGACGTTCACACTCTTTGGTCTTATCAAGATATTTCCATGCAACATCAGAATATTCATCTATATCAGCACAAGATTTAAGAGTAACACACAAAATATCTTTGGAGAGACATTCTTCTAAGAGTAGATCATATTCGTTTGAAAACTCGTATTCAAAATTTTGATGTTCATCAATTTCATTTTCAAGAGACTCAACGTATTTCAAATCATCAAACATTTCTGACCGAATTAAGTTTTAAAATTCAGTAACATTTATTTTTATGGTCGCCGCAATTGGGATTAAAAGTTCTTTCACAAGCAAAGTTATATCGTCAGGAATCTCTTTTTTCCACTTGTCGTTTTCACGTTTTTTCCAGTCTCTTTCAACGATCGATTGAAAATTATCAATGTGATGTTTAGGAATACCAAGTGTTCGCCTACTCTTGCTTTTAGAAGCATCAAGAGGCAGGAAGTTAATATATTTGGAAACGTTAGACTTATTTGTGGCAAAAAATTTCTTCCATTGAGTTCTTCTTTGTTTGCTTTCAAAAAAAATTTCTCACGAGACTTCTGTGTTTGTGGAGCGAAGAGACCCTAAAGACTGTTGTTATATGCATAATTATATGGTTGCACAAAATCTTTATTGACCGGTGATCTACTCTCCTCTTCCCAAAGGGTTGTCTCTACATTATCAGGCCTAACAAGAGGACAATCAGGATCGATCCATTCAGAATCATCTAGATAAAGGCGCGGGTTCTCGGCTTGAGCTTGGTCGAGGTAATTAGGACTTGAAAAACTTGGGTTTCCCTTAAAAAAATACTAAGGTTATATCATTCTCATAGTTTGAATAGATTGATTCGTTTTATAAACAATTTTAT
This sequence comes from Glebionis coronaria, assembly GCA_025667525.1. Classification (NCBI taxonomy): domain Eukaryota; kingdom Viridiplantae; phylum Streptophyta; class Magnoliopsida; order Asterales; family Asteraceae; genus Glebionis; species Glebionis coronaria. Next base: position 200,671,938 of record CM046874.1, read on the forward strand.
TCAAACAATCGACTTGTTCTTCAAGTTCTGTTACTTTTTCAGTATCTTCGCCTTGTCTATATTTGAAATCTTATTTTAACTTTTCAACCTCTTGTTTCTTTACCTCAAGAATTTTAGCAAAATCGGTAGTATTCATAGAAAGCCTTTGTTCAAGTTCGTTTATTTTAGTTGTGGCAAGGTACTTTTTGTTTTACGTTCATCACTTAAGAAAGCATTATATTGACGTTATTCTTTAGCTAACAAAGCAAGAGATTCGTTTTAGTTTTTTCAAAATCGTCCTTTTTAACGTTAATTAAACGACCTTTGTACCCCTCAAGCTCTTTTGTCTTTTGAATAAGCTCAGCTCTGTAACTATCAATAGTCTCACAAGATTTTATAAGGACAGCTTTGCTTTCTTCAACGTTTTGAGTGAGCGTTGCGTTTGCCTTCTATAATTGCTTTTGACTCTTTCTAGTTTCATTGATATCTTTTTGTAAACTAGAAATTAAATTAGCAAGCACGACACGCTCCTCATTGTCATACTCATTTAGATGTTGATCTTCCTCAAACTCATTATTGTTGATGTATAATGAATTCGATGTGTTATTACTAGCAAACGATTCCTTCATACATGTATCAATAATGGGTGTAGTTAGATCACTATGCTCATGCGTATTGCCAAACAGATTATAATCATAATTAGTTTGTACCTTATCAAGTGTTTCGGTATCAAAGATAGGACCGTTCATCTTCAGTGACATTGAGGACCTCATTAATCTTTGCCATGTATGAATAATGTGCTTCGAGTTCTTGGTCGGAGAGTTCATCATCGGTGTCGTCAAGAATTTCTCCTACCTTTTCGGCTGCCTGCATTCCTTTGCCATATGCCCAAAACCTCTGAAGTTAAAAAACTGAATCCCACTTTGTTACACAACTTGAGTACCAACAGATACCCTATTCCAACAACAGTAGCAACCCTCTGATTATCATACTTAGCGGTTTGTCGATCGTATCTTGCAGAACCCTCCACATGTGTTGGATTACGACAATCATACTTTGGAGGACTCTCAACACGCCTTCGTGTGTCATACCTTGGAGGACTCTGCACATAGTTGTTCCTTGTATTTGATGATATTCTAAGGTTGTTGTTGGTGGGTTTGTATTTTTTCTTCTAGGACTTCATGATGAAAGCCATTTGTGGTTTGAATTCCCTATCCTTTTGAGATTGTTCTTTGTCACTGTCTTCTTCAGATGATTGCTCAGGTGGTGGTGATGGTGCTCTTGCAACTTCTTTGCCTCTTGATCTTATCGGAGCTTGTGACTTAGAGACAATGGAAGATCGTGGTGATGAGGATTGAGTAGAGTAGGAATTTTAGCACTAGGACGGTGATCTGGGTAATGTTGAGTTGAAGACATCAACACAAGTGGATTAGCAATCTTTTCTACTCGTTCAACACGAAGTTCATTTGCCTCACTCTGAAATTTTTTCAAAATGTCAAAGAGCGGGTGATACGAGACTTCGTCTAACTTTTGCTATTGTTTCACCAAAGTGACAAACCGTGTCCGCTCTAGTTGAAGTTGCTATAGAAATTAGACATTGACTTGCATGGTGGAGACTTGCAGATTGTTTCGTCTCATGTCATTCATCTTTTTGTAGGATCTGGAATAATAAGAATCATTTGATTCTCCATCCTTTGAAGTAAACTTTCCAAAGTTCTAAAACAGGTTTGTTTTCACATCTTACTTGTTGAGTGATTCACCTTGTTGCAATCGTTCAATAGATGTCCACATCTCTTTAACAATAGGACATGCATCAACTGTGGAGTAAATATCATCTCAAATCCCACTCATAATCAAGAAAATTGCTTCCTTCTCTGCATCAAGCCAAGCACGCTTCTCAGGTGTAAGGTCAAATCTCGTTTCATCACGTTCATGTGCGGGTTCTTCGTTACTAATGTTTGTGGCTAGTATAGCAGGAACTTTGACCTTTATAAACACATATGATCCATCAAAAATGCATTGCCTTTAGGCATCACCATTTGTCTTCGTATCAATATTTCTTAGGAAACGTGATTGCTATTGATCATATCGACCACACATAAGCATTAATGGTCTTTCTTTGTAACCCCCCACCATTATGTTGTTATTTGTCACACGGTACTCTGCAATAGAATCCATCTCAATAACTTCTGAAATGATGAAGTGAATACGGATCTTAAGTAGATGTTGTTGTGATTAGTTTGTGGTTGAAATTCCGAAAATCCTGATTTTTCTTCAGTCCGACAATATATTCTTCAGTCCGATATAACTGTGTCCGAAAAATCTTGTAATTTCTAAATTTTGAAATTATTGTAGAAATATCCAAAAACTATTGTGGAAAAATTTTGAATTTACTTGACCTAAAAATTTTGAACTCTTTTTTTTTGTAAACTATGCTACGAAACTAGTTATGAGGGTGACTAAGTCTAAAAATTACGCGAACAAAAATTTGGCTAATCTCGCAATGTTGCTAATCCCGCAATGTTGTGATCTCGCAATGTTGTTGATCTCGCAATGTTGTGATCTTGCAATGTTGTGATCTCGCAATGTTGCTGATCTCGCAATGTTGTGATCTCGCAATATTCTTAATACCTCAACTCACAATAATTCAAATACCTCAACTCGCAATATTTTTATACCTCAACTCGCAATATTTTTTGTACCTCAACTCGCAATTTTTTTGTACCTCAACTCGCAATATTTTTGTACCCGATTCACAATAAATTTTAAAGCTGATTTCGCAATAATATTTTTAACCTGATTTCGCAATAATATTTTTAAGCTGATTTTTCCAAATTTTCAATATTTAGGGTTTCTAAACTCGCTATATTGCTGATTTTTCCAAAATCGCAATATTTAGGCAACAAATCTCGTAAAGGCAACGTTTTCAAGGCTTTCTGAAAAATCTAGTTGTACTTTCTCGATTTATAGCATCAAAGGGACTAGAAAAAGGTAACCTTTTTTTTTATTTTTTAAGCCGAAAAAATTTTAGATCTTAAAAAATATTGTTGTTTGGATCGGCTAAAAACCAAGAGAAAAGATAGAATTTTCTTGTTCCAATCACACAACACCATATATACCAATTTTTGTACACAAATATTATCACTTCACCATGGATGATCTAAGAAATAAGATAGAAAATAGATGAAAATAAATGAAGGTTTAGAGAGAGAAAGTAGAGAGAAGTGTGTGAAACTTGTGAAGTATTAGATTATAGAAAATGAACAACCAACCCCTCCTAACATGCTAGGAGTGTGTTTATATAGTCTACCTGCATGTGGGCTTTATGGGCTATATCTTAATGGACCGGGCTTTACTTTTAGGCTTTTGTTCCTTAAACATGAACTTTATAGCTTAAAGTCAAGCCCGTGATTCCCAACTATTTTACTACTTATTACAACGTTCTAAGAAACAATACATAATAAACCTATCACCGAACATTCTTGTTTGACTCAATATTTTGAGGCTAACAAAATAGTTAGTAGAATTCTTTGTTCTTCTTTGGTTATTAATGTTGAGTTCCGCATAACTTATTTGAGTTGAGTAAGAGTGTCTCAAGTGCTCTAGTTTGTTTGCAAGCTATTGTGAAATCCTTAACAGTATCTTGATTTATTCAAAGGGATCAACAAGTGGTATCAAGGCTTGCTGATAAACTCTGAATTAGAAGAACAAAACTCTAAACACTTAACCTCACTCAAATCACACCGTGTCTCAGAATGGTGACAAACAACCTCATGTAAAAGTTGTCATTCAGAATGGTGATCCTTTAAAACAAGGACCACCGGTCATGCAACGTGCACCAGTCTTGCAAGGTGCACCAGTCTTGTAGAATGCATCAGTTGTAGCTGCAACACAAACTGCTACACCTTTCCAAAACGCTCTATCTACTGTTAAACTCCCAATTCTTAAAAACGAAAACTATGAAACTTGGGCCATGCAGATGGAACACTTTTTGAATCACACAGGTCACATTTTGTGGTATGTTATTAAGAATGGGAACATGCCTAAGAATCTCAATTGGCTAGCAGATGGTACTGTTCAAGTGTTACTTGTTGTCACTGCTGTAGAGATTCAGGCTGATACTAGAGAAAGAAGGTCAGAACTACTTTGGCTATGGCACTTTCAGAAGATATTCTACCTAGTATTCATCATTACAAAGATGCTAAACTTATGCGGAATGCCATCAAACTTAGATTTGGAGGAAACGACAAATCTAAAAAGATGAAGAAAAATGTGTTGAAACAAGATTGGATAGTTTCTCAATCTCCAGTATTGAAGTTATCCACAAATGATATGGAAGGTTCAGTAAATTGCTTGTTCAATTAGCAGTTAATGGTCTTGATATCCCTAATGATGAAGCGAATCAGAAGTTCTTAAGAGGAGTTCCACCATAGTGGAAAGCTATCGCTATGCACCTCAACACAAGAGATGATCTAGATGTTACACCTTTTGATCAACTCTACAACAATCTTAGAGCGTATGAGAATGATGTTAGAGGGACTAGACAAGTAGTAACACCTTCATCAAACCCTAACTTAGCTTTTGTGTCAGAAGAGAAAAGCGGTGCTTACTACCAAGGTACCGCTAGTAGTTCAACTGGCGGTACATACTATCAATGTACCGCTAGTAATCCAACTAACAGTACATTCTACCAAACTACTGGTAGAAATAAATCAATGACTTCAAACACACAAGGAAGACCTCCATCATCACTGACTGATGAAGCTGCTTTCTCATTCTTTGCTGGTCAAGACAATAGACCAAGGTTAACCCTTGATGATCTATTCTAGATGGATGATTCTGACGTAAAAGAGATGGATTTGAAGTGGCAAGCTGCTATGATATCTATCAGATCTAATAGGTTCTTTAAGAAGACCGGAAGAACCATGACTGTTAATCCTAGATAACCACTAGCGTATGACAAGTCAAAGATCAAGTGGTAAAACTGTGGAAAGCTTGGACATTTTGCTAGGAAATGAAGAAGAGATAAAGCTGAAGGTAGCAACTAGATGTTTAAGGAAAAGGACAACATCAGTACCAACACTAGGACATGTGAAAGTCTTCCAAAGGGTAATAGCAGGATCCCATGGAGTCCAAAAGGTTATAAGGTGATGATATCAGTTGATGGGACAATCAACTGGGCTCTAGCACATAAAGAGGAAGAACATGGTCTAATGGCTCTCTCTCAAGGAGACATTGAGGTACACCCTTGTTCTAAAGATTATGTTCTTAAGTTTAATAGTCTTATAGTAGAACTAGAAGAACAATATCAATAAGTTAACGCATGGACTGTAGAAGTAAATGCTTATAAACAAGGTGTTAACAAGTTAGAGAACTTATATAGTTTTGTATCAAAAGGCTCAGTAAAACTATGAAGATAAAATTAGAATTTTGTCTCTTCAAATGAAGGAGAAAGAAGTAGCTATCCAAGCCTTTGAAAGACAACTTTTAAAAGTGTCAGCAAAAAATGAAGTTTTAAAAGATAATTTATCTAATGAAAGAGAAACTATTAAAAATTGGCAAAACTCTTCTAAAGGCATTGGAAAGCTGATCAATTCTCAGATGGGTTACTATGATAAAACTGGTTTGGGGTATATAGATGAACAACCACGACAAGTATTAAGTAGCAAAGATATGTCAAAGACATCTTTGATAGCTCTAGTAGTGCCCAGAGAATGTTATTGAGAATGATTGGTATGCTGAAGGAATGAAAGTTGTTCCTCTACCTTTATCAAGAATATATATGCCTTCTGAAAATAATCAAATTGTTGAGTTAGGTGAGTCAAAAGTTGTTTATGGAAAACAAGTTAAAAGAACAAGTGGCTTAGATTATGGCTCTAGTAACTACACTTCTTGCAACTCTGACTCTAGTGTATTGACCCAAGGAGAACCCATAGTGACTAAAAAGATTGTCTATCCACCTTTGATGAGCAAATTTTTCCTGAAGGTTATGTTTCACCACCTAGTTCTACTTCCAAGCAAGTGAAAACTCCTAGGAATACAATGGCTAAAGATCCAAAACATCATGGTAGTATTAAAAGGGGTGTTTTAGGTTTTGAGAACACTAGTTCAAACTTACCCTATGGATCTGTTTTGAAAAAGAGAGGATGTTTTGTATGTGGTAGCTTAATTCATTTTATCAAAGATTGTATTGTGCATGAAGATAAAATTGCTAGACAACAAGCTGCTAAAAAGGTCACTATGAGAAGTAACAGTAAAGGTGCACAAGGTATAGGGAATATGGGACAAAGGATTGTTAAACCAAAATGGGGATATGCACATAGGGTGAATAAACAAAATGAGACCACCAAATATATTCACCCCATACAAGCATAGACTTCATCCCAGAGCAGTACCTATGAAGACTGGTCTAGTACCATTGAGGTCAACCTCTACAAGTACTTCCAGACCAAAGTCTGCTAGTACCTCTAAACCAAAACCTAGTACCGCTAGTCCAAAGTCTAGAAATCCTAAGTCTCACACTCTTTTGAATAACTTGTTTGTCATCACTAAAATGAATGCAGAAAAGTTCAATGCCCAAAAACCAAATCCAATGCAAATGTGGGTGCCAAAAGGGCAAAACCATGTGTGGGTACAAGTACTACCACAAAAGAAGTACATAGACCTGTTCAGAAGACCAAAGACATATCCTCTCTTTACATCTTTGATTGACCTTCTAGAACTATGAAATTTAAGAGTGTTTTTAGTCTTACAGGAAAGACCACTTTTCAGACACTTAAGTATGTTGGCCCCACCAGATCCAAGCCAAAATGTGGCTTGGGTCCGTGTAAAACCCGTAAAAATACCATGAACAATACAATACATGGAAACCCGATGAATTTAAAACTTTCCATTTATAACATCGACATGTGTCACGAACATTAGATTACAAGAATTACGTATATTATAAATGCACGATAAATATTAAGTATAATATTTAATTTACGAACATTAAACACGAACATACATGAATAATATTTAAACGTGAAAAAAGTATGCGTTTGGCTTTTGGGCCTTGTGTATCCGCGGGGAAGACAAAGAATGGAAAGGGCCCGACCGATTATGAAACAAACTAGCAAAAGTTAATCTCCAGGAAATTCATTTTACCAATTTTTAGAAAAACAAAATAAACCCTAGCCCCCTCTCTCCTTTGAGTCGCGGCAGCACCACACACAAGGACGATTTTGTGATTGTTGATCTTTGGTTTTTAAAAGTACGTGTTCGTGTTCTATTGCTAATTCCATTCACACATTTGGTATAACCTAAACCTTAATCTCTTTATTTTATTTTTGATTATAGAACATGGATCTTAAAAACATAATTAAAACATGTTTATGTTAAGAAATTAATTAAAAAAAGGGGTTGTTTGGTTTTTCCTTTTGGTTCGGCACATAAACCGAGAGCTAAAGCTATCGGTGGGCTTTTCCACCACCAGCCGAGACCCCCCATATGGGGCTCGGTGGTGTCTTTGGTTCGGGCATTAGAAACCTAGGCCCCGCAGTGCATAACCTTGGTGTAGCAGCGGCTACGCAGGGCACCACAGCGGGAACGCCGACTTCGGTCGGTGTGAACCGTTGTCCACCAGTGGGAACCGCGTCCAGCAGCGGCAACCAGGGCAGAAGCCGCAGGCTGAACAGCCAGCGGCTGTGTGGTGTTTGGTGCTCGGTTTAGTTTTGTCTCAGGTTCGGGCTCGGGATTTCTAAAACTTAATATGTTTAATTAGTTAAATTAATTAACTTAATTCATGTATAATTAAATTAACTTTTGACTTACGTTATTTTATTTAATTAAATAAACCATGTTATAACCTAATTATTTTATTAAACTTAATTAAATTAAACCATGACTTAATTTATTTAAATTGTATAAGGTAAAGTTTATTAATTTAACCATGACATTTTATTAATTAATAAACCCATGGATTTAATGATTAATTAATAATTATTTTAGCCTAAGTATTTAATTTAATAAACTTTACTATTAATTATCATGACTTATAACTTATGACTAATAAGCACTAGCTTATATTTTAGACTTATTAATTCAGCTTATTTCTATTTTTTTGAAACTTTTTATTTCAGGAAACTTACTATTTTAGGAAACTTTCTATTTTTAGAAACTTACTGATGAGACTGCTTTTATACATAGTCTCATCATCCAAAACGGGCTTTAAATGCATTAAATATCATCAAAAATGCCAAATATATGCATGTGTTTGTTACTTGTGTATTTTAGGTACGGATATTGAGAAAATGACAAAAGATCACAAGAAACATGTAAAAACGAACACGGGAAACGAAGCCGCACAATGAACCAAGCCCTAATGAAGATTTTCCAAGAAAAACCATTGAAGATTTGAAGATTATGCAAGAAGGGTCCTCCAATATTGAAGAATTGACACTTTAAACCCTTGTTTATTCATAATTACAATTTGGTCATTAAAGTTTGTCAAATTGCAAAAAGGACCCTCTACTTTGAAGAATTGGCAAGAATGGTCCCTCAACAATCAAGACTTATCAATATTAGTCCTCCAAAAAGTCAATCATACAAGTCAAGACCATAATCTTTGAAGAAAATGCAAAAACAGCGCTTCAAGGATCAACAAATGGCAAGAATTACCCCTAAAAATACTTTAGAAAAGTATTTGTGGCCAAAGTGGGAAAAATGAAACTTCATTTACAATAGAATTCGGATTATTCAAGTTTCAAACTGAAATGAAAGGAAAATGAAAGATGAGGGGTTAAATGTGGGAGACAAGAAAGATACCTAGACCAGTGAGGGGGTGACACGTGCCCCACACACTCCATCCAGCCAATCACAACCCATCCTTCCTCCACCTCAGCCATCAACTCACACCAGATTTAACAAACCTTAATTAATATATTAATTAAGGCGTTAAGCACATTTTTAAAAACAAAAACGGATTAAACAGTTGTTCTTGGTGTTCTTGATACAAATTGGGCATTTGTTAATTACCAACAATTAAACCCTAATCTTCTCTAGAATTAAGATTTGGGTGTCCCTAAACACATCCCAACTCCCAAAACCCTTGCCGCATCACTCTCATGCTTACATGTTAAACCCTCCTCACACGTTTTTGGGGAAAATGCGAAAGCTTGCCAGGAAATCAACACTCAAGATTGAAGCTTACTTTTTAAGCTTCCTTTAAGCCATTGGATGCAATTTTAACCTTCCAACTCACACAAACTGCCAAAATTCTGTCACATGAGCTCAAGATATTCAAAACCTTCAAGGGCAAAATGCGAACTTCATCAGCTTAGGGTTTACGTTTGTATGCATTGTAGTTAGTCATTTGTAGCCTATATAAGGGATAGAACCTGCTTCATAGCAGTTTGCTCTTGGTTTTTCCTTTATTCACAATTCTGTAAAGCCTAGTTCATGTTGAATGAAAAGGGTTTAAAATTGATGATGAAATCCAAGTGCCAATCTTTCTAGTTACTTGTTTATGTTATATGTTTGCTAATCTTGAATCTTAAAACGTGTTTTCAAACCCTGTACAAGAAATTGTACAAGAGTTCAAAATTTGATATTTTGCTAAGACTTGGTTTAAACCTTGGAATTCTTGGGCTATAAGTGGATCATAGCACCCTGATAAAGAGTTATCAAGGTGTTGTGAGGCTTATATCTTGGGGATAATCAAGTGTGGGAACAAGGTTGCATTAATCAAATTTATTTTCCAATTTGTCACCTTTCTGTTTTTATATTTTTGCTTCTAACCTTGTTCTATCTTAGCAGCCTGATATTGGAAGCTTGTGCCTTGTTTTGCTAGGCACATCAACTCAAACATACGTGGGTGTGGATGTACATCCATGAGGTTTGAACCCTTAATCTCAAAATTTGTCAAGAAAGTGGATATTTGTGATATAGGTTCTACTTGTGTATGTGTTGATCTTGTGCTCTAAATCTTGTTGTTTGTGTTTAAGATTGATGTTTTGATGCTTATGTATGCATGTGCTAACCTGAATCCAACTTTTGATTTGAAAATTTAATTTGAAAATATAAAAGGGTGTTTGGGTTAACCTATTTAAGATCATAACTTGTTATTGTGTTATTGGAAGTTGTTTGTTTGAGTTTGTATCTGCAATATACTTGGTTGTATGCTATTTTCTGCAAGTTATTGGCTTTAAAATATCAAATCTTTGATTGTGCTATAAAAGTTGGAAATCTGCTTCTTTTGACCTAAGATTTTGGAAACACTTAGTTTGTATGCATGCTTAGGGATAAAAAGTGATTAAACATACTCATTACAACCTGTTAAGAAGATTTGAGTGTTTGAATCTGGCTTTGTGGTCAATTATATCAGCAAGTGTTAAAATCTGCTTGTTCTTGTTCATCATAAACTTTTTTGTGCTTGAATCTTGATCTAAACCTTGAACCATTGCATGAAACCTGTTTAAATTTGTTAATTTGAATTAATTATAGCTTGTGTATGCTTTTGGTGCAATTTGGTTGGCTGAATCTTGCTTAAAGTGCTTATTAAGTGAAAACTGCTTATTGTTCATATCTGGGCTAACTCTGTAGATGTTTTGATTAAACTGTATTAATTGGATGATTGGAATTGTGTTTTTGTTGTTTATATTGACTCCTTATGATTAACTGATCATTTGGGTGCCTTTGCTTAACTTGAATCCACAAAAAAGCCACAAAAGACAAAAAGTCAATTTGGTCAAGCAAGGGGAAAAGTTCCCACTGCTCAACCTCCAAAACTAGCCCCTGTTAGTGTAAAACATCAAACAACTTATTCATAAGCCATTTTGGCTTATCCAGACATGCAACAACTTATTTTTTGTGATAGATCTTCCTTATTCGGCCCATTTATTTGATCTGGAGCTTATTAGGGTTTGACTTTGACTTTTTACTAGAAAAATCATTAAGTTGACTTTTACATAAGTGCTTATCTGCTTATTCTGGCTTATTGCTTGTGCTTTTTTTGAAAACTTTTTGATTATTTTGCTTAATTGAGTCTTTTAAAACCTTTTGAAAGTTGAATCAGCACTTGAGGTGGTCTAGAACTCAAAAACGACTGTTTTGTCGTTTTGTGAAGAGAGTATTGGCTTATTTCAGGCTTATTTCTTGTGCTTTTTCCAATTTTCTTTTTACAGATCTCTTAAGTAACTCAAAAGAAGCTTGTGTGTCAAATTTTAGCTTATGGCATCAACTTATAGCTTAAGTTGTTGTTTTGGATCATCGACAACAAACCCGTTTTCACTTCAAAATTCTCCGCAAGGATAGCGGGAATCACAATAGCCTCTCCATAACCCTCGGTGGGTGCTTGAAGTAACTCCATCATAGTTCGATTCGCCATGGTTGGTTCTTCCTCTACGATAGGTTCGTCAATAGGAGACTCCTCACTAGAAAGATTAGGAGTAGGTGTTGACTCCTTTCGGTTTTTTCGTTTACGTGCACGTCTTGCTTGATTACGAGTAAGCATAAACGTCACGTACAACGTGGGGATGAGCAAAGAAGATTATTTTTGGTGTTATTAATTTTTCCAATTTTTTTTGTGGTTTTTGATTGTTTTTACTTTTTTTTTGGATTTTTGTGATTGTATTAGGTAGACAAAAAATCTACAAATCTCCTCCTTAATAAAATCTATTGATTAAAGAAGCTTCAAGGAATGAAAACAATCGCGTGAAGTAAAAGCCTTCGATGACTTTAGAACGTTGGTGGAACACCAAAACGTTCAAGAGGATTTAATCAAATGAAACCAAGAAAATATATATGATACTTAGATAATACTTTGGTTGGCAAACCCTCGATTAACCCTTTTTATCTAAACACTCACAAGCAAGCGGGGAAACGAGGCGGTGCGAAGCACTTAAGAGCCTTTTTTCTTAGGGTAAATTTTATAATACCCGCCTTATACCCACCTTATAGTTTGTGTTTTTGAAAATTAAGCTTCAAGAAAGTATTTATCTATTTTTCCTTTTCTTTCTTGTTTGATATTCGAATACAATGATTGAGTAATGACCTCCCAATCAAGGTTGTGTTTTCACACTTTTGGAGTACTTGTGAATTTATTGTTCTACGTATACAATATAGTGATAGTATTCACACAAAAAACGAAAAACCGATAATACGTATTAGTAGAGTGCTACTAATACAATTAGATATTATGGCTATATAAAAACAACCATTGTTCAAATCAAAACACAACACGCCTCCCCGGCAGCGGCGCCATTTTTGATGTAGTATTTTTGTACACTTTTGTTTTTAGGAAAAACAAAGCGACAAAAGCGGGTAAGTATTAATCGCTACGTTTTAGGAAAAACGTAAAGAAGACAACCGATGGTTACGCTTTTGGAAAGAAGGAAAGAAAATAAAACGGAAACGGACTACACTCAAAACGGACAAAAACGTGAAAACGCACGAACGTAAAAACGCGACCAACCGAAAAATTTTACCTAAAAAATCATTAAAAATTACTAATAAACTCTAAAAATTCTAATTAAAAAGAAAATGTGAACCAAAAAAATTGAAAGTATTTTTATTAATTTATATTAATTTTTAAAGTTAAATAAAAACCTAAAAATAAAACTAACTAAGAAAAAGACAAAATACAAATTTTGTTATTTGTCAACCTCAAAAACATTAATTAAAAACTAAAAAATATTTTTTGAAACTTTTTCTAAACATTTTTCTTTTTTTAATAACCTAAAAACTAATTTAAAATAAAAAATGCATAAAAAATAAACTATAAAAGGGAAAATTATCAAACTAGTGTCTAAAAATCATAAATATTACTGAGATTGAAGGAAAAATGAAAAGAACGAAAATAATACACTCAATAAGCCCAGAGCTCGTGTATAAGCTACGGCTTATATTAAAAAAATAAAAAAAATAAAAGTCTATAAGAATAATAGAAGGGGAAGTAGTAACAAGAAGTATCACGTAGAAGAGTTGGCAAAGGGAGGTGGTGTTGCGTCTGCAGTTGCTGTGAGGTCAGGGGTTCGAGACCCACAAGAGACACTTTTTGTGCAGGTTACTTTTATACAGGAAATAAAAAAAGAGAGTTTAAAAGAAGCAGAATAAGAAGTAGTAACAAAAATGTCTTAGAGAGCAGATGGTGTGAAAACTTTGTGCTGCGTCTTCTGTGATGTGCAGGTCAGGGGTTTGATCCCCACTTGCTGCACTTTGTGTTTATTATTTTTGTTTGACAGCTTTTGTTGTTTTGGACAGAAAATCCCCAATAAGAAGTAGGCTTTATTGAGGTGCAAGTTCGACTTATCACTAAACAATTAAACAAGATATCACACAAACAAAGGAATTACCACAATTTATGAGTAGAAAATAGAATCATAGGCAAAGCCTAGTCTGATGAACAGTAACTCTCAATCTAGAGGCAGAACTTATGAAGTTCGTCTTAAAAATAAGCACTCTCAAACAGTACTAATCTTAACGTTCATTCAAAACAGACTAAGTTTACCCTTAACAGTATCCAAATCCTTAATTTCAACCTCTAGTTCCAACGTATCCTAAAATTATAGCAGATTGTGTGTTTATGCAGTTTTTTTTTCGCCAAAAATTGTACATGATAATCACTGTTTTCTTTTTACTTGGTGTTCTCACCAAATACTATGAGCACGATTTCAACAGTGAGATACAAGTGAATGGCAAAAATGACAATGTAGATACACCAACAGTGGCCTATGGTTCACTTTCTTTGGTTTTAATGATTGAAACAGTGGGGAACTCCAAATACTAACTCAAACTTGAAACTATTACAAATCAAACCACCAATAGAGATTGCGCACAGTGGGCACCATAACGAGCAGTTAAGCAAACAGTAAGATGAAACCGTGGGTTCTATCAGCAATCAAACAAACACCCCTTATACCTTTTTAGTTCTTTTCGGTGGTCTCTTGCTTATGATTCTATTTATCTTTTTGCATACACAAGCACTCAACACAAATACAACACCAAACAGTCAAAACACCACAGCAGGTTCGCGCAAGCAACAATAGGCGCTCAATTTCTTTACGGTTATTTTTATGGTGCTATTTGGCGTTGAAACAGTGCACCCAAAAGAACGCATGCACAAAAACAAGGGCACTAACACAAAACTAAAACACGTACACAAACTTCTCGCCACCAATTTATGCTCAAAACGCCCCACTCTTATAACTTATGCACACGGTGGGCGATTACTCGCTGCTGGGACAGTGGTGCTATCATAAATTACAAACACTCAACCAATCACTTATCACTTTTACACAATTTAAGCACATAAAAAAAGAATGAGCAATGCCCATTTTACTTTTTTTATATTGATGTTGGTGCACATGCGACAAACAATAAGAGCAAAACATGAACACAAAATACAAACGCAAAACAAAATACCCCAAAATCCACGGGTCTCGCCACCAATTTACCCAGTTATGAGTTAATGTGCACAGTGATGCACAGAAGGTCAGCGGGTACTCTTTCTTACTTGGCTGATTTTACGTTTACTTTCTTAGGTTGTGTTAGCTGTTGCATAGTCCACAAATACGACATCTAATGCAAACCTACACTCAACTTAAGCCCTAAGCAAGCAAGAAATCTCTATCGATAACAAACAGTGGCTCCCCTTAAATGATATCATACAGTGACCTAGCCGAATGAGCAGACCTAGTTCCTCTTTGTATTTAAGCAGTGGACTAAAAAAAATTCTTTTGGCGACTTCCTTATGGGCGACAACTTCGAAATAAGCAAGATCATAGCAGGCACTTTCTAGCTTTACTAGAGGTTTAGACAGTGAACACCCCTTAAAACAGAAAAATGAAATTTAACTAAGAGATTGAGTTCAAACTTGCTCCAAAATCATTCAAACCTATCCTAACACGTTTACAATTAACAAATATACAATATCAAGCATTTGTTTTAACATCCAAACAGGTTTGATCATAAAATCATCATAACACAAAAACTCCAAACAAGTATAGAGAGTATAAGTTTTTTTACCTTGTGAGCTTACATCCAAGCATCACCAAGTCAAGCTTATGCCTTCTCCATCAAGCAGGAGGCTTGAGCTTATGGGATTTAGAAAGAAGCTGATGGTATGAGAAGATGATGATGATGATGGACTTCAAAGACCACTCATCATCCAATATGCTCAATTTGTGTACCTGTCAAGACCAAACAAGGAAGAGAAAAGGTGACCTGGATAATCAGCCTATAAGATTATAAGCCCGACTTATTGATTAAGCCATCTTATTCCTTATAGGTTATAAAAGAAATGAACCACTTTTTGAAAATGAATTTTTCTTAAAGCAATGGAACCAAACTGAAAACTTGAAGAACTTTTGACAAAAAACTTATCAAAACCAGTAGTCCAATACTGAAAATCCACTTTCACTTCAATTCATTATTGGATTCATGATTTTGCAAACTTTTGCCAAGAAACTTCAAAAAACGGATTTCTGAAAACTTCTTGTGAAATGAAAAATTTTTAAATCTTAACTAACTTCCAAACAATGAAGATGATTAAACTATTAAAAAGAAAAATTAGAACTTAGATTTCTTGCAAAATATTTAACCTTCATTTTCATTAATAATTAAATTTTTACAAAAATTCTGGAACAAAGAAAAAAAGCAAACACCTATGCGCCTTATATATGGCTACAAGATGATTCTAGAATGAAAAATAATAACCCCTAAGCCTAACTCATGGAATACCAGAAACACCCTTGGTTCAATCTTCAAATTAGTGGTCAACATGTCTTCATGTGATCTCTGTATTGGCACATGGGTACCAGCTGTAGAAAATCAATCCTTACCCTTCAAAATTGTGTAGGAGGGAAGGAATTCATAAGAGACGTCGATCTTGTCCCCTTTTGGGAATTGGGGGAAAGGGACATGAGCAGGGGAAGTCTGGACCAGCCATGTGGGTGAAGTGACGTGGCCATAAGAGGTGGGGTTTGGTTAATATGACCCTTAATCATAGTACTGGAGGGATTAAGGGTTTGATTTTCAGATTTGAGTGAATACCCAATTTAGGGTTCTTGATAAAGAACAGGTTGTTTAGACATATTTAATGAAAACAGTAAAATGTTTCTCTCTCATCTTAATTAATAAAAAAAACGGGTTTAAAAACTATTTAATATTAAATTTAAGTGGGTTAGTGGGTGATGTGGGCAGGGTTTGGGTAAATGGTTATGGGTGAGGTGGCAGTAGACTATTGGTTGGTTTTGTTGAGTGGGTTTAGATAATGGGTATATTTGTTACATGAATTTGGTTAAATGGTAGAATTAGCCCTCCCCTTTTTACAGCTCCTTTAATTAGTTTGCACAGTTGGTCCTTGTGGCTTTACTCCGTTAGTCCTTTTCCATTTGCAATTCCAGTCCTTGTGTCAACAATTGGGATTTGAGGGCTGTTTTGTAACTTTGACCATTCTTCAAGGGAATTTCTTGACAAGTCTTCATTCTTCAAGGATTATACTTCCATAAATGATTCTTGAAGGGTCATACTTGCTAATTTGCCAAAGATGAGGGACCAAATGTGACAAATCTTCAAAGTTTAAGGGCATTTTTGCAAAATTCAAAACTCGGGTCCGGTTCATTGTGCGGCTTCGTTTCCCGTGTTCGTTTTTCTTTGTTCCTTGTGATCTTTTTGTCTTTTTTCTCGATATCCATACCTAAAATATACAACAAACGAATACAAGCATATTTTAGGGTATTTTAATGCTATTTTAAAAATTTTAAGCCCGATTTGGACGATGAGACTATGTATAATTCCAGTCTCATCACTTACTATTTTTGGAAACTTTCTATTTTTGGAAACTTTCTATTTTTGGAAACTTTCTATTTTTGAAAACTTTCTATTTTTGTAAACCTGCTAGTTTTATAAAGTTACTTATTATGACACTAGAAGCATAGTAATACAAGAATACATGAAATACATAATCAGATTACAAGTAAAACATGAATAAATACAAGATAATACTTAAAACAGTAAAACCTGACAAGAACATGTAAAACAAGTAAGAACACACAGAACCAGTAAAATACATGGTAATCAGGGAACTCATTAATGTCCCTTATTTATGTAGTATCCGAGAAGTAGGTGTAGATCGTTCAGCTTCCACTCTCGCTTCACTACTAGACGTAAGGTACGGATATTCCGTCCTTTAGTATGGACACTTCTTTCCTATATTAGGATTCCCTGTTTGCAGCCCTCTATTTTCCCCAGTAGATTACGTGTCTTAAACACATTCCGTATATGTTATGTTTATTTTAGATTGCCTGAGCTATGTACATGCATGCCAGTTTTAACTAGTTATGGGGGGTTCCATAACCATAGCACTGGAGGACCGGTGTTATGACTCTTCTATGGTGAGAGTGATTGCTCGTAGCGTCCCTTTACAGTATTGGGCATATGTTATTATTATCATGTGGGGCGAATGGGTGCATCCTAGGACAAGTTAGTACGATTTCATGGTAATTGCGGTGTGTGCCTTACATCCGTTACAGGAGCTGATCTCTCCACTCATATTATATTTTCATTAGAGGCAGCCCCTCTAATTGCATGATGAGGTCACCCCTCTAAGTATTCATGCACGTTGATGTACCATGACCTATATGGGCTCCGAGCCTATTTAAAATATAGTTTTCAGAATAAACTAAACATAAGTCTTTTTAGAAATATAAAACCAGTCCTATAAGCTTAAACCAAGTTTTCCAGGACATACACTTATTCCGTTGTTATTCATTTCATTTCATTATTTGCTTTTGTTTATGTTTTACGTTCATTGTCATATATCCACCCACTGAGCGTATTGCTCATCCGTATTTCTCTTTCCATGTCCTAATACGGCAGGTACTTAAGGGCAAAGATAGGATATCAAGAGTACGTGCATGAAATGAGGCTACTAGTCTTCTTTCTCCTTTAATGCATTTACATACTTTTGCTTTGCTGGACATTGTTTAGTCCTTTCCTTACATTCTATACTTATGCATTTGTGTATGGAGCTTATGTTGGAACCGATGTTTGTTTCGGTTATCTTTATGGTCATTTAAGTTTTTAGACATTTACCTTGCATGCTTTGATGATACGCCATAATTATTAGTAACGATGAATTTATCCAAATGAGGTGTTACAGTTATGGTATCAGGGCCCAAGGTTTCGACCTGTAGGCTCTTAAATTTGACTTGTGACTAGTGGGTAGTCGTTAGTGTCTTCCTAAAACTGACAGTACATTTTACTCATTTCATTTCATGCATCATCATTGTTTTATGTTAAGTTTTTGACTAAGTAATGGTTGGTATAGGACAGGCCATATTTAGTCGCATGTGCATTTATTCGAATTTTATTTTGTGAACCGACCCATAGGCGATCACCTTTGCTCATGTCAATTATGTTATGTGGACTGACCCATAGGCATCCACTATTGCCAATTGCTGTTTTTGTTGGCTATGCCTTCATAAACTCTTCATGCATTCTTTATGTTTATCCTATGTTCTAACCAGTTTAATCATTTCATTTCTTTTCTATAAACTATCAGATGGTCATGACACGCGAACAAGAACTGGCTGCAGCTGTCCAAGCAGCTCTGCAAGCTATGCTCCTACAAATCAGGAATCAGATCCGGAATGAATACCAAAACATTCTGAATTAGAACAACAATCCTCATCCTCCTCCACCGGTTACTCTACACACTTGGCTTGAGAGGTTTAACAAGCAGAAACCTCGATCTTTTGAGAGAGTTGAGATATCATCTAATACGGAAAACTGGATTTCGCATATGGAGAAAATTTTCGAATCTATGGAATGTGATGGAATCTATATGGCAAGGTTGGCTTGCTATAAGTTTGAAGGAGATGCATTAGCTTGGTGGAGGGCATATAAGCTAGCAAATGAAGGTGATGATTGGTTAGCTGCTTTAACTTGGGACCCATTCAAGACTCTGTTTTATGGTCAGCTCTTTCGGACATCTGAGAAGAAAAGACTCAAGATGGACTAGCACTAAGTTCATGCAGAGGTTTCTTAGGCTGACTAGATTTCTAGTTGCGACTGCTGGTACTGCAGAGGAGCAAGCAAAGCACTTTCGCTGGGCTCTTCACTCCACGACAGCAGATCGTTTACTTAGTGCTACTTACACTAATGTGGCACAAGTTAATGATGCAGCACGTAGCTTGGAAATGTTGGATGAGCGTGATGACTACGAGGAACAAGCTCGTCCCGAGAAGAGGTATAAAATTCAGTCATCAAGCTCTATCATCTTATTTCAATATATATTTTCATTTATACCTTTTCCTATCAAATTCTATCTTTCAGGCAGAAGAGTGGATACCGGTCCCAACCGGCCACTCAAAAGAATTCCAACAAGGGGCACGACCAATCTAATGACCACTATGGATCCGACAAGAGGAACGGTAATGACAATTAACGTAACCATGCCAGCCAGTCCAACAACAATAGGTCCCTAAATTCTTATACTTTTCTATGTTAAACTGTTGTATGTTTTACATACTAACATGTCAGCATCATAAACAGGAACTCTGCGAGTGGACGTGACCAAAATGCTAAGGGTCAGCAGTCTAACAACTCGTCTTCATCTGGTAAATTATCATTTAAACTTCAATGCAGTCATGTTTATGCCAAATGATCATGTCTCACGCACATTTTCTTAAACATGCTCTCAGGTAGCAAGGGTACCTCTAGGAGGTTACACCTAACCCATTTGCACGACTTGTAGTCGTAGACATCCCAGACCATGTCGTAAGGCTGTCGGAGTTTGTTTCAAGTATGGACAATCCGGACACATGTTGAAAGATTGCAAGAAGGGAGATACTGCTGGTACTTCTAGTGATGCTCTTCCTAAGCCACCAGCTTCGGGGCGTGCCTACACTACCACAAGGGACAAAGCAAATAATTCTTCAGGTACTATCACTGTTATCCTCTTTATGAACGGTCATGCTGCTTGCGTTTTATTCGATACTGGTGTAACTCATTCAGTCATATCCACTACATATGCCACTAGTATTAATAAAATCCCTATGCCACTAGAGAATACTTTAAGTATATCTACGCCTATGCGAGACTCTCTACGCATTACCCAGGTGTACAGAAATCTTCCACTAGAATTTGATGATAAGATTCGCCTAGTAGACGCACTTCCTTTGGATATGTAGTAGACGCACTTCCTTTGGATATGTGTGAGTTTGATCTCATCTTAGGCATGGGCTGGTTATCCAAGCACCATGTTACTATCGACTGTCATACCTATCGGGTTATCTTCGGTGAAGTTCAAGAACCAGAGTACATTCAAAATGGTTTCATACCAGGAAAGTCTGTACAAATCATTTCCGGCTTAGAAGCTCGTGCTTTATTATCTCATGGCTGCGAGGGCTTCTTAGCTTTAATTTAGGATATTACTGCCGAAGTTCCATCAATCCAAGATCAACCAGTTGTTTCAGAATTCCCTGATGTATTTCCAGAAGAACATTCGGGTATACCACCTGTAAGTTGTATACACGACTAACCAAATACGAATAGTATGATGGATTAAACCAAAAAGAAAGATTAGATTAAGATGAATAATAAAGAGAAAACAAAAGGGTTGTGATTTCCTAGTGAGAGAAAGACATGTGGTTTCTCTCTCTACTAACTATGAAAAATGGAGAACACACACACAAATGAGGTGCTTGGTTCCTTTTGTACTACAAGTGTAAGGTATAGAAGGCCTTCCTCATTTGTGTGTTCGGGACTAATTCCCGTTACATACATAAAATTATAATAGAACTCTCAACACCATTATGTAGCATTTTTCACGAGCTTCGCAACGGTATATTATATGACCATCACTTTAAATACTTCTAACAATCTCCCCTAAGGGGTGTCATGTAATATGTGACTTCACTTCTTTGGTGTTGTTGACTTTGAAGCTCGCTATCTTGAGAGTTCCTTCATAGTTCCTTTCATGACTTGTGATCTTGGATTTTTTATCTTTGTCTTGACTTGATCTCTAAACCTTGCCATCTTGTGTTCTTGTGTCTTTCCCCACATACTCAAACTTTAATTTGAGATAAAATCTTGTTAACAATCTCCCTTGATCATCAGAGTAGCGAAAGTCTTTGTCTTTAGATGTTCTTGAGCTTTCTTCATTTACATGAGTATGTGGTCTTGAATTACGACTCTTGAGGTTACGTCACCGTTTGCATTCCTCCGGTTTCCCGTTATACAGTACGAGTATTGTACCTGTGATTAGGTAAGTTCAAAGAAATTCCTTGACAGGGCTTCCTGCTGTGGTAGCCATTCTCAATACTTGAATGTATCAAAAGATAATTCATAGTAAGGAGTGAATCATGCAGTTCAATTCTGCTAATTAAGTCGTCAATTCAATTTCGTGGAACAAGTTTGAATCAATTAAGAATCAAACCATTGTTGCTTTCCAGTTGACACAAGTTTGATTCGTATAGAATCTCAAAAGTCACCTACCGCAGTGCTGTTTGATGATGACACTGGAAGGATTTCCATTCGTCACTATAAATACTGAGGAGTATTACTCTGAATGTTCTGTCAAGATCATAAAGATATTGCGTCGAGACCTGGGACGAGTTTGAATAAAAAAGAAATCAAACCACTGTTGCTTTCCAGTTAGCATATGTTTAATTCAAGTGAATCTTACATATGACCTACCGCAATGTTGTCTGATGTTAACACTAGAAGGATTTCCATTCATCATTGTGAATACTAGAGAGCATCACTCTGAATGTTCTAGAAATACCATAAGGATAGAGCGTAGGACTCTGTGAATTATCGCTTGTATTCTAATGATGAACAACAATTGATATGTGGAATAAGTGTCCTAATGAGATTTTTTTGATGAATCTCGTTGGCTCTAGACTCTATAAGTGCACGTTTATTTGGTGATTGGAGGCTGGAGCAGACTGCCACCTTTTCAATATTTACTATCTCTGAGTGAGAAAGTTGATAGAAATGAGTTGAACTCCGTGACAATAAAACAAACTTCTTTTGAGAGAAGTTTGAGTAGGCAGGGTAGGTTATGATTTACATCATTGGGTCCATAATGCTTTGTCTTCAATACCAGAAATCATCAACGTGATTCTGATAGTGGATGTATTGACCTGTTTTCTGTCTAAGTTGTATGGAGGGCTTCTTTCCTTACACCCTTTATCCTTACATTTTTTTTCATTCTTCAACCCCTTCAATGCATACCAAGACGTCATAACTAGCACCTTGTTATGATTGTTCCAGTGCTAGCTTAAGTCATTAGTCGGCATTATTCCCGTTCACTCAACTACTCTCTTTCCTAAGGACTTCTCAGTTCTAATGGATTGTCCCTGGTAAGATCCCTCCGGTTTTTGTTGGATCATAGGACGAGTACCTAACCACCTTTTGACACCAATATCGTCGTGAATAATTGTGTTGAAGGATATAGATATAGTAACCAGAAAAACCTATTAAAAAGTTAATCAAGGTGTTGATGAAATCAATGTTTACACCTTGAAAGTTTTTGTATCACCAAACACGCTCCCCTACATATGTGCATCATAAAAGGAAAGGTTTTTGCACATATTAGGAAGAGAAAGCACTTATATCAAATATCTTATCAAAGATGACACATTTTGAACATATTTTAATCACTATTCTCCCCCTCAAAAATTGCATGTGATTGAAATTTTTGTTAAACTAGTGATGAAACATGGAGAGAATAATGTTGCATGAAATTTTGTACTCCCCCTCGAAAATAAATTCGAATTAAAATAGGGGAGTATATGAGCACACAGTTTTTAAATACCTTGAAACATTATGCTCAAACCCGAGAAAACTGAATTTCCTGTTGTTAAGGAAAAATGTACATAAATGAACATTTTCCTTGAGTTCATGAGCTTAAAACTTTGAATGTTTTAATATAAGCCCATGACCGAGAAAAAATAAATTTCCCATTGATGAGGATAAGTCATAGACTTTCCTTTCTTTGGGGACCGGGTTATAGTCTGACATGTGGCTATAAGCCATTATGAGAAGTAAGTAGAAAGGACATGTTTTGAAAACATTTGAACTCTCATTCGAACTTTATGTACGTACCCGTGTCGTTATTGAGAGACATTTCTAAGTACATCCATATTATCGATGCTGAGAGACATGTCGGAGAAGAATAATTTTGGTATTTTTGAAAGTTTTTCGCATTTTTTATTTTGTTTTTATAGGTTTTATATGTTTTGTATTTTGATTTTCTGATAAATATATACAAGGTTACTACGAATGTGCAAGACGTTCAAGTTCATATGGAGTGAAACTACGCATACCAAGTCGACGAACCAAGAATTCAAATCTGTCTTGAGAAAGCGCTTTGGTGAAGATGTCGGCTAGTTGGTAGTCCGTCTTGACAAAATACAGTTCGATCGTTCCTCTTTCCAAATGATCCTTTATGAAATGGAATCGGGCAGCTATGTGCTTGGTCTTGGAGTGTTGGACCGGGTTGCAGGATATGGCTATGGCTGATTGTGAATCACAATAAATAGGAACTTTGTTAAAGTGAAAGCCATAATCCGTGAGTTGTGTTCTCATCCAAAGGACTTGAGCACTACACACGGATAGAGACACATATTCTGCTTCCGCGGTGGACAACGCCGTGCAATCTTGTTTTCTAGAGGACCAGCTCACTAGCTTCTCGCCTAAGAATTGTGCTCTGTCGGAAGTGCTCTTGAATGTATCATGACCCTTCATGGTCAGTATCTGAAAAACCAGTTAGATTAAAACCAGAATCCTTCGTATACCAGAGACCCATGTGAATGGTTCCCCAGAGATAACGAAAGATCATTTTAACCTCCTTGAGGTGCTTTTCGGTTGGCTTAGCCTAGTACCGAGCACATAAACAAGTAGCATGCATAATGTCCGGTCTACTTGAGGTTAAGTACATAAGGGACCCGATCATACTTTGGTATTTTGTAGCATCTACAAATTTCTCTTTATTATCCAAATCAAGCTTGTGTTTAGTGTCCATTGGAGTACCAATAGGATCACAGTTTTCCATTCCAAATTTCGTTAGAATCTCGAGCACATATTTGGACTGATTTATGAAAATACCACAGGGGACTGGTGAACTTGGAGACCAAGAAAAAACATCATTTCCCCCATCATGGACATTTCAAATCGGCTTTTCATAAGGTCGGAAAATGTTATGGAATATTTTAGGTTTGTAGAGCCAAATATTATATCATCTACATAGACCAGAGCCACCAAGATGTCGTTGCTGTAGTGCTTGATAAACAACGTTGGATCAATGGTTCCTTTGTTGAAGTGATTTTGGAGAAGAAATGATGATAATTCTTCATACCATGACCTCGGTTCTTGTTTCAAACCATAAGTTGCCTTTTTCAACTTGTAGACATGGCTTGGATGTTCGGTGTTGATGAAACCTTCAGGTTGACATACGTACACATCTTCTTTTAACGGCCCACGCAAGAAAGCCGTCTTCACGTCTATTTGATACACATTGAACAATTTGTGTGCAACGTATGCTAAGAAAATCCTAATATCTTCCATTCAAGAAACTAGGGCGAAGGATTCTGCGAAATCAATTCCCTCCTTCTGTTTATAACCTCTCACAACTAACCGAGTCTTGTTCCTAATGACCGTTTGCTCCTCATCCATCTTGTTTTTGAATAACCATTTCAGTGTAAGGGGATCGATATTGTCCGGGCGTGGTACTAACTCCCATACATCGAGCCGGATGAATTGATTAAGCTCTTCTTGCATAGACTCATTCCATGATGCGTCGGTCATTGCTTCTTTAACACTTGATGGTTCCATTGTGTTGACTGATTGTGCATAGATACACATATCACCATCGGTACGCAGCTGATTTCGTGTCTAGACTGGTCGTGAGATATTGCCAATCACTTGAACCAAAGGATGATCCTTAGTCCATTTGAGTTCATGTGGAAGTGTATGAGAATCTTGATGCGAGCTTGACAGATCTACATATGGTGTTGAAGGCTGAGTGGTACTTGTTGAAGCCGCAAATGGGTTAGCAAACTCATGTTCGTTTAGCATCGCATTGTTCGCATTTTTAGCAACGATTTTATTCTGAAGATGAACATGAAAATGTTGTTGAGTCACGTCAGCAGTCTGAGAGGTGGTTAGAAAGTTTGCAGTCAATATGGTTGAGGTTGACGTAGATGGTGCAAAAACAGATGTCGTTGGTGTAGATGCAATTAGAGGTTCTGGAACTACCGTAGCAAGTGCAGCCGTAGCATTTTGAGGAACACCAAATGACGAAGGACCCTCCATATATTCATCATATATTGGCCCAAATAAAACTTGCAAGTCACGTTCCGAGGATTGTAACGATGTGATTGCTGACGGTGCAAATTGAAGCACGAGTCCTGAACGAACGTGCCCAGAAGTCTGATCTTAAAGCTCGGGATGTAAACTTCTATGTTGAGAGTCCATACCCGAGAGTTCATCAAAGGTAACATTCATAGTCTCCATTACCTTTCTTGTCCTTCGATTATAAATCCTGTAAGCACAAGCAGTTGAAGATAACCAATGAAAAAGCCAATATCACCTTTAGGTTCAAGTTTAACGATATCTTCACGATCATTCTTCGGATAACATAATGCACCGAAGACATGTAAAAATGATATATCCGGTTTTGTTCCATTAATGATCTCATAAGGTATTTTGTTAAATCGCGTGTGAATAATGGAGCGGTTTTAAGTATAACATGCAGTTGCTATAGCGTCGGCCCAAAGGAATAACGGTGCACTGGAGGATAGAAGCATTGTCCGAACAGCTTCAACTAACGTACGATTCCTCCGTTCCACAACTCCATTCTGCTCTGGAGTTCTTATAGACAAAGTTTGATGAGAAATCCCAACTTCGTCAAAATAAGCTTTCAGTTGATGATTGGTGAACTATGTGTCGTTATCCGTTCATACAATGATGACAGGGGCTTGAAGTAGAACTGATGTTTTCTTCAAGAAATTAATAATTACACCAGGGGCTTCATCATTTGAAGAAAGAAAATGAACCCATGTGTAACGAGAATAGTCATCCACAATTATAAGGACGTAGCGCTTTCCATTAATGATTTTGATTATCATTGGGCCATACAAATCCATATGTAGGAGATGTAACCTATTCGTGGAGTTTGGAACAGGTTTGGGTTTGTGAGGCTTCTTCTTGCTCTTACCTTGCTCACAAGAAGGACAAAGATGGTCTTTTGTATATTTGAACTTTGGAAGACCGGTAAAGAGATCATATTTCGCAAGTTGGGTGATGGCATCGAAATTGAGATGAGATAACCTTTGATGCCAAAACCATCACTTTGTTGATGTAGCTCGGGCCATGAGACAAATTGGAGATACAATAGACATTTGAAACAAATCAATGGTGTAAAGGTTGTTGGTACGATTTCCTTTCAACAAATCAATTCCTTCAAGATCTCTTACAAAACATGTATGACTTCTGAAAGCAACTTCCAAGTCTGCATCACAAAATTTCCCAACCGAGAACAAATTGTGTCCCAAACCATCAACAAAAGAGACTCTGGTGATGATTATATTTCCCCAATAAAGATCACCATAGCCTAGAATTGCAGCAACATGATCATTTCCAAATCGAACAATTCCCATGAAATGCCATACAAAGTTCTTGAGAAGGCTTCGATTCCTAGTCATATGTTTGGAACAGCCTAAGTCCACGCACCAGAGATAAATTTCAACAGCCTGCCAATGATAAGAGAAGAAAATATTTCATAAACGATGAAATAGGTTCCTATAGGATTAGATGATAATTAAGACTTATCACATACCGACATTTTACTGTCAGTATGAGATCTACTAGTGTCAATAATTTTGCCACTACAGTCGAAATTTCTACCAGTAGGCAACCATTTAGAGGTGAATCTAGGGCTACTAGGCTTAGCAAGACTTTATGTGGACCCTACATGCGTACATTTTGGAACATACACCTTAGCCTTAGGAGTGCTAGGTTTTTCACTGATTAACAGCTTGTCAATTCGAGTGTAACCACCATAATGCAACCCATTCATAGTCAAGCCACAAGCATCGTGACTAAAAGTAAAGAAGCATTTATTACATTCAGCACAAATAACTTAAGATTTTTCATTCCGAATAGCAAGCTTAAAGACATTACATTTCAGTTGGATTAATATTCTAATTATGATTGAATGGCGATAAATTCCTAGGTTGTTCTTCTACTTCCACATTATTGATCTTGGGGCGTTCTAGAGGCAAAAGGGACCCTATCATTCCTTGTATTGCTCGTAGGTTGTGGCCTTTTGCTCTTAGTGTAGTTGTTTATTCTTGTAGAAGAAGACACGCGTCTATTAAAATTAGCATTTTTTAAATCAATGAATTTTGGTTGAGATATAGTGGTCGGTTTTGTCCTAACGCTTGCTTTACGTTGTTTTCTAGGTACAGAGGGAGAACTAACATGAAACATTCCTGGGGAAATCACTGCAGTTTTCGTTCCAGCAACCTTGGGAAAAGGTGTTACAACAATACGAGTGGGTCCCGAGGTTGCTGGTGTCTGAATCATAGCATCCATAATCGTACTAGGCTCAGAAGTCTTATCTTTTAATAAGGCTTTTAACTTATAGTTCTCACAGATTTTATCAATAAGTTTCTGATAGACAGACTTACTTTGTTCAATAGCCCGCTTATATGAAACAACAACAAATTCTAAATCTGCAATCTTAGCCTTAAGCTACTGAGCATTTCCATCACTGACACTCTCTAACCCTGAAGAGGCCAAATTATTTTCCTTAACCCCTCCTAACTGAGCCTGCAACAGTGAGATAGTTTTTTGCATTTCATTGTAGGCTTTATCATACGAAATTTTGTCATATTTGCATTCATCACATTTTTTGACAAATTTATTCCAAAGATGGGTAAATTCTTTGTCCTTTTTAATGACAACAGATTCCATTTTCTCTTTCGTACGTTGTAGCTCAGTTTGGAGGGTTTCGTGATTCGAAAGAGAAGTATCTAACGCAACAGGGCTGCTATCAACACTATCAGGTGCATTAGAGAGGCGTTCAAGATCGTTTTCCAAAACTTTGATTTTATCAAGAGATTCATCAGCCTCCTTCGCCAAAGATTTAAATTCTTCAACAAATTTGGCTAATTCTTTTAGAAAAGCGTTTTCCAACTTGCTTATCTGAGCATCAACTTGATTAATAATTGGGTTAATATCGTTTTGTAGAATTCTCTAGATCTCAATCTGAACTGGTGATGTAAAATTTCCTCCAATGATTTTGGAATTAACAACACGTTTAAGGATGACAAAGTTATCTTTAAGCTCGTTTAGAAATCTTCGTGCGATACTCGGTTTAAGAGGATCATCAGACAATTCTTCACTTGGTAGCAAAAGCATTTCAGTACTCGTTTTAGACCGAACAAAAACTGTTGGAGGATTAACTTTCGGATAATAAACGGGTGTGACTTCTTTATTAAGCTATTTCATTCTTAAACGAGTCTATACAGCAAGTTCAGTAGTTTCCTCAGAATCATGCACACTAGGAGGAGCATGCTCATCAGACAAGAGTACACTACCATTATATAGAGTTTGATTTGTGACTAGAACTTTCTTAAGATCTTTGGGATTGGGAGGAAGAGGACAACCTAAAGCCATTTTGTAACGGGTGTAATTTATCTCATTCACTTTAGGTGCGAGCATATTTATTGTCTGCATAGATTGGCCACATTTTACCAAAAGGTTGTCTAATTCCCTAATCCTATCCTGAGCATTGAACAAATCTTCAAGAAGCCCATCTTCTCGAATTTTGAAATCATGTTTCAGCTTTTTTCGTTCTTCTTATAGATCCGAAATGACAGATTTTTCAGTTGAAAGTTGTTTATTGAGAGAGGTGATTTCATCATACAATTCACTTATATTTTTAGCATTACTTAAATGTTAGGCATTTAACTTCTTAGTAGTGGATTTTTCTTGATAAACCGATGTTACATGAGCTTGTTCAAGCTCTTTGATTTTAGCATGATGAATTTCAAATCTTTTCTCTAGTTCCTTATATCCCGCAAGCTCAGTAGTCAATTTGGCGTTAGTTTCTCTAATCTTATTATTAACCACCTTAGCATGGTCAACATCCTTAGCAAGCTTATCATATAAAGATTTATAATACGCATGTGTCACATCAGGAAGGGTTGTAGACTGGGCTACTTGATCTACACTAAGGTCCACACTGGGCTCATTCGAAATAATATTACTATTATTCGTTTGATCCCCGTGTGTCTCAATGTAGAGCTCTAGCATCTCAATATACTCCTCCTCCTGATTAGACGTACTATATATATCATTTTCATCGAAACGTGGGTGTACCTCAGAGGGACCGTCTGAATCATAGACGGGAGCGATGTCATCATGCATTCCTGAGGTAGATGCTTGCTGTAAGTTTTCCATCAAGATGTAGTTGGCATTCACTTCTTCTTCCTCGTCATATTCTACTGCAGAAGCCATGAGATCAAATTCCCCAGCTTGAATTGGAATCCCTGCCTCTTCCTTTTGTGCTATAAGAAGCTGAGTCTGAAGATAAGCAGCATCCCTCTTCTTTTTAGTTGTGCAATCTCGAGCATAATGACAAAATCCCTTACAGTAGTAGCACTGAACCTAACGATTTTTGTTTTCATTTCCCGTACCAGTATTCTCAGCCCTTGTAGCTACAATATTTCCCATCTGATTACTAACCGTTGGCACAACAATTAACCCATTCTGATTACCTACATTCAGAACACATGGATTATGACCACGGTTTTATCCATACTAATTTCCTGCATTCGCAATAGTCTGCCCAGCATTCTGACCATATTGTTGTAACTGTGTCCCTATGTTCCCAGCAACTACCAATTGGCGATCTTGATTCGCGTTCATGAAAGGTTGAGCAATCTGTCTATTTCTAGTGTTTGCGGAGATTCTCTGATTGTTGTTGGTGGGGTTAATGGTAAATTTGAATGCCTTTGCAAGAAGTGCAAGACCAGTATTAATTCCATGAGTAGGATCGGTGATGTCATCAAAACAAGCAATAGGTTGTTGTAAGTAGTTCACAACAGCAGGAAGTTGATATCCATAAGAGGTGAGTTGTTGTTGTTGTTGTGGCATGAAGTTACTCGATGTGGGTTGATGGTAGGGTACCATGGGGTATGACATAGATGACGGAGAATTTGCCATAAAAGCCAATAGATCTTGGGTTTTGAAACGTCTCTCAGCCATAACTTCGTTAGCTTCATCTTGATTCATCTTCAAATAATCATATACTTGAGTGTATTCCACGACATGAAGATCCTTGGTTTGATTGACAAGAGTGACATATTGTGACCATTCAGAAGGAAGATTATCAAGAAATTTGATGTTGGCAACAATTTGTGCAAGTTCATGTTTTTTTCTTCTAAGATGATTCATGAGGGTTGAAAACCGATGATAGTAAGGTTCAATTTGTTCCCCTTCAGTAGACGTAAATTTCTCCCATTCACGAAGCAACTTAGTTTCCTTTTCTTGTAAACCTATTTCACTCCCCTTCATCATTTTCTGGATCCTAAGCCACATCTCGTGTGCGGTTTCACAACTATCGACAACAGCATAAACATCTTCAAGAAGTCCCATGAGAATGACTTGAATCGCTTGATCATCAACGTCGAGTTGTTTGGATTCAACTTCAGTTAATTCTTCATCTGTTTGCTCATGACTAGAGTCAGCCACTGGGTTAGCATTCGTAGGGTTCCCAGGCACAAGAATTGTTCTTCTAACATATGAACCTTTTTGAATCGAGTTGACAATCAACTTTCCCAAAGGTTTACATTTTGCATAACGAAGGAGACGACTAGCCCATGTAGTGTAATTTTCCTTTGTAAGCATGGGTGGACGATTTTCAGTACCCGCAGCATAAGTATCTTGTTGAGTCGTCATCGTAGAAGTCGTGTGTAAAACAGGATCTCAATTCGTATAAAGCAAAGTGTTGTAATTAATATCCCCTAAAATGAATAATTCCACAAAGAAATTGAGCACGAGAAACCAAAAATTCAAAGGCAAGCAAAAACTCACGATGTCAAAACTTAATCCCGTCAGAATATGATCGGAATCTCTATCGGAATGCTATCCCAATGTGGATCGAAAATCTATCGGAATCCTATCGTAATATGGATCGGAAAGCTATCGGAATCCTATCGCAATGTGGATCGGAAAGCTATCGCAATGTTGATTGGAATGTTATCGGAATCCAGATCGCAATATCTTTGTAGTCCTGATCGGAATGTCGATCGCAATAATTGATCAGAATACACGATCGCAATAAGTGATCGGAATACACGATCGCAATAAGTGACCGGAATACATGATCGCAATAAGTGATCGAAATACATGATCGTAATAAGTGATCGGAATACACGATCGCAATGTAGAAACCCTTAAGCTTTTGCGATCGGAATACGAGAAGCAGTTCTGAAATATGAGATTCTCCTAAGAAAAAACGTGATTTTAAGCAACCCAGCGCACCCAAATCTCTACTATAGCTATGTAGAAGAAATAAGGAACACTTGAACTAACAATAACACGATGTTGATCCCAAACTCAGATCTTAAACCTTAGCTTGTTTAAGGGTTGTGATAGAAAGAATGAATTCCAACTAACACTAGAGAAACTTTGCAAGACACAAAGTAACTAAACAAGATGCGGAATATAGTGTTTAGCACAAGAACAAATATTAAGATCAAACGTTAAAATTTAATATATCAAAGATATACGAATACCCAATAGTGGTATTAGGGTTATACAACCTTAAAGTGTGAAATGAAATGAACAGAGAAAGATATGTTTACATGACATCCTAGTGAGTCCTTTTATAGCACAAGGACTCACGTACAAGATTACTAGTAACAAACTAGGAAACTAACATGGAGTAGTAACAGAAACGCGTTATAATCTCTTCCAGTTTTATCTTGTAGTAGGGTCTGTGACTTTCAGTAGGGGGACCAATCCCCCTGCCTTTGTTATTTAGCAGGGGGAACTTATTCTAGCAGGGGGAACTTAGACCAACCAGTAGGGGGAACTAATACTCATACATTTATTCACAACAGTCCTCCCCTAAACTTGTGCTTTACCCTAAAGACAAGTTTCTGAATAAATGATGGTTGATGAGGATGCTTACAAACTTCCTGGCCAAAGATGACTATGAATAAATCTTACCAAATCATAAGCAACATGTTCTTTGGCATCTACAATTAAATCAACTTGTGCCAGCTTCTTCAAGGTCTCTTGAGTGAAAGGATAATAACAATTATTAAGTAGGAAAACACTTAAACTTTCCATGGCACGTCATAAACACCAGAACTGGTAAACAACTTCCAATACAGCATCTTTGCCCCCATTTACTACATCAAAGAGAGGATCATTCAACTCATGCGCATACATCCTCTGCATGTAGTCCCAAATTACCCAATCTTTCACTATACCATCTAAAGTAGGAGGATTTGCAGCAAACTCCCCTTTCAAAATCCTCCAAAGATCATCTAGGTCTTCTCTGTCCAATAGTTGAAATAACAGATCCAGCCTTAGAAAGATCTGTGCAGTATTGTCAGCTCTAGTCAACTTCCACCAAGACATTCCATTGTGCTCATGAACTGCATACTCCACAATGGTGTATTTCTTCCTAGACTCACTTGGTGTAATTTCATCATTCTCTTCCACAATCAAATGTTGTTTTATTTCTTCATTGGAAGGATGTTGAGTTTCTTTAGTAACTGGACCAATCTTCTCCATCCTCTTTAATCTTTTTGCTGATCTTTGTGAATTGAGGACAGATCTTTCACCTGCTGCTTGGGATGATGCACCTGCTTGTGTTGATGCACCTGCTTGTGTTGTTTCCACTGCCACTCCTTCAGCCTTTCTCTTTCTAGTCTCCATAGCTTTCTATACCATCTCATCTTTCCTCCTGAGATACTCAGCCTCTTCAGGAGTACCTATGCCTATGAAGTCATCCACATTCGTCTCCCTTAGTACTGGCCTAGCTGAACTCTCTATCTCCTCAAAAGTCATATCTTTGAAGTGAGCATCAGTCCACCTCTTGTGTCTTTTAAGCATAACCTTGTAATGTGTCAGCCTTCCTTTTTCAGAGCTCAAGTACTTTTATTTCTGAATCTGACTCATTCTTCTTTCCAAGTAATTTTTTTGAAAATTGAAGACCAGAAGAAGCAATTCATACCTTTCTTCCAAAGGAGCATTTACCAACTCCTTGTCCCATTGTTCCAAAAATTCTTGAACATGAGGTACCCTGTTATCCAGCTCTCTATGCATGATTTTGTTTGGAATAAATTAAGGCCAGATCACTTGAGCGCTGACAAGAGTAAAACAAGCGTTGACAAGAGCAAAACAAGCGCTGACAGCTCAAGCGTTGACAAGATAAAGTCAAGCGTTGATACATTGAAGACAAGCACTGATGGGAAGATATACTCTACGCGTTTATTGTATTCTAGATTACTTCTAGTAAAGATAGGAACAACAATGTATTTTCTATATTTATCTTTACCTAGAATAGCTGATACGTAGATTATTGTACAAGGCTTCTTATGTCTATAAAAGAAGACCTTTAGGTTAATGTTTCATATAAGTTTTCATTCGTAAACTACTTTCATTGTAAGCAAGTTTGATATCATTAATCAAAGTGAAAGTTTGTCTATATCATTGTGTGTTCTTGTTTAAGTGTTAATTCCGCATAACACTTAGATTATCATAAGCATATACAAAGGTTTCTCTAAGTGTATTACTTGATCTAATCTCGTATACATAAAGCTAAATCGATCTAAGTTTGGGATCAACAAGTGGTATCAGAGCTTGTTGAGGAACTTTTGATCTTTAAAGAACACAAGAACCCTAAAAATCACCAAAACCTTAATTTTCTCAAAAACCCTAACAACATCATGTCTGAACAATAACCTCCTCCTCCTCACCTTTACCAAACATCAAGATTCCCATGCTTGATGCAACCAACTTTGAATTGTGGAAATTCAACTTTGAGCAATATCTAGGGATCTATGACTACACACTCTGGGAGATCATTGAATATAGGAACACATTTGATAAAGCCCAAAAGATTGCTGATGCTATTGCTCAAAGATCAGCTGTTGCTAGATGTTCTGAAGAGGATAAGAAAGAAAAACCTGAAGATGGTAGAGCTGTGGCTGCTGAAGACATAGCAAAGAAAAGGGTTGACATGAAAACCCTAAATATTCTGAAACTCTCGTTGGGACAAGAGAACCAGCATAAATATAGAGGTTATGATTCTGCTAAGCAACTTTGGGCAGCTCTTGAAGTTGCATATGGTGGTAATGCAGATACTAGGGAAGAAAAGAAGAAACAACTTATGCATGATTATGCTGTTTTTAAAGCACAACCCAATGAGAAGCTGAGTAGTGTGAGAAGCAGATTGCTTGACATTACAAGCAAATTGTCCTTCATGGGGACACAAGTTGGTGATGTTGACATCAATGCTACTTTTCTTAAAAGTCTTGGTGAGGTGTGGAAGATTGAGGCAAGATCCATTCTTGCCAATAATACTTACAAAAGTTCCACGTTTGATGACATCTACAATAAACTAAGGCTGTTGGAAGATGAAACTCTTTTAGAACATGGAAGCAAGTCCACCAACAGTAACATGGCCTTTTTCTCTCATAGTGAAGGTCAATTCAATCAGAAGGACTCTTACATGCATCCAGTTACTGGATCATCATGTGTCAACGCTGGAACAAGTCCTGTCAACGTCTCCTTTTCAAACGCTGACACATTCAAAAGTGACTCCCCAAGAGTTAAACCTGCTCGTTTGGATTTGGATACTGTATGTGCTTATATTGCTTCTTTGCCCAATGGTTCAGTGATTACATATGAGGACCTTGAGCAGATAAGTGATGAGCACTTGGAAGAGATGAACATTAAGTGGAACATGGCTCTTGCTAGTATAAGAGCAAACAGGTGGAACAGAAGGTTTAAGAAGAAGATGACCTTCAATGCAAAAGACACAGCTGGATTTGATAAATCCAAGGTTGAATGCTACAACTGTCATCGTATGGGGCACTTCATGAGGGAATGCAGATCTCCTAGAAGATCTGATGTTGGTAAACCCTCAAGTCAAGTTGTTAAAGCTCAGGATTCCAAAGCCATGGTTGCAGTTCAAGGAATTGATGGTATGGGATGGGATTGGAGCTTTCTGGCTAAGAATGTTGAAGAGGATAAAGCTTTGGTTGCTTAGGTTGAAGAAGAAGAGCATGTTGAATATGCTCTCATGGCACACTCCTCCTCTTCATCTGATAATGAGGTATACAATGATGCTTTTTGTAGTAAAGGTTGTAGGTTAAACACTGAGAAACTTAACAAAGAAGTGTTAAGATTAATGAGTGATGTTAGTACTGAAAAGTGCAAACTGTCTAATTACCAACTAGCTCTCACTCAAACTGAGAAAACAGTTTCTGAATACAAGAAAATGGAATTTGACTTAAAAGATAAAATAAATATCTTAAAACATGAGTTAAATGCTAGTATGGATATTAGAAACATTATGGAAAGGGTTAATGGTGAGTTACAGGCTAAATTAGATGAGGCTATTAAGAATAAAGACAATGTTGGCCTTAAAATTCAAAGATTTGATAGAGCCACTCAAACCCTAGGAGACTGTGTGAGTAAACAAAGAGATCCTAAGGACATGACTGGGATTGGGATGAATGATTACTCTGTGGTTCCACCACCAGCTGGTGACTTCTATGGTGTCCAACAAAAGGACCTATCTTGGACTGGTTTGCAAGAATTCCAAGAGCAGGAATTCATTCCTCCACCAAGAGTTGTCACTCCAGTTGAAGAGTACCAACAAAAGTTGACTGACCTGAATGAATGGAAGAAAGCTAACCCTACTTTATTTGTTAAGGGTGGCTTGCTATGTGAAAGTCCCAATGAGTCAACTCCCATTAAGGTTACAAAACCAATCACTGGTAAAGCTGTTGACCTAGGCTCAAACACTGATAGGAAACCTAGCATTAAATATGCAGAGATGTATAGGAATATTAGGTCACCCAAGAGCCAAGTTAGCAATAATGGAACAGGCTTCTTCTCTTCTAGACCTAAGGTTGTGTCTAGAAAAGCTTGTTACACTTGTGGTAGCTTTTCACACTTGGCATACAAGTGTGTCAACGCTCCCAAAGCCAGCGCTGACAGGAACAATTTCAGCGCTGACAGGAATAAAGTCAACGTTGTTAGGAAGTCAAACGTTGTCAGACCCAAACCTTGTGTGCAGCAAAGTCCACAAGTGATTAGACCTGCCCCATTCTTTACTAGAGGGTCTAACACTCATGGACAAAGACCATTTCAAAAGACAAACACCTGGTCTAATAGGCAATGGGTTTCTGTAGCAAACCCTAGGTTCACTGCTGACAAGGGTAATCTCAGCGTTGACAAGACCAATTCCAACGCTGACAGAAACGTGACCAGTCCTAAATATCTGCAACCACATGGTAAGGGGTCTAAAGCTTCTTCAAGCTTAACATGGAGACCCAAGAAAGATCAAAATCCTAATGATAATAGGATTTCAATGACCTGCAACAGATTTAATTACATTTCAAAGGTCATTACAAAACCTATTAGGGTTAACTGGGCATTTCATCCTAAGAAGGATGAAAATGGGGTTGTTGTGAGAACTAAGTCTGTTCTTATTGAACAACCAGATGAATCCAAGTCTTTTAAGACTTGGGTTCCCAAAGAAAACTAATTTGTTTTATTTATGTGCAGGGCATTCAAAGACAGGTCAATGATTATGGATATTGGGATAGTGGATGCTCAAGGCACATGACATGGAAGGAAGACTATTTGACCAACTTCACTCCCATTAAGGATGGTGATAAGGTATACTTTGGAGGCGGATATGGTACTATCACAGGCAAAGGAACCCTTCTCACCAAGAATTTGCGTTTTGAGAACGTCTTTCTGGTAAAAGAACTTGATTACAACCTTTTTAGTGTATCACAAGTTTGTGATAACAAAAATAAAGTTCTGTTTACTACATCTGAGTGTTTGGTGTTAAGCAAGGATTATAAAATCCCTGATGAGAAATATATTGAGTATAGAACACCTAGTCATAAAGACATATACAATGTGAATCTAAATGGGATTAAAATGAATAATAATATGTCTTGTTTTTATGCTAAAGCTTCAGTAGATGAGAGTAATTTGTGGCACATGAGACTAGGGCACATAAATTTTAAAAATATAAATAGGCTTGTGAGTCTTGGCTTGGTTGATGGTTTGCCTGAGAAGGCCTTCCACAATGACAACTCTTGTGTTGCATGTCTTAAAGGCAAGCAGCACAAGGTCTCATTCAAGTCCAAACAGGTGCATACTCGTTCTAGACCTCTTCATATGCTACACATGGACCTCTTTGGTCCAACCAATATAGAAATTTTGAATGGTAAGTCATATTGCTTTGTCATCACAGATGACTTTTCTAGGTTTACTTGGACATTCTTTCTAGCTATGAAGAGTGACACAACTGATATTCTAATTGATTTTATCACTCAGATTGAGAACAGGTCTGGCAATGAAGTTAAAATGCTTAGGAGTGATAATGGTGGTGAATTTAAGAATAAGAAGCTAGATGATTTCTGTGCCAGGAAAGGAATTACTAGGCAATTTAGTATTGTTAGAACCCCACAGCAAAATGGGGTTGCTGAGAGGAAAAATAGAACCCTAATTGAAGCAGCCAGAACAATGTTAGGTGATGCTCATTTTCCTATAGCCTTTTAGGCTGAGGCTGTTAATACAGCTTGTTATGTTCAAAATAGAGCATTGGTTAACAAAATTCAGAACAAAACACCTTATGAGTTACTTTGGGGAAGAAAACCTAATATTGGTTTTCTCAGACCTTTTGGTTGTCATGTAGTAGTTTTAGACACTAGTGATGCCTTAGGTAAATTTAGTGCAAAAGGTGATGAAGGCTACTTCATGGGGTATTCAGTGCAGAGCAAGGGATATAGGGTTTATCTTAAAGAAGAAAAACGTATACTTGAAAGAGTACATGTTAGGTTATTAGAAAATAAACCTAGTGATCCTGACAGTGGTCCTAATTGGTTGTTTGACTTGGAACCTTTATCTAGAACTTTAAATTATATGCCTGTCACTAATCTAGACATTGTGAAGGTCACTTCAAATGTTGTGGAGGAACAAGTTTTTGATGTTTCAGGTACACAGGTTCATGAAAAGGTTGGATCACAAGCAGAAAAGACATCTCCTATATAAGAATATGTTACGATTCCCATTTGGACAGATGCTTTTGCTGCTGCTGGTAAAGATAATGGTGGTCTCCAAGTACCACCAGATACAAACATGCATGGTCCTTCAGGCGCTGACAAAGGCAAATCTAGCGCTGACAAGACCAATTCAGACGTTGATGGCTCAGACGTTGACAACAACAGTTCAAGCGTTGTTAGCCCAAGCGCTGACAAACAAGGTTCAGGCGTTGACAACACTTCTGCACATCTTTTCTCTTCCATTTTTGAACAAGGTGAACCTTCTAATATATATGAAGAGGTTCATCCTCATGTTGATGAGAAAGAGTCTGATGAAGAAGATATTGGCAACATGGAGAATGAGGTTGAGGACACCAGACTTTTTGAAGGAGGAGTTCTCACTTCCACTATGAAGAATCACCCCACTTCTCAAATCATTGGTGATATTATGACTCCAGTTCAGACCAGAAGAGCTCATCAAGGTCTTGGTGGGTTTATTGCCAATATACACAAGAAGGTTGATACCCTTCTTGTGCAAGCATGTTTGTTTGCCTGTTTTCTGTCACAACAGGAACCCAAGAAAATATTAGATGCTCTCAAAGAACCAAGTTGGGTGGAAGCAATGCAGGATGAGCTTCACCAATTTACAATTCAGGATGTTTGGGAGCTGGTTGATTTTCCCAGATATGTCAGACCTATAGGGACAAGATGGGTTCTTAGGAACAAGAGAGATGAAAGAGGCATTGTGGTCAGAAACAAGGCAAGGTTAGTAGCTCATGGATATACACAAGAGGAGGGGATAGACTATGAGGAAGTCTTTGCACCAGTTGCAAGGATTGAAGCTATAAGGATCTTTTTAGCCTATGCATCTTGCATGGGCTTCACTGTCTATCAAATGGATGTCAAGAGTGCCTTCGTCTATGGAACTATTGTTGAGGAGGTATATGTGATGCAGCCTCCTGGTTTTGAGGATCCAGAGAATCCAGACAAGGTGTATAGAGTCAAAAAGGCTATGTATAGACTTCATCAAGCCCCTAGAGCATGGTATGGTACTTTGTCTACCTATTTGGTGGACAATAGATTCAAAAGGGGCACCATAGATCAGACACTATTTACAAAGAAGAAAGGAAAGGATGTGTTGCTTGTCCAGGTCTATGTTGATGACATCATTTTTGGGTCTACTGATCCAAAGATGAGTGAGGATTTCTCCAAGCTTATGACAGACAAATTCAAGATGAGTGCTATGGGGGAGATGAACTTCTTTCTTGGTTTACAAGTTCAGCAGAAAGAAGATGGTATCTTCATCTCCCAGGATAAATATGTGGCTGAGATCTTGAAGAAGTTTGGCTTTTCTCCACATGAAAAGAGGGCTACTACTCCTATGGATAGAGAACACCCTTTGGGAAAGATTGGAGATGGAAAAGATGTTGATGTCAGGCACTATAGATCCATGATTGGATCCTTGATGTATCTTACAGCCTCCAGACCTGACATCATGTTTGCTGTGTGTGCTTGTGCATGCCATCAAGTGACTCCCAAAGAATGTCACCTTTATGCTGTGAAGAGGATCTTTAGGTACCTAAGATGCTATCCTGGTCTTGGTTTGTGGTACCCAAAGGATTCACCATTGGAGCTACTTGCATATTCAGATAGTGACTATGGAGGTGATAAATTTGATAGGAAATCCACAACTGGTGGATGTCAGTTTCTTGGGAGCAGGTTGATATCTTGGCAATGCAAGAAACAAACAGTGGTGGCTAATTCTACAACTGAAGCTGAGTATGTGTCTGCAGCTGCTTGCTGTGGACAAGTTTTGTGGATTCAGAACCAGCTGTTGGATTATGGGTATAATTTTATGCATACCAAGATATTTGTTGACAATAAAAGCACTTTATGCATCATTAAGAATCATGTACATCATTCTAAAACTAAACACATAGAAATTAGACACCCTTTTATAAGAGATTGTTTTGAAAAAGGTTTAATACAACCAGATAGGGTTGACACTGAGGAAAATGTGTCAGATTTACTAACTAAACCTTTTGATGCTGGGAGGTTTCAATACTTGGTAACAAGTATTGGAATGGTCAATCTCACATAATATGTGTTTTGGAGTCTTTTTGTAAAAGTATGTACAGGATGATGCATTGTTATTGGTCTTATGATTTAGATTTTCCACTATATTTTTCTAACACTAACAAAGGTTTCTTGAATGCTGATAAGTTTTTTTGCAACGTTGTCAGCAATATAATTGTCTAACGCTGACAAAGCTTCCCTCAACGCTGACATGTGTTATCGGGGCGTTGTCAGCAACAATGTTAGTTTTGTGATTTTCAATCTAAATATGCAGATGGTGTTAGCAGTATACCATTGGATACAGAGTTGCTTATGGATCAATGGAGAAGCATTTGGACAAGTTTTTATTTATGGATGATGGTTGGAATTTTAAATTCCTATCTTGACATAAATTTTTATGTTCATGCATATTTTTGGCAAACTTATGTATCATAGTTTAAGGGGAGGTTTTAGGAACCTTTAGGATGTTTGGGTATCCATATGATACTCTTATCACAATTCTAGATTGTGTCCACAGGTGAGTATGAGTTAGTTTTACTAAATCATGAGGCACTGTAGCATGCAAAGTTGATATACTATGCATGCTGCCAAGACATTTTTGGCCTAGAATTGGTTCTGGTCTGTTGGGAGACTTGGGAATAATTTTGTTATGGGATTTACCTGGGCGTAACAAGGAATTTTATAAGGTAACTTGGTTGTTAAGAGTTTTGGTTAGCAAGGGACACTAGAGGACTGTTATGTCTATCTTGCTTAAGCAAGTGTGCATAACTGGACAGTTCTTGCCGCCCTATAATAATTATCAGCTTTTTGGTTATCTTCTCTAGGATAAATTACTTTGTTAAGGTCATTTTTCATTTTTAAACATTTTTATTTTTGGACGCTGACAAGAATTTTTCCAAGCGTTGTTGTGACCAATTTAGACGCTGACATGGCTATAGGCAAACGTTGACAAGATTATAGCCGTTGGGCGTTGATAGGTTATTTTTGACCGTTGACACTCAATGGGTCCTACCCAGTTGTTACTTTTTGACATATTTTTAGGCCGTAATTTTGGGAGTTGTTACTTTTCATTTAATGCATGAGATAAACTTATAATTTTTCAATATTTTCATGATTGCATTTTGAAAATACTTGCCTATTTTTGGGCCAATCACATGCATTCTCTTCTCCTATAAATTTGGCTCCTATTTTTAAACAGGGTATTTATACTTCTTGTCTAACACAATTTTCTCTTCTCAACTTCATCTTCATCAAATATTTTTAACAGCTTTCAACAATGGCACCAAAGTTTAGACCATCAGATTTGGAATTGGGGTTCAGAAGTCAACACAACATGCTCGCGTATCTTGAAGCTGATGATACTCTGTTTCCCCAATACACACAAATGGTGGCGTATTCGAACGCATCACCCATAAGGTATGCTCTTTCTCATGCACCACTCATTCCAGTCACACATATTAAACAGTTTTGGAACACTGTAAGTTCCTCAACAGTTAATAGAGTGACTACATTGACTTCTATTGTTCATGGGAGACCTTGGGTGGTTACTGAGGCTTTGGTACGCCAAGCCTTGCATCTTGATGATGCTGATGGTATAGCCACCCTTCCCATTAATGAAATAGAACAAGGGCTAAGGGCTTTGGGATATCCTTTTCCTGATGAAGGTACTTTAAACAAGTATCATAAACAGGAATTTCCCCCAGCCTAGAAGTACCTCATACATGTCCTCCTTCAATGTTTGAGTCCCAAATGCACTGCACACAATGAGATCAATAGATCTATTGCAAGTGCTATTGTGTGCATTGCAACAGGGCAAAAATTTAATTATTCTAAAATGATTTTTGAGGGCATGTGTAAAAATAAGGGGAACAAAATGATTTTAGCTTATCCCGGTTTTTACAAATGGTTTTTGATGTTCAAGGATACTGCACACGGGATCATAATGATTTTTATGAGATCCCTGTTCAAAAGAAAGCTATTTTTATGAAGATGAACTCACCACCCCATCGTGACCTACCCTTAACCCAAGCTATGCTTGTTGTCATTGCAGCAGCTCAACCTCAACCAGACCCCCAACCACAAATTGACCCAATACCTGAACCATTACCTTCCCCTGACCATATGCAAATTGACCAAGAACCCTTCAACGCTGACACATTAAATGTTGGCGTTGATGTGCCTATTTCCAACGTTGACACACAACCTTAACAAACCCAAACACCCCTTAACCAACCTACATCTACCCATTCTTCCACACCATCTTCTACACCCCCTGAATATAGGTTGATGAAATGCCAAAGGACTACTGGAGTGTTCTCCTCTGGTGGTCCTAGCCATGTAGCAGAGAGAACCACCGCCACAAGTGTGGCTGGTGACATGGATGAGGCTGGGACTATTGGTTCTGGCTTAGAAGCTGGCCAAGGCAGTCCCACCATCATTAAGTCCTCATCCATGCCCAATGAATCTGACTTGGGAGGTCAAATCCCCATTTTAGAGGAGGGCAGACTGGAACCAATGACTCTTATGGAATTGACGGCAGTCTGCATGAGCTTGCAAAAGCAAAATGCAGACTTAGTACAAGTTGTTAGCTCACAAGGCCTTGAACTCAAGCAATTGAGGTGGAGGATTGTTGTTTTGGAGACTGTAAGTGCAAGGAGAGGTATGGAGGAATCTTCCAAAGGGGAGGAAGATCCAATAAATCTGAGTGATAAGGGCAGCCATGATGGTCGATCTTTGGATGTTGCTGAGGCCCTTACAAATTTGAAGAAACAAACAGGTTTTGATACGTCCTTAGTCTCTCCTACCAACTTGAATTTATCATTTACAGCCATGTTGGAGGAAATTGCAAAAGGCGCTGAGGCAGGAAATTTGGGCGTTGACAAGGAGAATTTGGACGCTGACAGAAATATTTTGGGCGCTGACACAGCAAAATTGGGCGTTGACAGACCTGCACATGAGGGTGATGTATCCCAGTCATCATCCATCATCAAGGAGGTTTCTTCACAGGTATCACCATCTACCTTACCAAACATTGATCCATTAGATAAGGGTAAGGGTATTATGATAGAAGAAATTGTTCCAAAGGATGCAACTCAAGTTGAGTTTGATAGAAGATTGGCTGCACAAATCATGGAACAAGATAGAAAGGAGGTGAAAGAGTCACCATTTGTTGTTACTTCAAAAGAAGGAAGTGATGGAGCTAGCTCAAACTCAAGTGTTATGATTATAGAACCAGAAAGACTTGAGTATGGAGATGAGTTGGCCAAGGAGAAATTGAGAGAATTGAAATTACAGGTTGACTTTGACATGCCAGAGGTGGTTCAAATGTACAATGCTTGGGAAGAAAGATGTATGGAGAATCCACACTTGACCATTTCAGATCAGATATGGGGTTTGGAGATTCTCTTCAGAGTTCAGAAGGATTGCCAGGTAATTTTGAAACACAAGGCAAGTAATATTCTCTCAGAGTTGAAAAGGGATAGAAGGGAGCTATACTGCATGTTGCTCAGATGTC
The DNA here is from genome assembly GCA_025667525.1 of Glebionis coronaria. NCBI lineage: Eukaryota > Viridiplantae > Streptophyta > Magnoliopsida > Asterales > Asteraceae > Glebionis > Glebionis coronaria. The sequence continues at coordinate 200,715,810 of CM046874.1, forward strand.
ATGGAGTAGGATGGACTTATCAGAAATTGAGGGCATTGACATTTGATGAGTTGGAATGCAAGGCTTATCCCATTTGGGTGAGAGTGCAGGAAGCAAACACTCTCAGACTTCTTTCTGATGAAAGGAAAGAAGAACTTGCAGAAGAAATGGAACTTAAGAAAGCAATGTTTGTTCCTAGACCAGTGAAAAAGTGAATTTCTCTTGAGTTTCCCAAAGATATGGATCCACCATATCCAAGTGAAGCTGTTATAAGAAAGAGCCTCAAGCTCTCACCATTAGAAGCTTCAGATATGGTGCAAGTGTTACCATTAGATTCCAGAAACCCAATTGTGAGCTATGAAGAAGATGAATGTGGGTTTTGGAAAATTGGCAGGTATGACAAAGAGGTACACACTTTTACCACTCTCATATCTTTGTTTGCAAGTTGTGATAGAGAAGACTTGGTGGACCTATGGAGGTTGTTGGAGACCAAGTATGAGGCTGAAGCACCAACTTCAGCTAATGGAATAAAACTGTAGTCCACATTCAAAAGAATGTGTGGACCAAAAGATGAGGATCCTGCTATTTGGAAGGATCTTGAAGATGACCTCAGTGGTCTTCAATGGAGATTATATTCAGCTGCTGGTGTTTACCATTTGAGTTCTACAAAGTTTGCTGAGTATCTACTTGTGGATAGTCAGTATTTCATATCCAAGGCTATTTTGGAGAAGATGAAGGACACTCAGCTGGAAATTGATTATTCAAGTGACGTGGCAAAAGACTTGATCAGATTTATTCATTACCAATATGAGAAGGTTTATAAGATTCCTCCTAGTCCTTAATGCTTATTCAGAAACTTGATCATAAGAGTGGATATCAAGTTTAGGGGAGGATTGTTGGGAATAAATTAAGGCCAGATCACTTGAGCGCTGACAAGAGTAAAACAAGCGTTGACAAGAGCAAAACAAGCACTGACAGCTCAAGCGTTGACAAGATAAAGTCAAGCGTTGATACATTGAAGACAAGCACTGATGGGAAGATATACTCTACGCGTTTATTGTATTCTAGATTACTTCTAGTAAAGATAGGAACAACAATGTATTTTCTATATTTTTCTTTACCTAGAATAGCTGATACGTATATTATTGTACACGGCTTCTTATGTCTATAAAAGAAGACCTTTAGGTTAATGTTTCATAAAAGTTTTCATTCGTAAACTACTTTCATTGTAAGCAAGTTTGATATCATTAATCAAAGTGAAAGTTTGTTTATATCATTGTGTGTTCTTGTTTAAGTGTTAATTCCACATAACACTTAGATTATCATAAGCATATACAAAGGTTTCTCTAAGTGTATTACTTGATCTAATCTCGTATACATAAAGCTAAATCGATCTAAGTTTGGGATCAACAAGTGGTATCAGAGCTTGTTGAGGAACTTTTGATCTTTAATGAACACAAGAACCCTAAAAATCACCAAAACCCTAATTTTCTCAAAAACCCTAACAACATCATGTCTGAAACAATAGCCTCCTCCTCCTCACCTTTACCAAACATCAAGATTCCCATGCTTGATGCAACCAACTTTGAATTGTGGAAATTCAACTTTGAGCAATATCTAGGGATCTATGACTACACACTCTGGGAGATCATTGAATATGGAAACACATTCGATAAAGCCCAAAAGATTGCTGATGTTATTGCTCAAAGATCAGCTGTTGCTGGATGTTCTGAAGAGGATAAGAAAGAAAAACCTGAAGATGGTAGAGCTGTGGCTGCTGAAGACATAGCAAAGAAAATGGTTGACATGAAAACCCTAAATATTCTGAAACTCTCGTTGGGACAAGAGAACCAGCATAAATATAGAGGTTATGATTCTGCTAAGCAACTTTGGGAAGCTCTTGAAGTTGCATATGGTGGTAATGCAGATACTAGGGAAGAAAAGAAGAAACAACTTATGCATGATTATGCTGTTTTTAAAGCACAACCCAATGAGAAGCTGAGTAGTGTGAAAAGCAGATTGCTTGACATTACAAGCAAATTGTCCTTCATGGGGACATAAGTTGGTGATGTTGACATCAATGATAGGATCAACGAGGTGTTCGTTCTTAGAGAAAAAGAAGAAAATCCCGTATAGGGTTTTTATGCAGTTTGTGTGTGCAGCAGTAGTACGAAGGGCATAACTTTTTATTGAACCGTTGGATCGCCACGAAATGTTTTATGTGTGTTCTACACACATATATCTAGATATCCACCGGAGGGATTGTCGAGATCTATCCCCAAGAAAAAGTTATTAACCGTCGAAGTCAGCAGTGATCATATGTTGTTTTCTATGAACAGTAATGTTAAAAACGCGATTTCTCCTTCGTTAACCGTTGGATCATCGTGAAATTTTTGCTGTAGGTTCTTGACACGTGTCTAAGATTCCACCGAAGGGATCTTCGATCTGAGCTCTCATGAAGAAGATATTCAATGTCGAAGTTCGCTGCAAAATATGATCTTTACATAAAATCATGATTTAGGGTTTATAAAACCCTAGATCGATTAGGCGCTGATGTGTGTTATTTTAACGCTGATAGATGTTAGTGTCAGTGGATGTCGTTGACGCTGACAAGGCATGGATGAGACGCTGATGGCCAGGCGCTGACAGGTTTAAAGATGGCGCTGACAAGTTATATGTAGGCGCTGACAGAAATTCATGTGTTGTCCGAGATATGGTTTTTCAAATGCTGACAAGTGTTGTCCGATATTGGACAACACACACTGATAAGATCTTGGACAGTGAAGGATATTGGACGACAAAGGATTCGCTGCTGCTTGGTATTTTGGTTACGTTTTTGCACACAAAACGAGGTATTTACACACGAAGGTACATGGGATCTCCGTTTCTATACAGAATATCAAATTGATATTCATGGCTCGGATATTTTTTATAAAGTCGTATATGATTAAGGGGAAGAGTTCTTATGGTAAGTTTGATGTTGAAGTTAGTTTTCACAAATTTGTTTTTCTTATTTAGGTGAGCAATACACCTTGTCTCTATACTAAATATATTGTTACAGCGTACGACTGGCTCATAGTCGTGAAGGTTACCAGTTCCCATGTAACAAAAACTGTGGTGAGCAATACACCTTGTCATTGGACTAAATATATTGTTATAGCATACGATTGGCTCATAGTCGTGAAGGTTACCAGTACCCATGTAATAAAAACTGATGGGTGAGCAATACACCTTTATCATTGGATCTAAATATATTGTTATAGCTAACAACTGGCTTATAGTTGTGCGGTTTTTGTTGGTTTCAATTCCCGTTCTTACCAATAAACTGAGCCCCCTTTTGCAGTGAAAGAGTTGCATTTTTCTCTAGTCGTTTCGACAACTAGGGGAAGAGTTTATCAACTAGTGAGAAATTGGGTGAAAGAAATACAAAGTTTGGGTTATTCTGCTTCTACATCAAAATTAATGTACTTATTTTTCTTCAAGATCATTACATAGAGCTACTTTTGGAGAATTTTCAAGATTGCATACTTTCACATATTCCCTATTGATGTGTCAAAAAGGGGAAGAATATGTGCTATACTTAAGGGGAAGCAATTTGAAGATCGTGTACCATATACAAAAGGTTTTGACATCATCAACTAGGGGAAGATTGTTGGGTCGAAATTATAAAGTATTATGAGTTGATGTGTCAAAACTAAAAGACAAGGACTAAATCTGACAAGTGAAGATTCTACAAGCCAGTGGACAAATTTGTAGAAGATATATTGCAAGAAGATAAAAGATTTAGTGAATATATTATTTAGTGAATATATTATTTAGTAAATATCTTATTTACTAAATATCTTATTTACTAAATATCTTATTTAGTTTCCTTGTAACACGGGTCTATGTGTAGTATATAAATACATACCCTACGTAGGTTTTATTCATAACAATCATTCACAATGTAACCTACAAGCAATTCGTGTGTCTAGACGTGGGATTCAATGTATACACGTCTAGGTGTTATTTGTGTTTAATAATACAAGTAACGTTTGGGAAAATTCATCTTGTCCACAACACCTTGTTCATGATTATTGTTCTAATTCCGCTATGTTAAATCATATGAATGATAATCATGCCTAGCAGCTTAAAGATCCGAATCTATTAGGTTTTATCAAATTTCAACCTGTTTAAGCATTTATCTGGGCCTTATTTGTACATGTTCCTGCTCCAGTTGTGCTCCTTTTCTCATCTGTTTCGTTCTCTGTTCTTGCATGTATAGCTCTTCTTCATGTACTCTTAAAGCTACCTGTTCATCATGTTCCTCTTGAGCCCTTAGTTGTTCAGGTGTTTTGTGTTTGTACTTCCTCTTGGGTTGTTCAATCATCTTCCCCTTTCCTTTGTCTTTTGAATACACTGCTGGTTTTGCTTTGGGTGCAGCTTCTCTAATCTTTATCCCCTTTTGAGCTGGTTGCCTTCTGTTCTTCCTAACAAATGTTTGAGTAATAGGTTTAGCAGGGGAAGGACTTACAGCAGGGGGATTAATTGTAACAGGGGAAACTTTTGTAGAAGCAGGGGCTTCTTCTTGATTGCCCATAATTCACAAGGCTTGGGCAATATCTTTTGTGGCACTCCCCTTATCACTCCCTTTCTCATCACTTGCCACCTTCTATTGTCCTAGATCCTGACCACTAGGAAATGCATACCACTGAGTAGACTCATCTGTTTGAGGAACTTCCTCCCCTTTGGAAGCATCCTCATCTGTAGAAACAATAAGCTTTGGTCTTCTCCTCCCCTCAAGTGTAGCAAGTCTGGTCTCTAAAGTATTAATAACGAGACCTTGCTTTTTGACAGTTTATACCAGTTGTGCATTTTGCTCTTTCAAGCTACTGCACATATTCGTCAATTCCAAGATGGATAGTGGTTTCCTTCTGCTCTCAACCTTAGGAGGAGATTTATCCCCTATTTGAGTATCACTGAGTGAGGGAGAGTACTTACTTATGGTGTCACTATCCTGCTCATCCCTTGGGGATGAGACAGTAGTGGCAGCCAAACCCGCAATGTGCTCCAACCTTTTGGAGACTCTCCTCTCGGCTCCTTGTAAAGGATTACCAGGCAAAGGAGACCTAGCAAACCTGGTTTTGGTTCTTATTTCTTGTTAGGGGTTGGCAGGGGGAAGTTGACTGGCAGGGGCATCACTATCAGGGGCATCAGCAAGAGTGGTTTGGGTTGCTCTTGGTTTGGAAGCAGCTTCTCTTCTGATCTGGTCCAGCATTATTTGTGTAAGGGGAACTACCCTGCCAGAAAATTGTATGGTTGGTGCTGCAAGAGTGGTGAACAATTTGGTTGTATGAGGGTTAGCTTCAAAATAGTCCTTGTGACGAATTATACCATGTTGCCTCATATCTAACAAAATTTCGACAAACCTTGGATACATACAAAATTTTGAATGACGTGTAACATTTTTTACCGTACCTTTAAAAATCATTTGAGAAAAACAATATTTTCTCCCTGTTGCCAAGCAAATCTGGGTAGAAGCAACTTGACTCCCAAATTCATTAAAAGCTGTAGTTTTTGATGATAAGCATTGCAAAATAGTGTGAATTAAAAACTTCCAATGGGGTGCAAACTGACCTTTAGCAAATTTACATTTTTTATCAACAGAAATGTTGTAGCCCAAGTTTGTAAGACCCTCAAAAATTTCAGCCTCTTTGAAAGCAACCACCGCACCCTCATCATCCAAGACTAATTTGTCTCGAATGGAGGCAAGTGTAACCACCTCGGGATGGCCGTCAACCAGGCTCTTAATTGTTACCTCTCCATCCACTGTTTCAATCTTTGCATTAAACCAAAAATATTGGATGTGTGAGGTGTATATTCTAGGACTGATGACAAGAGCTAATCTGAAATAGCAAGATTTAAGGTAAGCAACAGCATTAGTGAATTCAGAAGGCTCTTGAGATAAAAGATCAATTTGAATATGATTAGAAGCAATTTTGAGAGTCGTGGACGACATTTTAAGAGTAAAAAGGTTTATGTTCGTGTAAAGGTAGTGGGATTTGATCCAGAGAGTGAGTTAGGCCTGCTGGTTAAGGGATTTGAGTTTATATAGGCGAATTGAAGAGCTGTGATTGGACCAACTTATCAATTTACAAAAAGATCAAAAATAAATCTTGATAAGAAAGTAATTTATTTGAAATTATAATAAAGGTTACCAATCAGCAAAGAAAGCGCCTTAAATATCTTTTGAAAAGAATAAAATATTCCCTAACCAAAAAGTTAGCAAGCAGGCCCAACGGCTATAAGCAGGGCAACGGTATTGTCGGTCAACGGTCAAACAGGGGAATGTTTTACAAATCAGGGGAAAGTTGTCTTAGCAGGGGTATCAAAAATTAAAGCAGGGGAAACTTTCATAAGGGTATTAAACTTATCTTGAATAGATCAATACTAAACAGCTCTGCTCTAATGCACACCCTTGTAAACACAAGTTAGATACATAAAAACTCAAGAGTCCTTCATACTACAAAGTTCAAAACAGAAAAAGTTAACACATAAGCAACCATGCACCTGGTCAACCCAATAAAATAAGCATACCCTAGGCTCCATCCCTACCATTTCCTTGCTATGGTTAGTTGGTCTTGGCAATATGCATCAAAAATCTTAAATTAGGCAGCAAGCTTCTTAATAAAGAAATTTGAGTACACATTACAGTGCCTCAGGGTTTCAGAACTCTAATAGGCTTTACAGCAAGTCTTCATTGTTCCAAACCCCTACTCACTGTGGAAACCTTGGTTTCCGGATCTTTGAAGCTACTAGGAATGCACCATGTTCATATGATTATACAATCAAAGCGGAATTAGAACATGATACATTAACAAGGTGTTTAGGCACAAAACATGAATTAAAACACAATTGGATTGCTCATTATATTAATAACGAACAATCACTAGACGTGTATACATTGAATCCCACGTCTAGTCGACACACACTTTAGGTTTACATTGTGAATGAATTGAATGAATAAAACCTATGACCCTTGGTTCCTTTTATAGTGTAAGGATTAGGGTTTACAAGAGATAATGATGAATAAACAAGTAAATCTTCTATTTAAATAAACTTATGCAGAATATCTTTTGCATGTTTATCTAAATAGAAGCTTCCATAAGCTTCTTTGTCTACGTTTTGTCAATGCTTGAATTGCATGTAACAATGCTTACATTGTACACGACAACTCTTGAGCTATCAACGCCTAAATTATACATGTCAACGCTTGATTAACTCTTGACAACACTTGGACAATTTCTTCATGTTTTCTTCGTTTTTGAGTTTCTGCCACATCAACTTTTTGACCCAACAATCTTCCCCTAGTTGATAGTGGCAAAACTCTATGTGTATCTCTTGTAAGTTGTACATGATCTTCAAATTGCTTCCCCTCAAGTGTAGCATGTATTTCTTCCCCTTTTTGTCACATCAACAAGGAAGTAAACAATGTTGCAATGTTGAAGATTCTCCATATGTAGGCTCTATGTAATGATCTTGAAGAACAATTAATATAATATTTTTGATGTAGAAGTAGAATAACCCAAACCTATGTTCCATGTCTTGTACTATCCATGTGACTAAGAACTTATACTCATGGCACAAAGTATAAGTAGACCTCGATCCCTTGTCAATATTCTCATCCTATGTGAGACACTGAGCACGATAATGTAACTCCTTCAAGTGTTATGACAAGTCTTCGTCACCAACCATGTAAAGCACGAACAAGTTACCATTAAAGTCTATGACTGGAAGTGCACGACTTTAAGATATGATAGAACACAAACTCGCGAAAATCTTCTTCAATCATCAAACTTACCATAAGAATTCTTCCCCTTAAGCCAACATCTCTTCATGACGAATTTAATGAAAGAACATCTTCATACCATATGTAACAACCTCTTACAAGGTTTAGCCCAATTACATAGTTTAAAATATCCATCAAATTCTCATGAATAGTTGCTAACTCGCTTTAAGATCATTAATCCCTTTCAAAAATATCCGAGCCATAAATATCATCATGATATTCTAAATAAAAACGGAGATTCCATGTACCTTTGTGTGTATTTTCCTCCTTTTTGTGTGCTTAAAACGTCCAATTTTCCAAACAGCAGCAACCCTTGTGTTGTCCAATATCACCTTTTATCCAACATCTTTGACAGTTGTATTGTCCGATATCAGACAATACCTATCAGCGTTGAAAAACCATATCTCGGACGACACTGTCAACGCTGTCAGCATTGACTTATTCTGTCAGCGTCAAACTTCCTTCTGTCAGCGTCTACGCCTCTCTTGTCAGCGCCTCTTTCTGCTGACGTCATCTAGGGCAACAAATCACGTCCAAAAATAAATATCCCATGATTTTAGAAGCATCAATAGCTGTTGTATCCACTAAAATAGGAAACCGTATAAAGAGCATATCTTCATCCATAATTCACGCAGCCTTTTGATGACTTTCTCGAATATCTCCAAAATTTTCGTAGGATCATGACTGTTTCCCTTGAATAGACGTGGACCACCATAATCATTGATTTCCAAAATTCACATGTATTCGTCTCATGTCGCTGGAGCATATAGCAAACGATGACTATATTGGAACAGAATAAGTAACATTCTGTTTTTATCACATGCCACAACGTCACATTCTTTGTTTTCAACCAATAATATCAATCCCACATGAAAACCACACGTGAATTTTTTGTCATATTGTATTACTTCAATTGACAAACCTTCCGTTTTCTTTAAATCACGTGAGGACAAATCAAACATCAGATCATTATCTTTTCTTGGGAACCAGTAAGCACTAAATCGAGCCATATACTGTGTGAACACAAGTATCCTTCACCAATTAAAAACGAATGGCTTGTATCTTAGATTTAGCCCCATATGAGTAATTATAGATGAGCATGTAGAGAAACCAATTTCCACCAATCATGGAGTCTTTACTGTGTGAACACAAGTCTTTTCCTCCAATCAAAACAGTAGCACCGTGTGAACACACATGGAATAACATGTAGAGGATTCAACAATATCAGTAACATAATAACGAATGGAAACATCACTTCATGCAGACATGGCCATAATAAGTTATCCAATCATAACTTAGTAACCGTGTGAACAGAATACTTCCTTGGATAGAAACAGTAGACGAACAAAATACATCACACATCCTTATGCTTCCTGTTGGTCGAGTGAACAGAATCTTGAATCATGTTGGGATCGTGTGAGCTTGTATTTATTAACCAATCAGAACAATTGCATCGTCTTCTTTTACGTGAAACCAAAATTCGCTTCGATCTGTAGATCTAGGGTTCTTGAAACCCTAAAAATAATTTTAGGCATTGAAAATCGATTTAGGGTTTTGTAAATCCCTTTTCTTGATGCTAAACATCCCTCATCTCTGCTGCAAATCATCTCTTGTATCTTCTTGAATTGATCTAGGGTTTGTAGAAAAACCCTAAAACATGATTTTATGTAAACAAGAAATCTGAAAATTAACCATCAGCCAACTTCGACGCTTAATAACTTTTGCCTGGGGATAAAACTCAACAATCCCTCCGGTGGATGTTTAGATCTATGTATGTAGAACACACATATCAAATTTCGTGACGATCCAACGGTTCAATCAAAAGTTATGACCTTCTGAATACTGCTGCGCACACAAAAACGTCCAGAAAAACTCTATACGAATTTTTCTTCTTCTTTACGATATACGAACACCTTGTTGGTCCTAGCATCACGAGCCACGAGGCTCTGATACCAATTGTGGAAACCTTGGTTTCCGGATCTTTGAAGCTACTAGGAATGCACCATGTTCATATGATTATACAATCAAAGCGGAATTAGAACATGATACATTAACAAGGTGTTTAGGCACAAAACATGAATTAAAACACAATTGGATTGCTCATTATATTAATAACGAACAATCACTAGACATGTATACATTGAATCCCACGTCTAGTCGACACACACTTTAGGTTTACATTGTGAATGAATTGAATGAATAAAACCTATGACCCTTGGTTCCTTTTATAGTGTAAGGATTAGGGTTTACAAGAGATAATGATGAATAAACAAGTAAATCTTCTATTTAAATAAACTTATGCAGAATATCTTTTGCATGTTTATCTAAATAGAAGCTTCCATAAGCTTCTTTGTCTACGTTTTGTCAATGCTTGATTTGCATGTAACAATGCTTACATTGTACATGACAACTCTTGAGCTATCAACGCCTAAATTGTACATGTCAACGCTTGATTAACTCTTGACAACGCTTGGACAATTTCTTCATGTTTTCTTCGTTTTTGAGTTTCTGCCACATCAACTTTTTGACCCAACACTCACCAGTGGATATGATCTAGAATCATATATGAGTATCCTAAGGATACCCTAAGTCCTAAAGGTGTGACCTAACCTCCCCTGAAATATAGAGCATATACCTGATTCTCCCATAATATAGTATGTTCCAATGAGATCTCTGCATTGTTAGTCTAAAACCACATATAACCACTTAAAAATAACAAACCCAACGAAGAGAAAAACTCCAAGCAGGGAAAAGTACCTTAGTAGGGGAATGAACCCCAGTAGGAGAAACTTTGTTCAAAAGCAGTGGAATGAAGAATACTGGAAAAGTGACTAACATTTGTACAACAACAGCAATAATATAATTCTGAATACACAAGACAAGTCAGACATCAAATTTTAGGGAGTGATCATTCCAATACTTGCAACCAAGTACTGAAATCTCCCTACATCAAAAGCTTTTGTCAACAGATTAGCAACATTAAGTTCTGTATCAATTGCGTCTGGGACAATCAATCCTTTTCCAAAACAATCTCTTATGAAATGATGTCTGATTTCAATATGTTTAGTCTTGCTATGAAAAACAGGATTTTTAATAATGAAAATGGTGTTGTTATTGTCAATGAATATCTTGGTTTTAAGAAAATTGTACCCATAATCAAGCAGCTGGTTCTGAACCCAAAGAACTTGTCCACAACATGCAGCAGCTGCTACATATTCAGCTTCAGTTGTGGATGTGGCCAGAATAGTCTGCTTTTTGCATTGCCAAGATATAAGCATGCTTCCCAAAAACTGAGATCCACCTGTTGTAGACTTCCTATCATTGTTGTCACCAGCATAATCACTATCTGAATAGGACACTAGCTCAAATGGTGACTCCTTGGGATACCAAAGCCCTAAAGTTGGATGACACTTCAGATACCTAAAGATTCTCTTCACAGCAAACAGATGACACTATATGGGTGTCACTTGGTATCTTGCACATAAGCAGACTACAAACATGATGTCAGGTCTTGAAGTTGTAAGGTACATGAGAGATCCAATCATGGACCAATAGTTCCTGACATCAATAGGCTTCCCTGGGCCATCTTTTCCCCATGGATACTTCTTATCCATGGGAGTAGAGACTTTCTTTCCTTCACACATTCCAAACTTCTTCACAAGTTCAGCAACATACTTGTCTTGTGAGATAAAGATTCCATCTTTCCTCTGCTGAACTTGTAACCCTAAAAAGAAGTTGAGTTCACCCATTGCTCTCATTTGAAATTTATCTTGCATCAACTTGGCAAACTCTTTGCTAAGCAGAGAGTTTGTGGATCCAAAGATGATGTCATCCACATATACTTGCACCAAAAGAAAGTCACCCTCTGTTTATTAATGAACAGGGTCTGGTCAATTTTCCCCATGTTGAAGCCATTATCTAACAGGTATTTAGAGAGAGTTCCATACCATGCCCTAGGAGATTGATGAAGTCCATACATAGCCTTCTTCACCTTGTAAACTTTGTCTGGGTGTTCTGGGTCTTCAAACCCTGGAGGTTGCATCACATAAACTTCTTCATCAATGGTGCCATATAAAAAGGCACTCTTAACATCTATTTGATATACTATGAAGCCCATGAAGGAAGCATAAGCCAGAAGTAATCTGATGGCTTCAATTCTGGCAACTGGAGCAAAGACCTCTTCATAATCAATACCTTCTTCCTGAGTATATCCATGTGCTACCAGTCTGGCTTTTTTTCTGACTACGATACCCCTCTCATCCTTTTTGTTCCTGAGCACCCACTTTGTCCCAATGGGTCTTGCCCATTTTGGACAATCTACCATAATCCATACTTCTTGGATGTCAAATTGCAAGAGTTCTTCTTGCATAGCTTCCACCCAGCTTGGATCATTGAGAGCTTGAAAAATCTTCTTTGCATATTTTCATGGTTAAACTTCATAGTAATGTTGGAAATGAAGTTGTGTTCCTTTGTTGAATACCTTGTTTGTCTGGGAGTATCAAGATCACCTATGATTTGAGATTGGGGTTTATCTTTATTGATTATGTAGTTAGGCTGCATGCTCATGATTACCTCTGTTTCATCCTTTTCCAAATCAGGATCTATAGTACTATCTTGATTGGGAAAAATGTCCTCAAAAGAACTTCTAAATGATACTGCATGACTGAGGGAGGGATGCTGGTGAGCTGAACGCAGCTCTGAATAACTTGGACCTCCATTCCTAATTATTCTGCTTCTACTGCTAGATAAAGTGATTGGTGAAGATGTGGAAATGAGTGGGGATTCTCTTTCTTCATCATTTACATCATTTACAACTAGTTCTTTAGCAGCAGGGGAAACATTTGGTCCAGCAGGGGAATCCTAGAGTCCACTACTTTTAGCCATTCCACTGCTTTCAGGAGTTGACTTAGCAGGGGAAGGGATTGACTGATCCTTCTTTTGAGATGTGTCATCTTCTTCATCTGTTTTTCTAGCAGCATCATGAATGGGAAGTAATGAGGGTACAGTCATGTACCTCATTAGTGGCTTCTCCAAAGCAGTTGGTTCTTTTGTACCTGAAATGTTAGTATTTTCCAAAGCAACAGGCACATAATTCATTGATTTAGAAAGAACCTCAATGTCAAAGAACCAATCAGGACCTGTTTGTACATCTTCAGGTTTGTATTCAAGAAAATCTACATGAAGATTTTCTGTCACTTTGCTTGTATTCTTGTTGAAGACCCTATATCCCTTGCTGTTTAATGAATAACCTATAAAGTACCCATCATCACCCTTTTCATTGAATTTACCTAAATTGTCAATTATGTTCAAAATGATCACATGACATCCAAATGGTCTGAAAAAGTCAATCAACGGAGGTCTTCCATTGAACAGATGATAGGGGGTCTTGTTGTGTGCCTTTACCACCAAGGCCCTGTTTTGAACATAACAAGCAGTGGTTACAGCTTCAACCCAAAAGATAATTGGAAGCTTGGAATCAGACAACATAGTCCTTGAAGCTTCAATAAGTGTCATGTTTCTTCTTTCTGCAACTCCATTTTGTTGAGGTGTTCTTGCTATACTGTATTCCCTCCTTATTCCTTTGTTTGTGCAGAAAGTGTCCAGCTCCTTATTTCTAAACTTACCACCATTGTATGGTCTAATGGTAACCACCTTCATGCTTTTGGAAAGTTCAATCTGATTAATAAAACCTTTGAGTACATCTGATGTGTCACTCTTTTCAAACAGAAAGAATGTCCATGTGAACCTTGAAAAATCATCAGTAATCACTAGGCAGTACCATTTCTTCATTATGCTTTCCACATAAGTAGGACCAAGCAGGTCCATGTGCAGCAATTCTAATGGCTTGGTGGTTGATAGACTTATTTTTTACTTGCAAGAGGCTTTGTGTTGCTTCCCTTTCAGGCAGGCAACACAAGTATGATCATTGACAAAGGACTTGGAAGGAAGACCATGAACAAGATTAAACTTTACCAGCTTGTTCATGTTCTTGAAGTTAAGATGACCAAGTCTTCTATGCCATTTCTTGCATTCATCAACTGATGCTTTAGCAATGAAACAATTCTCATTATCTTGAAGAGTTATGTCCTTTAAATCAATGGTGTACATGTTCTTCTGTCTTGGGGTTCTGAGCACAATAGGAGTGTTTGGTGGCAAAACAAACTCCTTTCCCAAAACAAGGCATTCAGTATCAGTAAATAAGACAAAATTCTTGTTATCAGTCATCTGGGACACACTGAAGAGATTGTACTTTAGCTCTTTCACCAAGTAAACATTGTCAAATGTCATTCCATTAGTGACAATAGTCTATTTTCCTATGATTGTTCCATGCCCATCTCCAAAAGAAACACCATCATTGTCATGCAAGGGAACAAAGTAAGACATATAGGATTTATGTCCAGTCATACTCCTTGAACATCCACTATCCCAATAGGCTTTATCATTCCTGGTCTGCTTTGTCACCTGCAAAAATAATAAAAAATTAGTTTCTCTTGGGGACCCAAGCCATGACTGACTTGGATCTACCTCGTGTATCAATGTAAGATAATTTGTCAAAGAATAGAGATACAACATTGGATTGAGTATCCTTTTTGGGTACCCAAACCCAACGAGCTGAGACTTTCATAGCTTTTCTCTATCTTCCCATGTTTCTAGAGGGCAAAACTTTGCCAGCATGGGATACCCTAGACTTAGCATGGGAATCCCTATGCTTAACAGAGGGAACCCATATTTTGTTTTGGCCTCTATTGGAGTGTTGGTTGGGTCTATAGGCAATTTTAAGTGTAGTATGAGGTTCTGGTTTGGTCACATAAGAACTAGATTTAGGACATGCATCAGTCACCTTTCTTAGTGCAGGAACAACATACTTATCAGACAACTTATTTCTCAAGGCAATGGCAACATATTTAGCAGGGGAAAAATAATTTGCCCCTACATTAAATAGAATGGCTTGTGGTTGCATTTCCTTTAAAGGATTTACAGCCACCATTTCCATTGGTGTTTGACAGTCTTGATAAATGTGATCAAAACTGCCACAAGTGAAACAAAGTTTGGTGTACTCTTCTAATTGATGAGACTTTTAGTTTTTCCAATTCCTCTAATTACCTCTAATGGTTCTATACATGCCAACATATTTAACAGTAGTTTTAAGGGATTTTGGTCCTGATTCAGATCTGCTAGAGGTTCTAGATGAACTATTTTTAGAACTAGAATCACTTCCAAACAATCCTTCTCTTGAAAAGAGAACAGAGTTATCTATTTTCCACTATTTTAAAGCAATTTGTTCCTTTTCAAAATACCTAACAGCACTAGCCTTTACTAGAGGTTCTCCTTTTTCTAGATTCTTTGGTATGTAGGCATTTAAGTCAAACTCAATGTCCTCCTGCTTTTTGAAACAAGGAAGACCAGTCCAAGAAAGATCTTTCCTAGGCATAGGTGCATATATTAGCAGGTGGTGGTGGAATTGTAGCATGTTCATTTTTTACCCCAAAACATGTTTTGTCCCTTGGAGATTGTCCAATTTCAACTGCCTTAGTGAGATCTTTAGAACTTTTCCAAATTTTTCAACAGTTTCTTCATCTATCTTCTTGTTAGATCTAAAGACTTCTAATTCACCAGTTAATTCCTTAATGGAATCATCATTTTCTCTAGCATCTCTCTCTAATATGACAATATGATCTCTGTAATCATTTTCTCTTTGTTTATATTCTCTTATGGTGGACTCTAACTGTTCTAGAGCACGTTTGTAGTTATCTAAATCATTATCACAATTAATGTAATCAATTTTTAACTTTCTTATTTGATCATTCAATGACTAAGTATTTTTTTCTACAAGCTTTGGTAGAATATGAATCATCATATACCTCATTGTCTGAACTAGATGTTGACATGGACATAAGAGCAAACTCTTCTTCTTTTTCTTCAGCAACTAGGGCATGATTCCATTCAACACTCTTTGTCAGAGCACTCCAGTCCCATCCACCTGCTCCATCTATGCCTTGCATGGCTACCATAGCCTTAGTACCAGAATCCTCATCCCTGCTTTCCTTCCTATAGTTGCTTCCATTCTATGGTCCTCTGCACTCCCTAACAAAGTATCCTTTCTTACCATAGTTGTAGCATTCCACCTTTGATTTGTCAAATCCAGCTACATCAGAAGGATTGATGGAAATCTTCTTCCCATACTTCTTGTAAAATCTGTTGGCCCTCATGCTGAGTAGAGCCATGTTCCACTTGATGTCCATCTCCTCTAGTCCTTGCTTACTGATTTGATTCAGATATTCATGTAACACTATAGATCCTTGAGATCCTTGATATGCTATGAAAGCACAAGCAGTGTCAAGACTGAATGTTGGAGGCCTTTCTTCATCATAAGATGGTCCAGATCTTGCAGCAGGGGAATGGGTAGCAGGGGAACTTCAATCACACTGCCTTTGAAGATTCCACTGATGTGAGATATAAAGTCCATATTAGCAGGGGAATCAACAGATCCACTTGAATTAGTGGGGATGGTTCCTGATGACTTTATCTCATTGACTACTAGATCAAAAACTTTCAGGTTATTGTAGATGTCATCAATGTTCTTATCATCAATGTCATCTCTATTTTACCAAATGGCTTTGTAGACAAACCATTATTTCTGAAGGCTGTTGAGAAATCTCGTATTCACCTGTTCTCTTGATACTTCTATGTCAAAGAACTCTGGCTGAGCAACCATATCTTGAAGCCTATTGTAGATAGAACCAATTGCTTCATCACCATTTGCTTTGAAAGAAGCAAATTGATCAAGCATCTGATTCTTTTTCTTCTTCTTTGTAGCTTCATTCCCCCCAAATATGTTGCCTATTGCTTCCCAAAGTTCCTTAGCAGTCGTACTTCCTAAACCTTAGCTGATGTCTATCAGGTAGAGACAACAACAAAGAACTGTGAGCTCTGACATCATGCCTTCTTTCTAGTACCTCCTTGTCTGCAAGAGCAATATATTTCTTTTTGCTATCACCTTTGGAGCTTTCACCACCAGCCTCTCCCTTATCTTTTTCTTCAACTACTACTGTTTTGGTGAATTGATCATCAAACTCTATGATCTCCCATAGAACATAGTGTGCCATCTTGAGATATTGTTGAATCCTGATTTCCCATAGTTCAAAGTTTTCAGGATCCAGAATAGGTAGTTTAATAGAATTATTGTTGTTTGAGGATGAGTGAGAATCTGAGTACATGGTTGTTGTTGGTTGTAAGAGATGTTTTGTTCTTGGTTTAATCAAAGTTTTTAAACAAGCTCTGATACCACTTATTGATCCCAAACTCAGATCTTAAACCTTAGCTTGTTTAAGGGTTATGATAGAAAGAATGAATTCCAACTAACACTAGAGAAACTTTGCAATACACAAAGTAACTAAACAAGATGCGGAATATAGTGTTTAGCACAAGACCAAATATTAAGATGAAACGTTAAACTTTAATATATCAAATATATACGAATACCCAATAGTGGTATTAGGGTTATACAACCTTAAAGTGTGAAATGAAATGAACAGAGAAAGATATGTTTACATGACACCCTAGTGAGTCCTTTTATAGCACAAGGACTCACGTACAAGATTACTACTAACAAACTAGGAAACTATCATGGAGTAGTAACAGAAACGCGTTATAATCTCTTCCAAGTTTATCTTGTAGCAGGGTCTTTGACTTTCAGCAGGGGGACCAATCCCCCTGCCTTTGTTATTTAGCAGGGGGGACTTACTCTAGCAGGGGGAACTGTGACCAACTAGCAGGGGGAACTAATACTCATACATTTATTCCCAACACACGAAACAACTTGAATCTTGGTAAATATTTGATCTAAAGCTCACGAATTTCAATAAAAACTAAGACAACACCAAAGAGCTATCCACGAATCCCTTGGCGAATAATACCACTTGTAATTTGTATACACACGACTAACTAAGTACGAATAGCATGATGGATTAAACCCAAAAGAAAGATTAGATTAAGATGAAGAATAAAGAGAAAACAAAAGGGTTGTGATTTCCTATTGAAAGAAAGACATGTGGTTTCTCTCTCTACTAACTATGAAAAATGGAGAACACACACACACACAAATAAGGTGCTTGTTTCCTTTTATACTACAAGTGTAAGGTATAGAAGGCCTTCCTCATTTGTGTGTTCGGGACTAATTCCGTTACATACATAACATTATACTAGAACTCTCAATACCATTATGTAGCATTTTTCACGAGCTTCGCAACGGTATATTATATGACCATCACTTTAAGTAATTCTAACACCACCTATCCGCGAAGTAGAGTTTAGCATTGAGCTCATCCCAGGAACTCAACCAATCTCTAAGGCTCCTTATCGCATGGCTTCCGTAGATCTCAAAGAGTTAAAAGATCAGCTACAGGAATTACTAGATCCAGGTTTCATCCGTTCGAGTGTATCACCATAGGGTACTCCGGTACTTTTCGTCAAGAAGAATGATAGCAGCATGCGTTTATGCATTGACTATCGTGAGCTGAATAAGATTACGATTAGGAACCGTTACCAATTACCGTGTATCGATGAGTTGTCTGACCATTTGCAAGGTGCGAAGCATTTCTCCAAGATTGATCTAAGATCCGGTTATCATCAGCTGCGATTGAAAGAGCAGGATATTCTCAAGACTGCTTTTCATACAAGATATGGCCATTATGAGTTCGTAGTCATGCCTTTCGGGCTCACTAATGCTCCTACGGTATTCATGGACCTTACGAACCGTGTCTTCCACGAGTAATTTAGACAATTTCTTTATCGTGTTCATCGATGACATCCTCATCTTCTCTAAATCCAAGGAAGAACATGAAGAACATTTATGTATTGTGCTACAGATTCTTCATCAAAAGCAGTTGTATGCCAAATTCTCCAAGTGTGAATTCTGGTTAAACAAGGTGGCATTTCTAGGCCACATTGTCTTCGCAGAAGGGATTACTATGGATCCTAGGAAGGTTAAAGCTATCACCAAATGGCCAAGACCGACGTCTACAACTGAGGTTCGTAGTTTTATGGGCTTAGCTGGTTACTATCGCAGATTCGTGGAAAACTTTTCAAGACTAGCCTTACCTTTGACCAAGTTGATGTGAAAAGGAGATAAATTTGTTTGGACTGATGAGCGGGAGAAGAGCTTTGATGAACTTAAGCAGCTGTTAGTATCTACACCTATTCTTACTCTCCCATCTGGAACAGTTAGATTTCATATCTACATCGATGCTTCGGGTAAAGGATTAGGCTGTGTACTCATGAAACATGGGAAGGTGGTTGCTTATGCATCACGTCAGCTAAACCCTTATGAGGAGAATTACCCTACACATGGCTTGGAGCTTGGAGCAGCTGTCTTTGCATTTAAGATCCAGAGACACTATCTGTATGGTGAATCATATGACATCTTCAATGATCACAAGAGCCTCAAGTATAT
Organism: Glebionis coronaria; assembly: GCA_025667525.1. Classification (NCBI taxonomy): domain Eukaryota; kingdom Viridiplantae; phylum Streptophyta; class Magnoliopsida; order Asterales; family Asteraceae; genus Glebionis; species Glebionis coronaria. The sequence goes on from CM046874.1 coordinate 200,735,069, forward strand.
CTTCACACAGCGAGAGCTCAACATGAGGCACATGAGATGGTTGGAACTGCTGAAGGATTATGGCATTAATCTTCAGTACCACCTTGGCAAGGCGAATGTAGTGGAAAATTCTCTCAGCAGGAAGTCGGGCATGATTAATGGCATCAAGATAGAAGAATAAATCATACGTGACATGGAACGACTGGACATCGAATTTATGGTACGTGGACAGCATGGGTACTGGGCGAATCTTAGAGTTGAGCCAGATTTACTCTCTAGGATCAAGGAAGCTCAGAAAGATAACGGTGAAATCTGGGCGATTATTCAGAACATTGACCAGCAGACGGAGTTTCGCATAGATGATGATGGTATCGTATGGCACGGAACCAGATTATGTGTTCCCGATAACATTGCACTCAGGGAGGCATTGTTGACTAAAGCCCACAGTTCTCCATTCTCTATTCATCCTGGTTCCACCAAGATGTACCGTGACATCAAGCGGTATTTCTGGTAGAGTGGTATGAAGCAGGATGTTGCCACCTTTGTCTCTAAATGTCTTACCTGCCAGCAGGTTAAGATCGAGCATCAGCGAGCTAGTGGTTTACTACAACAACTAGACATTCCAGAGTGGAAGTGGGACAAGATATCCATGGAATTTGTCACCGGACTTCCACAGACCCAAAGGAAACATGACGCCATTTGGGTTATTGTTGATCGACTGACCAAATCCGCTCATTTCCTACCAATCCTCAAGGATGATTAAGTTAGCAAATTGGCAGATATCTATAAGAAGGAGATCATGAGACTTCATAGTACTCCATCTAGTATCATCTCAGACAGAGATCCTCGTTTTATATCTCGGTTCTGGAGAAGTCTGTGGAAAGCTTGAGGCACCAGACTTAAGCTTAGCACGACTTTTCATCCTCAGACAGACGGATAGTCAGAGCGTACCATTCAGACACTAGAGGACATGTTGTGATCTTGTGCTTTAGAATGGAAAGGAAGTTGGGACGACTATATCTGCTTAATAGAGTTGCATACAACAATAGTTGGTACGCCAGTATTAAGTGTGCACCATTTGAGATGTTTTATGGTAGGAAGTGTCACGTCCCAATCTGCTGGATCAGGTTAGTGAGCGAATTCTTGAGGGTCCGGAGATGATAGAGGAGACCAATAAGAAGGTTTCCGTCGCCAAGGCGAAACTGTAGGAAGCTCGTGCACGTCAAAAGAGCTATGTCGACAAGCATCGTAGAGATTTGCATTTCAACATGGGTGATCATGTCTTTCTCAATGTATCACCAGCACGTGGAGTTTAGCATTTTGGAATAAAAGGAAAACTCAGTCCTTGATTCATCGGACCGTTTGATATCCTCGAACGAGTCGGTGAGGTATCGTATCGTCTAGCATTACCTCCTCAGCTATCTCATATCCACAACGTGTTTCATATGTCCTTACTCAGAGGGTACAATTATCATCCCCTACACATGGTTCAGTATCCACTCGAGCAGATTCGTGAGGATCTTTCTTATGTCGAGGAACCCGAAAGAGTTCTTGATCGTCAAGAGCGAGTGATGAGAAGGAAGACGAATCAGTTCGTCAAAATCCTTTGGAGGGACCATCCTGAGCGGGAAGCCACTTGGGAGACGGAGGAGTCTATCCGGACTTCTTACCCTCATTTCCAGTTTTGATTCGGGTATGTTTTCTTTCAGTTTATGTTTTCTCTAATTCGGGGACGAATTTTTCTTTTTAGAGGGAAAGAGTTATAAAACCCGCATAAAATACCATGAAAAGTACAATACATGAAAACCCGATTAATTTAAAACTTTCCATTTATAACATCAACACGTGTTACGAACATTAAATTACAAGAATTACGTATATTATAAATGCACGATAAATATTAAGTATTATATTTAATTCACGAACATTAAACACGAACATACACGAATAATATTTAAACGTGAAAAACATATGCATTTGGCTTTTGGGCCTTGTGTATCCACGACAAAGACAAAGAAAGGAATGGGCCCGACCCATTATGAAACCAACTAGAAAAAGTTAATCTCCAGGAAATCCATTTTACCAATTTTTAGAAAAACAAAATAAACCCTAACCCCCTCTCTCCTTTGAGCCGCGGCAGCCACCACACACAAAGACGATTTTGTGATTGTTGATCTTTCGTTTTTATGAGTACGTGTTCGTGTTCTATTGCTAATTCCATTCACGCATTCGGTATAACCTAAACCTTAATCTCTTTATTTTATTTTTGATTATAGAACATGTATCTTAAAAACATAATTAAAAACATGTTTATGTTAAGAAATTAATTAGGAAAAAGGGGTTGTTTGGTTTTTGGTTTTGGTTCGACACACAAACCGAGAGCTAAAGCTCTCGGTGGGATTTTCCACCACTAGCCGAGACCCCCCACATGGGGCTCGGTGGTGTCTTTGTTTCAGGCAGCAGCAACCAAGGCCCCGCAGTGGGTAACCTTGGTGCGGTCGTGGCTACGCAGGGCACGACAGGGGGAACGCTGGCTTCGGGTGGTGTGAACTGTTGTCCACCAGTGGGAACCGCGACCAGCAGCGGCAACTAGGGCAGCGGCCGCAGGCTGCACAGCCGCTGGCCGCACCACCAGCCGCTGGCTGTGTGGTGTTTGGTGCTCGGTTTGGTTTTGTCCCGGGTTCGGGGCTCGGGATTTCTAAAACTTAATATGTTTAATTAGTTAAATTAATTAATTTGATTAAATAAACCATGTTATAACCTAAGTATTTTATTAGACTTAATTAAATTAAACCATGACTTAATTTAATTAAACTGTATAAGTTAAAGTTTATTAATTTAACCATGAAATTTTATTAATTAAAAAACCATGCATTTCATGATTAATTAATAATTGTTTTAGCCTAAGTATTTAATTTAATAAACTTTACTATTAATTATCATGACTTATAACTTATGACTAATAGGCACTAGCTTATATTTTAGACTTATTAAGTTAGCTTATTTCTATTTTTGGAAACTTTCTATTTTAGAAAATTTACTATTTTTGGAAACTTCCTATTTTTAGAAACTTACTATTTTTGGAAACTTTCTATTTTTGGTAACTTCCTATTTTTTGAAATATTCTATTTTTGAAACCTGCTATTTTTAGAAAGTTACTTATTATGACACTACAAGCATAGTAATACAAGAATACATGAAATACGTAATCAGTATACATGCAAAACATGAATAAATAAAAGATAATACTTAAAATAGTCAAACATGACAAGAACATGTAAAACAAGTAAAAACACACAGAACAAGTAAAATAATGGTAATCAGGCAACTCATTCATGTCTCTTATTTATGTAGTATCCGAGAAGTAGGTGTAGATCGTTTAGCTTCCACTCTTGCTTCACTACTAGACGTAAGGAACGGATATTTCGTCCTTCAGTATGGACACTTCTTTCTTATTTTAGGATTCCTCGTTTGCAACCATCTATTTTCCCCAGTAGATTACGTGTATTAAACACATTCAGTATATGTTATGGTTATTTTAGATTGTCTGAGCTATATACATGCATGCCAGTTTCACCTAGTTATGAGGGTTCCATAACCATAGCACTGGAGGCACCATTGTTATGACTCTTCTATGGTGAGAGTGATATCTCACAGCGTTCCTTTACAGTATTTGGCCTATGTTATTATTATCATGTGGGGCGAATTGGTTCATCCTAGGAAAAGTTAGTAAGATTTCATGGTAACTGCGGTGTGTGTCGTGCATCCGTTACAAGAGCTGATCCCTCCACTCATATTATATATTAATTAGAGGCAGCCCCTCTAATTGCATGATGAGGTCACCCCTCTAAGTATTCATGCACGTTGATGTAACATGACCTATATGGGCTTCGGGCATATTTAAAATATAGTTTTTAGAATAAACTAAACATAAGTCTTTTCAGAAATATAAAACCAGTCTTATAAGCTTAAACCAGGTTTTCCAGGACATACACTTATTCTGTTGTTATTCATTTCATGTCATTATTTGCTTATGTTTATGTTTTACGTTCATTGTCATATATCCGTACACTGAGCGTATTGCTCAGCTGTATTTTTCTTTCCATGTCCCAATGCGGCAGGTACTAAAGGGAAAAGCTCGGAAACAAGAGTACGTGCATGGAATGAGGCGCCTAGCCTTCTTTCTCCTTAAATGCATTTACATATTTTGCTTTGCTGGACATTGTTTAGTCCTTTCCTTACATTCTATACTTATGCATTTGTGACTGGATATTATGTTGGAACTGATGTTTGTTCCGATTTCCTTTATGGTCATTTGATGTTTTAGACATTTACCTTTCATGCTTGGATGACACACCATAATTATTACGTAACGGTCCATTTATCCAAATGGGGTGTTACAGTCCGTGTTGAAAACTAATATTTTTAAATAATGTGCACGATCATCTCATCGATAAGTTGAAGGATAAAAGAACAATGTAGCGTGGATGCTCAAGGCACATGACAGGGAATAAAGACTATCTAGCTCAGTTTGAAGAATTCAGAGGTGGTCTAGTTGCCTTTTGCTCGTAGTAAAGGTAGAATCACTAGAAAAAGAAAGATAAATACAAGAAAATTAGAGTTTGAAGAAGTGTTCTTTGTAAAGGAGTTGAATGATTTCAACCTCTTCTCTATATCACAGTTGTTAGATAAAATGTACAAGTTACTGTTTACTGATACAGACTGCGTGGTGGTTTCTCCAGACTTTGAGATGCATAAAGAGTCTCAATCTTGCTCAAAGTTCCAAGCCAAGAAAACATGTACACTTTCAATATCCATACTATTTCTCCAACAGGTGGTATTACATGTTTATTGGCTAAAGCTACTGTTGACGGGTCTAATTTATGCCATAGGAGGTTAGGTCATGTTAAGTTCAAAATTCTTAATAAACTTGTAAACGGAAACATTGTTAGAGGGTTACCTACCAAGTCTTTTCAAAATGACCTTACATGTGTCGCTTGTCAAAAGGGTAAGCAATACATGACCTCTTGTAAGACCAAGACTATCAAGTCTGTGACCAAACCCTTGCAACTCTTACATATGGACCTTTTTGGACCAGTTTCTGTAAGGAGTATTAGTCACAAGATCTCTTTTTAGTTATCACTGATGATTTTAGAAGGTTTAGTTGGGTTTTCTTTATGGCATACAAGAACGAAACAAATTATTTGCTTAAAGATTTTGTTATTTTAATTGAGAAAGAGTTCATTAAACAGGTTATGATCATTAGAATAGATAATGGGACATAATTTAAGAATGCTGCATTTGATGAACTCTATAGGTCTAAGGAGATCAAGAGACAATTTAGTAATCCTGTGACTCCAAAACAAAATGGAGTAGTTGAGAGAAAGAATAGGACACTTATTGAGGCTGCTAGGACTATGTTAGTTGATTCTCTTTTGGCTAATACCTATTGGGCAGAAGCAATCAACACAACATGCTATGTGATAAATAGATTTTTTGTTGGAAAAACGTTTTTCGTATTTATAAAGTCTCGGTCACTCCAACAATATAGTTAAGAGCTCGTAGTGTAGTTTAATTATAGTTTATGTTAGCCCGACCCATGATCATGTTCATGGGTCGGAGGCCCAAGTCCACTAAGGGACTTGGGTATATAAACCCCTTTACACCATGGAAAGGGGTGTTGTTTGTTTCATTTGTTACATAATACATTTCACATTTTCTCTCATCTCTCTCTACTTTCTCTCTCTAGAAACAACAACCCTCTTGATAGATCTTAGATTACCATCATTCTACAATTGGTATCAAGAGCTATGGGATGAAATAGAGGTTGGTTTTGTGTTGTTCATGCTTATTTTGGTGTGTTCATGTGTTTTTTATTGATCTTTACCCAAGTTTCAAAATTTTTTCGTGTTTTTGTTATACCAAGTGATCCATATATCTTCTACATAGTTGTGGTAGAGATTTGGGTCCTTTGGGTTGGTTAAAATCACGGATTTCTTGTCAAAAATCTCATCTTTTTACCTATAGTCTCGGAACAGTACCGGTATTCCGACATAATTCCATCGGAAAAGGTTTTATATATTCTGACAAAAAGCCATCAGAAAAGGGTTTATATATTCCGATACATATTATGATACGTATTCCGATAGGAGTTGCAATATGTTATTCCGATAGCTATTTAAATACATATTCCGATAGGTATTGTGATTAGATATTCCGATAGGTATTGTGCTCAGATATTCCGATATCTATTCTGATACATATTCCGATAGGTATTGTGATTAGATATTCCGACAGGTATTGTGATAAGATATTCTGACAGACTTTCCGATAAGTATTCCGATCAATATTTCGATTATATTCCGACAGGTTTAAATTTTGGTATTACGACGGATTAAGTTTGAGCATTGCAACAACTTTGAGATTTGACATTGCAATAGAACTAATTTGGGTATTGAGATAGAATTTGCACAACTTAGAGGATTTTTTGACATTGCAACTTTCACAAAAACACACAACCTAAAGATAACAACATCTTTGTTTAAACAACACTAAAACACATAACCTTATTTCATTGCTCGATCATTTTGGTAATCTTTATTCAAGGGATCAAAAATGAATTCACATTCATACATGCCAACAATGACATCGCTTACTGACCTTTCGATCATCTCGGGTACCGATACCCGTCCACCGTTGCTTATCAAAGAGCTTTTTGAAGCATGGCAAGGTCGCATGTTGTCTTATATTACGGGTAGACCCAGTGGGAGACTCATGGTTCAATCCATTGAGCAAGGACCACTCGATTGGGGTGAAGTTACTGTAGACAAGGTGACTAGGCCAAGGCTATTTCATGAACTAACGGCTGCCAATCAAATCATTACCGATGCGGATGACAAGGCCGTTTAGACTATAAAGCAAGCTCTTTCACCCGATATTTATTGTATGGTAAGCAAACATAAGGTAGCAAAAGAACTTTGCGATCGCTTAACGGTTTTGTTACAAGGGACTTCACTTTCCAAGCAGGAACGAGAGTGTCAACTCTATGACTTGTTCGATAGGCTCTCATACATTCCAGGGGAAACACTTCATGACTACTACTGGCGCTTCACTACATTGATGAATGATTTGAATGTGTATAATCTCACGATTTCTCAGTTTCAACTCAACACAAAGTTCTTGAACACGTTACCCCCAGGATGGAGCCAATATGTCACTGATGTTAAATTGATTCAGGATTTGCACAAATCAAATTTAGATCAACTCTATGCTTTCTTGCAGCAACACGAGAAGCATGTGCTCCAGAAACACATGTCTCAAGGATCTTATTCTGAACCATTGGCTTTAATGGCAAATCATCCAACATTGTCATAAACAACACTTCGTATGCTATGGGGCAACAATCTTATCACAAGCCCATGTTTCAGACTCCAAGCTTTCCACAGTATTCGATCTTACCACAACCACCTACATCATACAAGCAACAATATCAGCAACCAACATTATCATCACAACGTGACTCACATCCATCACCTTATGCTCCACAACCATACTCTCCCTATCAACCACCAACAAATCCTGCCATCACTTACCAGCAACATGAAATTCCTCAACCCCATTACTCACAATATGTCAGTACTCCTTCAAGTGTGTATGTATCTCAACCAGCACCAGTTTTCTACTGCGATGATGAGGTTCCAGTTCCTGAGTTCAGACAAGGGGATAATCTGTTGGGAATTATTTGTTAAGTGTCAAGTACCGTTAGTGTAATTGAAGTACTGTTAGTGTTGTGTAAGTACCGTTAGTGTTAACGCGGTACATAGTAAGTATTGCTACTTATAAAGTAAGTACTTCTATGATGATTAGGACGAATATATCTTTGTATAAGATATGTCATAGTTAGAGTTAGAGTATATCTTATGTGATATACCTAAATAGTTAGAATATTGATAATATATCGTCTGTGATATAATTATCTTTATAGAATATTCTAAGGTTTCTAGGGTTCCTTACTCTATAAAAGGAACATAGGTACAATGTCTTTCATGTACCTCATTCAAGTCAATTAATAAGAGAATCAAATAGTTAAAAGTATTTCTGTTCTTCTGTGCTTTATAAGTTAGATTACGCATAACTTATTTAGTGTTTAGTAACAGTGCTCAAAGTGTTTTAGTTTGATTACAAACTATATACTAATTCTGTGACAATCCGTCAATTTATGGTCGATATTTTATTCTCAATATTTATTTGAAAATATTATTTTAATGATACAATATGAACTCACTTATTTTTGGGAAGAAATTTGGATTTACGTCTTGAAGTAGCATCGACTACGTCTAAACCGGAGGATTCAACGTTACGTGCTTACGTTTACATACACCGTCCTTGGTGACAGTCCGACATTTCAGAAAATAAATTTATCCGTGAATATTATTTTGGAGTTTTAAATTTGTGTTGGTTCATAAACTCACAAATTTACTAGAAGAGATTAGGACTTACGATTTTATTTTAACGTCCTTTACGACTAAACCGGAAACCCTAGGATTACGTATTTACGTTTTCGAACTCCGTTTTTGATGAGACAATTTTTATTAGATTCGTTTTGTGACGGTGATTCATAATTTATAAAAACGTTTTTCGTAAAACGACACGAGGGCACGCAAATCGAGAAAACTAGAATCGAGAAATACCCGTAAACTAGTGAGATGGGACAAAACACATTGTCCCACCCCACTAGCTTACATGGGACGGCACAATGTGTACACCATACCACCTTTGGCTTACTAGTTAGACACTTGTCTAACTAGCTTCACAATGAAGCTTTCTACTCCTCAAAACCATTAGCAAAACCACACACTCTCATTTACAACATGCAAAAACAACTCTCCTCTCTCTCTCACACTCATTTTGGCCGTCCCTCATCTCCACCAAAACACCCCTTCCATACAAATTTTAACCATAAACATATGTTATAATCAACATATGTTAATCTCCATTCAAAAAGATGAAGATTGGTGTAAGTTATAACATCCAAGGAGGAGTTTCCATGGAGTATTAGGTCTGATTTTCCACAAGGTGTTCATGAAGAATGGTGGTCTTGAAGATGGTCTTGGTGCATCACAAGTTTCTCCATCAAAAATCCATGTTTTGATCAACCTACATCATCATGGTGGTATAAAGATTGTCCTCCTCATCTTCTTGTTATTTTGATTATGTAAATATGTATTTTATTTCCTATTGTATATAATTATGATGATTATATGATGATAAAAATGTTATGTGGGGATTTGTTGTTGATAATCATGGATAAAAAGATGAAAAACTATAAGTAAAAATGGGTAAATCTTGTTTAAATAATAGGATGTATAAAAACAGTAAAGAACCATATGGTAAACTGATAAAGTGATGAAGTAGAATCCATTTACAGTAAGCTATGGGTCTTGTACACATGTGAGAGTTGGCCATAAAATGGAATCAAAATAATGAGTAAGATATGATCAAAACAAGTTTAGGGTATAAATCTGAAGTTACTGTTTTGGACGATTTTTAGAAAATATTTAGAAGATGATTCAACAGTAGCTATAGAAGAGTTAAATATAGCACATATCATGTAGTTTATGTGATAAAAATTTGAGCTTCTATCTCCATATAGAACTCAAGATATGGAAGTTTTGGTGAAAGTAAAGATAAAAATCAGATTTTTGGAAATTAAAAGTATAATAATATTATATAAGCACTCAAAATTTTAATGTATAAAATATAAATTAAAACCCACTAACTCATGGATTCTATTTATATAAATATATAAAAGGTGTAATAAGTTTATAAATGATAAAAATGGAAACTTGTTAAGTTTTATAAGTTATAAAACTATAAACATGATTTTTACGACTTTTTCGGCTATTGCCGTAAAATTAACGTTTTTGTTAAATAAAACTTAGATGGTTGGACCCGTCTAATGAAAACTTTATAAAACTTATATACTAATATATAAACATGTATAACAAGTAAAAACCAATAAAACCCGAACTATAGGGCATACGGACATTAACGAGCTAAGTAAACATATTGGACTAATACTTGGGCTAATAATTGGCCTAATAAGATAAACACCCATAAAAAGAACTTATTGGGCTTAACCCATTTGGGCCCAACTTGAAAGTGTATGTACTGATAATAAAAGTACAAAATGGATTAAAATAAGTTAAATAACTTATAATAAGCTTGTTGGACCTAAAACACGTAAATAGGTAAGACGAGAAAACTAGTATAAAAGTTATCAACACATAACTCTAAAATGAGTAAACGAGAATATGTAAACCCACTTGATCATCATATATATATAATCATCATATGTATACATAGATGTTATTTTTATAAAGTCATTGGACAAACGTCTAAGACCGAGTATTATTTGTCTAGGTTTCCGTGATTGAAGCACGTACCGTACGACCGAATTACCGATAACCCGCCTTCCCATATCAATGTGAGTTCATAGCCTCGCACTCTTTTAAATGTTCTTATAAATGTCTTATAAACCCGCGAGGGAGATAACATGTTAGTTTTTATTAAATAGGACACCATTTGTCCCGATTGTTTGTTTATTGATTTTGTACCCGAATGATTGAATGACCCGATTGTATGACCCGATAAATGATTAAAGGACCCGATAGATGAAATTAAATGGATTATTAAAGTTAGGTTATGTCACTAAAAGTCCCATTAGCATGAATTGTGAACTACCGGGATTTGGTAGACGCTTATGCATTTAATAGTACTATTTGGGGACGATCACCCCAGTTCGCGCCTTGACGGTTGATCCCCGTCGTGCCACATTGATTGGTAAGCGAATTTATGTATGAGAAGATTTCCATAGCGTGACCTTTGTGACGACACGCTACTTTAGATGGCCAAAATTTGTATCGGGTTAGCTACCCGTTGTTGGTTTAGTAAGGTAACAATGTCATGCGGCTTATAATAATCCAATCACCGAAATACTATTAGACGCTCAGAATTACGACGTATTGCCTGACTAGCAATACAGGGTCATACTATTGATATTATGTTTGTGTTTTGGTTTTCATAACCATATTTATATAACGGTTTTTATTTGAATTTATACGACGTCATAAGACGAATTGTATGATGTTTTTACGACATTGGCTCGTATAATGATTTTTAAGGCAAATGCCTATATTATGATTTGATAAAGATTTGTATAAAACGATTTTGGCTATTTTATGGCCTATTACAATGATTTGTACAAAAATGATTTTCGGTAATAATTTTATACCGATGTTATATTGATGGATTTTATTAAACTCTATGAATTCACTCGGCGTTATCGCTGACCTTTTCTTTTAACATGTTTTATCTTAGGTACTTGAAGGTAATTCTCGGGAAGACGACAAGAATTCATGGCCCGCACCTAAACTATATTTTCCATTCAAATACTTTGTAAAACTTTGTATGAAATATAATGACTTGGGACCGATGTAACTTTGATGTTTATGAATGGAAATGATTTATTATTAAACGACGCGATTTTTATGCGTTGTCTATGATGTAAGTAATGTGCTATCCCGTAACACCAACTAGTCTTCCGCTGTACTAAGTTGTATAAATTTGGGGGTGTTACAGTTTGGTATCAGAGCTCTCGTTATAGAGAACGAAAGATTTTTAAAACTAAGGTTTTGAATAAAACACTTCAAAATCTTTTAACTATAAACATTTTTCTAAAAATGTCTAAAAATCTTTTGACTATAACGGTGCCGAAGAATTCCCGAGTTACCGACAAGGCCAAGACTGAGAAGTGTTATTTTAATATATATATATATATACTTGGATTATATATATATGATGTAAATTGATTACATAATTGTTTGATGATTATTTTGATATTTATACGAGGTATTTATACGACGTAGATTGTCACAAGTAACCCTAACTCCCCTAGTAAATTAATCGAAGCTATTCTCGTAGGAATTCTAGCTATCCTAGATCTAAACCAAGTTGTGGATATTTATGATCCCGACAAATGGTTGATATTTGTAGAAATGTAGATATTAGTTGATTGTGACATTGGAGAAGAATTGGCGAGATTAAATTTGATATCGATGTCATGACGATCTTTCCTTATAGAGTGGAGTTTGACAAAACGTTATCACCTAGAAAGATGTCATCTGATTCGTTGTCATCCAATTCTTAAATTTGAAATCGAAAGGGTGAATGTTGCACTTGAGGATGTTATTGGAACCATTACCCAAAAGCCTCATGCCACTAATACCTTTCCGAGAAGTCTAGTTGAATGATCAAGCCATTTCATATTAATGACTCATTTGATAATTGTTGTTGTAAGAGCCAATAGGATTGGAAATTAAGTGTTGATTTATATTGGGATTGTATTGCCTTTACAAGGCCGAAGAATAAGGTTGTAAGTATTTGAGAATGATGTAGGATATCAAATTAAGTATAAATTGGTTGAAACTTGAATAAAGTAAAATTTAACTCGTATGGAATAAGAGATTGTTAAGAGGAAGTCGCTAAGTTTTGTGATTGAATTATAAGGATTTAATTGATTGATAGTTTGTGTTAAGGGTTGTTCCTATGCCATTGTCCACTGACGAGGATGCCCAGTGTCCAAGAAATAAATTGAAGAAATCTTCTTCTGAATTGAGACCGATGGATCTTCTGGGACATGTGGAACACCTAATGACTCTTGTAGATTATTATTCATTGTGGTATCTTTTAAAAATCCCTAACTTAACTAAGATATCAGTTGGTAGGATGAGTTTTGTAAATTGTATGACATAGTGACACGTAATGTGTTACGCTACAATTTGACTTGTTTGCGATTAATGAAAAGACTACCTTTGATTGCTAAATTCTACATGTATTGATGTTATCTATCTTTTATTGCTTCATCCTAACGTTCACATTAGTGATGCAACCATTGAACAAGTACTCATCTCGAATTGAGTTACGTTGTGGATTATTATCTTTGTATTCCTGAGTGCCATCGAAGTCATGAACCTCATGATTATTTGGCTAAGCTCATTTCCTATCATATCGTAGTTAACTCTTGGTGAACAAGCTTTCATCACTCTTCTGCAGATCACATATTGTTTTTATAGAGTTAAAACGGTATCCTTTGAGAAAATTTAATTTTCATCACAATAAGGATTATTCAAAGTGAGAATTATAAGTGATTGATATCAAAATAAAGTTGTTTATGAAAAAGCTTTGGAAACTTAATTATTTCCATAACAAAGAAAATCTTTGTAAATATATTTTTGATTCTTATTTAAGAATTAGGCATGAAAATGTTTTTATTATAAACATGATGATAAAATTTTGACGAACTGAGTATTGCATCGTTAATCTTGAAATTGTATATAGTTGCGCGCCTACATACAATTTGGAATGGACCATGCAAGGCTGATTAGTAGTCACCATAAAAATTGATTAATAAACATTACATTTCCTTTGAAGATTATGAAAGATAAAATTTTATGAGATCTGCAAGAAGTGAAAAATAGGGACATAGTGTTAGGGACACCTACATATGTGCCTGTAGCATCTATTCTTCTGAGTCAAATTTACTCATCTGTGGAATTTGTCTTATTTGACAACCAACAATTCTTTCTTGTCCAATTCTCCCGTAGTAAGATTCTTAGGAAAAGTATCTGATTACCGAGTGTTGATACCCGACAGGATGTATTGACGTTCTTATCATTTCTTTTGATTTGATTTCATTTGAATGACCTGGGTAACGATCCGAGGAGCTTTCGAATGCGTACTCAAATTATGAAAACATGGGATATATTCATATTCGTTAAATGTTTTCGTCTGTATCTGATTTGAAATTCTCTCGCGTAGATTATGCGTTAACCTTACTCTTTAAAAGGTTAGTTATGTCTCCATATATCCTAGAATTGGTGAAGGATTATGAGTTATTATTAGTCTTTTGAGAAGTTCACATCTTATCGACGGCAATGAAACTGAAAAGTTGATAATGCCGGTAGAATGGATTGATTGATTATGACATGACGACATTGTCTGAATTGATGGGAACTCGAGTAGAATTCCCCTAAATGATAAGATGTTGATTATCAAAAGTGATCTAAATAATTCTTGACGGATGCCCGTATCCTGCTTTTAGACTTGAAATTATACCGTGAACGGTTGTGAACTAGTTATAGATATTGTAATATAGAAGAACATAATATGAATTTATTAAAAGATGTTTCTGTTATCTGAAACTTTAGGAAGTATTTGTTGATGAATTACCTAGACTTTCGCCATTAAGGCAAGTAGAAATTGGTATTGATTATATTTCCGGTGCTGCACCTGTGACTTGTGCACAAGTACGTCAGCACCATCTGAATTAAAGGAATTACCGTACAACTGAAAGAGTTGTCGGAAAAAGATTTTATTATACCAAGCCTGTCATCCTGAAGAGATATGGTGTTATCTTTCCTTATATTTATAGATTACTGTGACTGAGTAAATTGACAAGCGAAAGCGATATCCATAACCTCGAAATGGAAGATTTGTTCGATCATTTACAAGGTTCTAGCGTATGTTTTAAAGATTTGATCTACGGCATGGTTATCATCAACTTCGCATCTGCGAAAAAGATTATCTATTCCAATCATTGCATCCAGAACTTGTGATGAACATTATGAGTTTCACGTGATGTCGTTTGGATTGACCAATGCACATGTAGTATTCATAAATATGATGAATCGCGTGTGTAGGCTGTAATTTGATAAATTCATGCTCGTGATCATTAAGGACTATTTGTTTGTTTATAAGTATAAGAATGAGTTAATAATTATTTATAGATTGCCATGAATTGGCCGAACAATTAAAAATTGTACCTTGAATAATTAACACATGATTAAAGACTTGAACCTTTACATGATTTGACTATGTGATTAAAAGGATAATGGAATATAAATTGACTCTTCAAAAATTAAGAGCCCTTTTAAGACTTTGGATTTTACCAAAAAGAAAAGTGCACATGTGTTTTAACAAACGTTTTAACAAAGGATTTTTAAGGGATTATTCCCTTATACACAAACCATTTAACTAAACTTCTGTTTAGGGGTAAATGTTTGTGTATACCTCAAGATAACTTAGGAAGGATTGAGTAAAACCATTTATACCATAACCTGAAAACTTGAAACGACAATTTTTGCTTTTCAACTAAGAAAATTTTGACCAAACTATAAACCAAAGATTTTTCGAACAATTACGGATCTTATTAAATATTTTGGATAAATCAACGAAAATCTTGTTAATTAAATTCAAATTTTATTTTGAACATTTTATATAATTGGTCGAACTAAGAAATTTAAATCTTTATGTTTACATTTCATAAGAATTGAAAATTTATTATTTAATTACTTGTAATACTTATCGACGCTTAAAACGTCGGATAGAGAAAAACTGATAAAAATGATAGATGAAACGAAACTAAAACATAGAAATTATGAAGAAAGAAATTCTGAGTGAATTGTAGACATGAAATTTATATCATCAAGGAAGGTGAATATAATTACTGACACATTATATAAGAAGGATAAAGAATCAATTACGATGTATTTCTTAATAATGAATGTGCAAAAGAAATTGCCGAACGATATAAAAAAATAAACAATGTTTGTAAAAAGGATAATGTAGATTATAAAAGAGGTTCGTGGCTAATGTGAACCATTAAAAATTGAGAAGCCGATAGCGTTAAATGTTTTAAAGGGCCGTTTATGGTTGCCTAAATATGGAAAATTGTGAGATATAGTTATGTTGGAATTTGTAAGTATAAGTATTATATGTATGTCATTTTTGACTAAAAGTATCTTTGTCTGAAGAAGTTGTACTAATGGAAATTATGAAGGCAGACATCGCCTCATACATTGGTAAACGTCTAGCTATTGCAAAGGTCATCATCTGAATTTAATTCGATTTGGGTCATCGTCGACAGACTGACCAAATCTGCTAATATCATTCTCGTTAATGATAAATGCAAAAGAGTTATGTAAACATAGCGTGCCTGTATCGATCATCTATATCAAGATCCTCGCTTCGCATCGAATTTCTAGAGATTTGCTCAGAAATCATTGAGAACGAACCTTGATGAGAGTACTATGTACCACCCCAAATCGAAGGGACGAGGTAAAGTAACGATACAGAGTAATATAAGTGCTATTTTCTGTTTGAATGAATGATCTTTGGTAATAGACCGAATAATCGTTTTCCTTTGGAGAGATTATCATTGATAATCATCGTATTAGGATTGAGATCAAATCTTGTTAGGATCTAAATATTAGAGCATCTGTAAGCAGAAGTTGAGATGAAGACATCCGACATACACCCACTGTGAGTTGGACATGTCTTTTAGGTTTAAGGTTCCTATGATGGCGAACCTATCCTTACAAAATACCCGACCCGCGAAATCTGAAATGATTGTTGGAATCTGGATTTGACTATTAACGGCCGATAGTGGGCAAGAGGTTAGGTGAATGTGAAATGTAGACCTTGAAGTTCCAAATGGGTAGCGAAGTTATGCCACAATTTTTAACCTTGGAAAGATGAATTCATGATCTGACAAATCATGGGATATAAGTCCCCGTTGTATGGGACCATTGAAATGATGTAAAAGTTGGGATTGAAAGGCATATAAGCTGGATCTACCCTAGGACTTCAAGAACCGCGTGAATTATGTTTCATAAATCGCACTTGATGGAATATCTATCAAGTGAAATTCTGATTATTCTTAATAGAGCTTAGATCGGCGAAAAGTTGCATTCATCAAAAACCCGTGAACATCATGGATAGAGAAAGTAAGTCAACATTAAGCCTGATCTTATTCCCGTAGTTATGTTTGATGAAACTCGCGTATTGTAATTACACATGTGAGAAAAGACCGGATGTGGAGGAAATACCCACATAGCTTTAACTCTATAAGAAGCGAGTAGTAAGATGATCTTTGAGGACAAAGATCCTGTCTAGGGGTAAATGCTGTGACAATCTGTCAATTTATGGTCGCTATTTTATTCTCAATATTTATTTGAAAATATTATTTTAATGATACAATATGAACTCACTTATTTTTGGGAAGAAATTTGGATTTACGTCTTGAAGTAGCATCGACTACGTCTAAACCGGAGGATTCAACGTTACGTGCTTACGTTTACATACACCGTCCTTGGTGACAGTCCGACATTTCAGAAAATAAATTTATCCGTGAATATTATTTTGGAGTTTTAAATTTGTGTTGGTTCATAAACTCACAAATTTACGAGAAGAGATTAGGACTTACGATTTTATTTTAACGTCCTTTACGACTAAACCGGAAACCCTAGGATTACGTATTTACGTTTTCGAACTCCGTTTTTGATGAGACAATTTTTATTAGATTCGTTTTGTGACGGTGATTCATAATTTATAAAAACGTTTTTCGTAAAACGACCCGAGGGCACACAAATCAAGAAAACTAGAATCGAGAAATACCCGTAAACTAGTGAGATGGGACAAAACACATTGTCCCACCCCACTAGCTTACATGGGAAGGCACAATGTGTACACCACACCACCTTTGGCTTACTAGTTAGACACTTGTCTAACTAGCTTCACAATGAAGCTTTCTACTCCTCAAAACCATTAGCAAAACCACACACTCTCATTTACAACATGCAAAAACAACTCTCCTCTCTCTCTCACACTCATTTTGGCCGTCCCTCATCTCCACCAAAACACCCCTTCCATACAAATTTTAACCATAAACATATGTTATAATCAACATATGTTAATCTCCATTCAAAAAGATGAAGATTGGTGTAAGTTATAACATCCAAAGAGGAGTTTCCATGGAGTATTAGGGCTGATTTTCCACAAGGTGTTCATGAAGAATGGTGGTCTTGAAGATGGTCTTGGTGCATCACAAGTTTCTCCATCAAAAATCCATGTTTTGATCAACCTACATCATCATGGTGGTATAAAGATTGTCCTCCTCATCTTCTTGTTATTTTGATTATGTAAACATGTATTTTATTTCCTATTGTATATAATTATGATGATTATATGATGATAAAAATGTTATGTGGGGATTTGTTGTTGATAATCATGGATAAAAAGATGAAAAACTATAAGTAAAAATGGGTAAATCTTGTTTAAATAATAGGCTGTATAAAAACAGTAAAGAACCATATGGTAAACCGATAAAGTGATGAAGTAGAATCCATTTACAGTAAGCTATGGGTCTTGTACACATGTGAGAGTTGGCCATACAATGGAATCAAAATAATGAGTGAGATATGATCAAAACAAGTTTAGGGTATAAATCTGAAGTTACTGTTTTGGACGATTTTTAGAAAATATTTAGAAGATGATTCAACAGTATCTATAAAAGAGTTAAATATAGAACATATCATGTAGTTTATGTGATAAAAATTTGAGCTTCTATCTCCATATATAACTCAAGATATGGCAGTTTTGGTGAAAGTAAAGATAAAAATCAGATTTTTGGAAATTAAAAGTATAATAATATTATATAAGCACTCAAAATTTTAATGTATAAAATATAAATTAAAACCCACTAACTCATGGATTCTATTTATATAAATATATAAAAGGTGTAATAAGTGTATAAATGATAAAAATGGAAACTTGTTAAGTTTTATAAGTTATAAAACTATAAACATGATTTTTACGACTTTTTCGGCTATTGCCGTAAAATTAACGTTTTTGTTAAATAAAACTTAGATGGTTGGACCCGTCTAATGAAAACTTTATAAAACTTATATACTAATATATAAACATGTATAACAAGTAAAAACCAATAAAACCCGAACTATAGGGCATACGGACATTAACGAGCTAAGTAAACATATTGGACTAATACTTGGGCTAATAATTGGACTAAATAAGATAAACACCCATAAAAAGAACTTATTGGGCTTAACCCATTTGGGCCCAACTTGAAAGTGTATGTACTGATAATAAAAGTACAAAATGGATTAAAATAAGTTAAATAACTTATAATAAGATTGTTGGACCTAAAACACGTAAATAGGTAAGACGAGAAAACTAGTATAAAAGTTATCAACACATAACTCTAAAATGAGTAAACGAGAATATGTAAACCCACTTGATCATCATATATATAATCATCATATGTATACATAGATGTTATTTTTATAAAGTCATTGGACAAACGTCTAAGACCGAGTATTATTTGTCTAGGTTTCCGTGATTGAAGCACGTACCGTACGACCGAATTGCCGATAACCCGCCTTCCCATATCAATGTGAGTTCATAGCCTCGCACTCTTTTAAATGTTTTTATAAATGTTTTATAAACCCGCGAGGGAGATAACATGTTAGTTTTTATTAAATAGGACACCATTTGTCCCGATTGTTTGTTTATTGATTTTGGACCCGAATGATTGAATGACCCGATTGTATGACCTGATAAATGATTAAATGACCCGATAGATGAAATTAAATGGATTATTAAAGTTAGGTTATGTCACTAAAAGTCCCATTAGCATGAATTGTGAACTACCGGGATTTGGTAGACGCTTATGCATTTAATAGTACTATTTGGGGACGATCACCCCAGTTCGCGCCTTGACGATTGATCCCCGTCGTGCCACATTGATTGGTAAGCGAATTTATGTATGAGAAGATTTCCATAGCGTGACCTTTGTGACGACACGCTACTTTAGATGGGCAAAATTTGTATCGGGTTAGCTACCCGTTGTTGGTTTAGTAAGGTATCAATGTCATGCGGCTTATAATAATCCAATCACCGAAATACTATTAGACGCTCAGAATTACGACGTATTGCCTGACTAGCAATACAGTGTCATACTATTGATATTATGTTTGTGTTTTGGTTTTCATAACCATATTCATATAACGGTTTTTATTTGAATTTATACGACGTCATAAGACGAATTGTATGATGTTTTTACGACATTGGCTCGTATAATGATTTTTAAGGCAAATGCCTATATTATGATTTGATAAAGATTTGTATAAAACGATTTTGGCTATTTTATGGCATATTACAATGATTTGTACAAAAATGATTTTCGGTAATAATTTTATACCGATGTTATATTGATGGATTTTATTAAACTCTATGAATTCACTCGGCGTTATCGCTGACCTTTTCTTTTAACATGTTTTATCTCAGGTACTTGAAGGTAATTCTCGGGAAGACGACAAGAATTCATGGCCCGCACCTAAACTATTTTTTCCATTCAAATACTTTGTAAAACTTTGTATGAAATATAATGACTTGGGACCGATGTAACTTTGATGTTTATGAATGGAAATGATTTATTATTAAACGACGCGATTTTTATGCGTTGTCTATGATGTGAGTAATGTGCTATCCCGTAACACCAACTAGTCTTCCGCTGTACTAAGTTGTATAAATTTGGGGGTGTTACAAATTCTTAACAGAATATAGATCCAACCAAAAGGATCAACAAGTGGTATCAGAGCTTGTTGAGAAACTCTGAAAAAGAAGAACACGAACCTATACACTCCACACATACCAAATCTCAATGTCTTAACCAGATGGTGTTAATGCTCACTTGGATGATGTTCAGAACACTAATCCTGTTCTACCACAAGGACAACCACAAGTTGTGCATCCTGCACCAACACAAGGTGCTCAAGTCATGAATGATGTAGCTACCTCTACACCAACACCTTCTCATACTCTGTCTGCTGTTAAACTCCCAGTTCTGAAAGGTGACAATTATGATACTTAGGCTATGCAGATGGAACATTACTTGAATCACACAGATCATACTGTGTGGCAAGTTATCAAGAATGGGAATACACCAAAGAAGCTACACTGGTTGCCAGACGATACATGATATGTTCTACCTGCTGTGACTGCTGATGAGGTACAAGCAGAGATCAGAGAAAGAAAATATAACACCCCCACAAATGCTATGCGTAGCGGAACTACAACATTTGGGTGCTACGTAGTTATCATCACACATAAGCTATATTAAACGACTCCAAGAGGCGTAAAAGTTTAAACATAAATTTAACATTATTAAAAACATACAAGTCTACAGCTTTCCAAACCCCAAGATAATACAAAACAGAGTTTGCGTTTTGGTCCCCACTGAATCTCAACCCCAAAAGGTACATTTTTCTCACATGACAGAAAAATAAGAGAGTTTTAAGTAAAATAAGGGTGGAAAAACAAGTAGACCGCGAAGCCACAACAACTTCCATCCTCGCATGCTCCGCTGCTATCAATCTTGGTTACCTGAAACAAATGCTTAAAACCGTCAACACAAAGGTTGAGCGAATCTATAGGTTTATCAAATCATAGGTTGAACATAAGTATTAAAACCAATCATGACTATTCAATAGCATTGTCGCGCAAACAATCTATTATTCAAGGATATTATATTTAGCAATAGCTAATAATTGTGTTTAAGCTCGTGACACTAATCCGTTAACTCAATCACCCGCGTACATTTACCGGCATGATTAAAATGAAACCAGTGGCCCTTCTAAAGGCATCAGTTGTAATTATACCTTATTTCTTATCACAAGTTATCCGTCCGCAGAGGGTACTCAACGTACTATCTCTCGTCTCGGATAGGGTCGTCAACCCCATAGTACTATCAATTGTATAACGGCTATCTCCGACCCACACAAGGGCAAGACAATAGTTAATAGTTCACGAATTTAGGGACTTTTGCAACTAGGTACTCAACACAATTCAAGGCAACATTCGGGTCCAACAATCATTCATGACTTAAGTTCATTTTCATTTAAATAGCATGTATCCCCCTCGCGGGTAAAAACATTTGAAATAAGTAAAGATCGAGGCTATAGACTCACCTGGCATAGTAGTAGTGGTTCTAGTGAAGACGTAACAAGAAATGTCACCGACGACGTGGATGCCCGGGAAAATCAAACACTTAACCTAAAAGTCAAAGTATGAAAACCAAATCAATACACCGCGTACATAATTGTACTAAACACACGCAAATCGAAACACTTAATGCTTATGAAAACTCACGCCAAAACCAAACAAGTAGTTGTCACTAGACTTATACCATTTACCTACGTATTTAAAGTGATTCTCATTTTATAAAATTGCCGGTACTTACCAAAAGTACGGGTTGTTTTCTACGACATAAGCAATTGTATAAAATTCAAGAAAATTCACAAAAATACCTCATGACCTGTATAAAACCTATATTTATTCCCATGAAAAGTTTTCACTTTATGACTCGTTACACATCACATTTCTAAACATACACTTTTAGGACTGATTTTGCACGTTGACCATGTTGGACTTGTTTGACCCATTTAAAATACACCATCGACCAATCCAACACCTAAGTCTAAAAATAGACTCACAAATGCAGGTTTGAAACAAAAAATAAACTTTCAATTATTTACCAAACTCTATCTATGGTCCCCGGGATTTGACCCAAAACCAAACACAAATTCGGATTGTGTTGATTCTCATCTCCCGGTACACGAACTTTCAAAATAGCATAACTTTTGACTCGTTTGGAGTCGTAAGCTCTACCTTATACCGAAACGAAGCTAGAAAGGAGCTCTACAACAATATCCTATAATATGGACCTGGACTTAAACTTAAAACCACGAAAAATACCCCTAAAGTTTCTGATCTAAAATACCCTTTTCAAAATCATAACAAATCATCATTCCAATCAAACCTAATGATTCTTAGACCTATTCTAACATATAATAATCAATCCCAAACATCCAAATAGCCTATAACACCATGAGAATCGAATCATCATCAAAAACCCAAAGCTTAAATCATACACACAATATGTTTAAATCATTTAAAAACATCTAAAACATGATTCTAAACACAAACCCACATCATAAATCATCAAAATCATCAAGCCTCCACCAAACCCATTTTGGCCGTGGGTTTGGTGTAGCCAAAACACCCAAGAAAACAGCCCCCCAACTCGTTTTATAGATGATTTAACATTATAAACACATGAATTAAACATGTGTATAGTTTAATTAGATCAAAACCTATTTTTGAAAAATCTTAAATTTTTGGAAAAATTAATGGATGCATGTATGTTATTGTTGGTGGGATTTACTTACAATGATGAAAGAAAGGTGGGACTTTGATTGGATTCTTCAAAAACCAAGTTTGAAAAATGGTGGTGGTGGTTCCATGGTGGTGGGTGGCCGGCGGCCATAGGAGAGAAAAGAAAGAGATGAATTTTTTTTTTGCAAAATGAAGTGTGTGTAAGCCTTTGTTCCCCAATGGAGGGACCCAAGTGGTAATTTTTGCTTTATTTTGGCCTTTCTAATAAACGCCCAATTAAAGAGCGGGATTTTGGATAAATGACGTGTTTTAAATTTTTGCGGGAGTCGGGTTTCACCAAAAATTATTTCCAAAGGTTAAAACGCACGCAAAACGAATATACATATGGTTCCGACTCGACTTAACACGTAATAAAAATAAAATCTCGAAAAACTCAAATATCGATCAATCGATAGTAAAAGATAAATTTTGGGCATCCGTCAGGATCGTAGTCGTTATCGGTTCTCCTTAAATCGTCAAATGTTAAAATTACGACCTTAAACGTTGGTTTCAACTTAAACCGTCAAATATATATAGCAAACGAAATTTCTTAAAAATTTCAAAAATATTCGTAAAATAGGATTAAATAAATGACGTTGGGCTCGGGATATCACATCCACAAGTGAGCCACAACTTAAGAGAGATGCTCATACTGAACAGATCTTGAGACAATAACTTAGCATCATACGGAACATTCACGGGTCTTACATCCTCCCCTCCTTAAGGGAGCGACGTCCCGGCGCTCTCCGGTTCTTATACTCGCATTTCGTACTACTAGAAAGATGGGGGTACTTCTTCCTAAAGGGGTCTTCACGTTCCGATGTGGACTTCGGTTCACGTATCGGGTTCCATCACTCCTTCACATTGAGTATTATACCTTGCTTCAATCTCTTAACATCTCGATCCATGGTCTCTACTTCAATTTCCCAAATTCTTCTTACGGTTATCAACACATCTCTTCTCACAGCTTCTCGCGGTTAGCAAGTGATTCTTATTCTACACCATCTCTTCTGTAGCCTCTCGAATCATTTCAAGTCCATTCAACTGACTTTTTCCTACTTCATTCTATCTAACTGGCGATCTATATTTTCATCAACATAATTCTTCAAATGTCGCAGCTTCAAGGCTAACATGGTAAATGTCGTCGTACAAGGTACTATCAACAGCAAGGGTCGATCTCAACAACTACCAAAATCAATCACACACGCTTGGAGCATGTCTTCCAACGTTACTTAGTTTCACGGTCTCATAAAAATAATTATTCACAAAATAAAATCGCACGGGTCACACATAACCCTATTGAAAATGTTCAGAATATACAAGACGAAGTAATTAATACTAGTCGTGCAAAATCACCTTATCGCGATATTAGGTACATACAAACCTATTACGACATGTTTGCACATTAGCCAAACAATGCTAAGTAAATAAGCTCAATCAAGTTAACTCATGCTTGCTAATCAGCCAAGCCATGATGAAATAAGAAATATCGACATGATTCTCGGATGAGTCTAGTCAAAAGAAAATTGCAAGTTAAAGAAGGTTCACGAGCTTTCTAGCTATGGATGCATATTCCTAAAAGAAATAAAATACTTACATGTGTCATCGTGGGGTGCTCACACACGGATCCATACCCAAGGAAAAAAAAGAAATAATAATATTACAAGAACACCATCTCACTTTCGTCCCAAACGTGGTCAAAATCTCAACAAGCGTCACCGTTTACAGTTAAAAATACATTATATGGCACGTGTTCTCCATGACCGGATGTCATTGGACAATGTCGTATTAAGTTCTCACAACTTTCGATCACTCGACTAGATCACATACAACATAAACACATAAAAGACAAGGGTTTTCAACAAAAAAAAAACATCAACTATGGTTATCTATCGTTTAACCATCGATAATCAAGGATGGTTGAGTCGAGCCAAGAGGATTCCTCACTTAAGTAAACGAAGACGGCAATGGAATTGTCTTCCAACTACCGATGCACAGTTGGTAAACTTCAACAGTTTATCGCGTGTCGTTAAACATATCAAAAGAACGAGAAAAGAAAATAAATAAGGTATGATACGTTTGATGTAGGAGAAGTCTTCGTCATTCCCCTCAGAGTCACTTGAACTCTGATTTCCTCTACTTTGGCAGTCTTCTATTCTTGTTTAAAATTTCTTCTCAGTGTCGGTACGAGTCCCTTTGGTATTTCATCAACACCCTAGCGATTCCGATAAATTTCACACGTCACACACAACACATAAAAACATTTTCCAAAATTACTCGGCCACAGTAACTTACTAAGTCAACGTCAGACAAAAAGAAAATATTTCAAGGAACACAAGAAAATTCAAAAAATTTCTTTAGGAATCAAGGAGGATACGATTACTTGCATAAGGATCCACCATTTTTAAAAACGTTCTCATCCAAACATTTATCAAAACACTACAAGTTTCAAGATGATCAATTTGTTTGACACGATCGTGCCCTTCCTAAACTATGCATATTTAACTAGATCATACATACTTAAGGATCAAGCAACAACAACCAACAAAACAGGACTCTTCTCGAATTATGCATAGTTAGCTAAGATGTGCATAATTGAGGATCGAGTGACGACACAAACATTATTATTACATACCAAATATGACTACGAAAGTTTTCGACCTAATCTTCAAAATAAATAAACCATTTGAAATGGGAAAATATTGTTACCATCGTTTTAAGAAACACATCAAACATTTTTCGTCTACTTTGGAAACATACATTACTTTGCCTATTTATGAGAAAAATGAATAAATAATTAAGTAAATAAATCGACACCACTTATATTTGGTTAAACGAAACATTTCACACTCATACATATTTTCAAAATAGACTACTCACCAATCAATGGTAAGGTGGTTCAAGATTCAAGATCATTGCAAGCACAAAAAGTAATAAAATCCAAAAATCAATGAGATCGAACTAGGTAAACAAGCAATATGATTGCCAACTGAAATTAACTACATTAGAAATGAAGATACTTTGAAGATATGACAAGAGTTTCAGAATAATCAACGGCAATCTACGAATACATAGAGTAAAAATTGAATATCAACACAAGCGTCAAAAATAAAACAACGATCATAATTCCCCTAGTCTCAAGTTGCACACACATTCCACCAAGGGTATACGGGGAGAGGAGAATAATCACTTGGTCGAATAGAAAAAATTTCACCTGGAAGGTCGAGTTCTTTCACCTCTACGATTTGGTAAAGCGGCTTCGCCTCCTCGCTTTTGTTCAATATAAATAAATAGCCAATTTAATGAAGATTTATAGCATCATTCAAGTAAATACAGAATTTTAGGTTCCATTAACCGAAAGAAGAAAAGTTACG
Organism: Glebionis coronaria; assembly: GCA_025667525.1. Lineage (NCBI taxonomy): Eukaryota > Viridiplantae > Streptophyta > Magnoliopsida > Asterales > Asteraceae > Glebionis > Glebionis coronaria. Next base: position 200,761,552 of record CM046874.1, read on the forward strand.
ACGTCCATGAACAGGACAAAAATACACCAGGTGACATACCCTCATCATCAAGTAATAGCGAAGTAGCAACCCAAAAATAAATATAATAATAATGGTTTCATATCATGGAAAATATTAAAATGAACAGTCACATGACGACTCAAGTTTAGATACAGACTCAAATCAAACAAGGGATGTCGGACGATCGAACCATCGTGACTCAAAACATTATATACACATCTTAAGAAAATAATACAAATATTCGTTTGTTGGGTAATCCATTTGCATTTTCTAGTTACTGTTACCTTGTATATTGTAAGACCGAACATTTGCACATTTTTAATTTGTGTTACCCCATTAAAGATTTCAGACCTTTCATGTTTCAATCCATACAAGGTTTTTATTTCTAGAAAAATTACAATTGCAAGAAAATTTCTAACATCGGTTGATTCGGTGACTCGGTTATTTTAACTGGTAAAATCATTAGGTTTGAAAATCTCCATACTTTTGTCAAAATCTCATTAATGTTCATATCTTAAGTACCAAAAACGTACATAGTAAGAATTTTCCAAGTTTTACGTTTTTATTATTACAACTTAGCTCATTACGTATATACAAATATCCATCATGACTCAAACTAGTCCAATTAACTCTTAAAAATCAATCTTTGACTATTTATTATACACATGTCTTCTTTAAAATTTGTATGCTATGTTTTATTCACGCGACTCGAGTCAGGCGTCAAAGACGTTTCACGTAGTATTATCTCGGATAAATTATTGATTTTAGTCGAGACTTGAATCTCAAAAATAATAATAATATAATAATATAATAATTAATCAGAAATGCTTATTTCAATAATTCTAAAATGTAGAAAATTCAACTTTTAATCCTTAGCCCATTATCAAACGGTTTTTAACATTAACACATCCCGCAGCGGAATAAAACAAAAGATTCTTCAAATGATTTTAAACAAGCACCATCGAATTATGCATAGTGATTCTCTATAACGACAATTAAATAAACAAATGATTTCCAATGACGTTCCATCAATGTTTAAAAATTTATTTCAAGCGTTAGAATTTCTCACTTATAGTGTATATTCCGATTTTATCCCATTTTATTCACTACAACAAGTAACGTGTTCTAGTTTACACCAATTCATACGTAAACATAACCTTATGTTTAAAATAAAACCAATTTTACAAAGTTTTTAGCTCCAAAATACATGACCAATTCTTCTACTCATGTTTTATATTACAAGATACGCCAAAAGTTTGCTACATTGACCCGAAAATTAATTCATACTAAATCCAAAGTTACAAATACTCAATAGTCATATCGTAAATTTTATTATAAACTCCTTTTTCAAATTATATTAAACAAATTCTTAACAAATCCATCACTAGCTTCTAGTATCAAATTATTAATATATAAAAACAAGGATTTTACGAGTAATATAAATTACTTATTATGACATACCAACCAAGGTTGAAGGAAAAACAATTTCACTTTGTCCATTTCTTCTCTACACTTATTTTTACTTGTTACAAGACACATCATAAGTCATTTTTATCCAAAAGTTTCATCCGCCAAGTATTAAATATGTAAAACACTTTATGTTAAAACCATTCAATCAACAAAGTTTAGTGCTTACTTAACTCACACAAATGCCGGACCCCGTCATATATACTATCAAATTTAAAATAATAAGACAACAAGAACAAAAATGAAATAAACGAAGCGAGAATACTTATGTCAACTAAATGTTGTTATCGGCCTCGGATGAGTCTCGAAATCGTACTCCACAAAATTAACACAAAAACCAACCAAATTCCAAGTTATCGCGATTGATCACAACGCTAGTCTATTTTAAAACACATCTTTCAATTCAAGTAGAATAGTAAACAATAATTAAATGGCGACACGCCTCACCCACGTTTTATAACATACACATGTGATTCGTCGCTACGATATACGCATCGTTGATTATACTTCGTCTATATTATAGTTACGCCAACTAACATATCAAACCCATAAGGAATAAAGGAAATAAAGTAATACGTAAGTAAATTACGTTTAAAAAAAAATGTCCAAAATGACACATCACGGTGCGATAACAACAATCGAGATCAATCTAGTCAATATACCATATGTTACGAAGCGTTATTTACGTATCTAGAGTATAAAACGAGGTTCATATTCGGTTATCCGAACAATAAATTAATTATCAAGATTGATAATTTGCGGTGAGGCCGAATTCTCAACAAAACCGTATTATAACATGTACGATAATCACTCAATGACCATTGCTTCACGTGCAATGCCTTTAAATACCATAGTATATACATATTTATACATAAAATTATTCCTACATACACGTAGGATTACAACGCGGTGTTGCCATGTAATGCAATATAGCCCGTATGTCAATTACATGCAACATATAAGATAATCTTACAAGAATTTGAAATTTACGATGATAAGTACTCAACGTACACAACAATATATCTCAATATATATCAAAGTATTTACTTACTAAACACTAGAGAATTCATGTCAGTTTGAGGGATACATCTAAAATATAAAGCAATGCTAAAGAAATCTTACCGGAGCCATGCAGGATAGTTGTGTGCTTGGACAATTTCTTACGACACCAAAAGTTATAGTTTAGGATTTTTTAAAATGACCTAGTTCTCTATAACTCATGGCTCTGATTACCAATCTATAACACCCCCACAAATACTATGCGCAACGGAACTACAACATTTGGGTGCTACGTAGTTATCATCACACATAAGCTATATTAAGCGACTCCAAGAGGCGTAAAAGTTTAAACATAAATTTAACATTATTAAACACATACAAGTCTACAGTTTTCCAAACCCCAAGATAATACAAAACAGAGTTTGCGTTTTGGTCCCCACTGAATCTCAACCCCAAAAGGTACATTTTGCTCACATGACAGAAAAATAAGAGAGTTTTAAGTAAAATAAGGGTGGAAAAACAAGTAGACCGCCAAGCCACAAGAACTTCCATCCTCGCATGCTCCGCTGCTATCAATCTTGGTTACCTGAAACACATGCTTAAAACCGTCAACACAAAGGTTGAGCGAATCTATTTGTTTATCAAATCATAGGTTGAACATAAGTATTAAAACCAATCATGATTATTCAATAGCATTGTCGCGCAAACAATCTATTATTCAAGGATATTATGTTTAGCAATAGCTAATAATTGTGTTTAAGCTCGTGACACTAATCCGTTAACTCAATCACCCGCGTACATTTAATGGCATGATTAAAATGAAACCAGTGCCCCTTCTAAAGGCATCAGTTGCAATTATACCTTATTTCTTATCACAAGTTATCCGTCCGCAGAGGGTACTCAACGTATTAGCTCTCGTCTCGGATAGGGTCGTCAACCCCATAGTACTATCAATTGTATAAGCGGCTATCTCCAACCCACACAAGGGCAAGACAATAGTTAATAGTTCACGAATTTAGGGACTTTTGCAACTAGGTACTCAACACAATTCAAGGCAACATTTCATTCATGACTTATGTTCATTTTCATTTAAATAGCATGTATCCCCCTCGCGGGTAAAAACATTTGAAATAAGTAAAGAGCGAGGCTATAGACTCACCTGGCATAGTAGTAGTGGTTCTAGTGAAGACGTAACGAGAAATGTCACCGACGACGTGGATGCCCGGGAAAATCAAACACTTGACCTAAAAGTCAAAGTACGAAAACCAAATCAATACTCCGCGTACATAATTGTACTAAACACACGCAAATCGAAACACTTAATGCTTATGAAAACTCACGCCAAAACCAAACAAGTAGTTGTTACTAGACTTATACCATTTACCTACGTATTTAAAGTGACTCTCATTTTATAAATTTGCCGGTACTTACCAAAAGTACGGGCTGTTTTCTACGACTTAAGCACTTGTATAAAATTCAAGAAAATTCACAAAAATACCTCATGACCTGTATAAAACCCATATTTATTCCCATGAAAAGCTTTCACTTCTATGACTCGTTACACATCACATTTCTAAACATACACTTTTAGGACTGATTTTGCACGTTGACCATGTTGGACTTGTTTGACCCATTTAAAATACACCATCGACCAATCCAACACCTAAGTCTAAAAATAGACTCACAAATGCAGGTTTGAAACCAAAAATCAACTTTCAATTATTTACCAAACTCTATCTATGGTCCCCGGGATTTGACCCAAAACCAAACACAAATTCGGATTGTGTTGATTCTCATCTCCCGGTACACGAACTTTCAAAATAGCATAACTTTTGACTCGTTTGGAGTCGTAAGCTCTACCTTATACCGAAACGAAGCTAGAAAGGAGATCTAAAACAATATACTATAATATGGACCTGGACTTAAACTTCAAACCACGAAAAATACCCCTAAAGTTTCTGATCTAAAATACCCTTTTCAAAATCATAACAAATCATCATTCCAATCACACCTAATGATTCCTAGACCTATTCTAACATCTAATAATCAATCCCAAACACCCAAACAGCCTATAACACCATGAGAATCGAATCCTCATCAAAAAACCCAAAGCTTAAATCATACATGCAATATGTTTAAATCATTTAAAAACATCTAAAATATGATTCTGAACACAAACCCACATCATAAATCATCAAAATCATCAAGCCACCACCAAACCCATTTTGGCCGTGGGTTTGGTGTAGCCAAAACACCCAAGAAAACAGCCCCCCAACTCGTTTTATAGATGATTCAGTATTATAAACACATGAATTAAACATGTGTATAGTTTAATTAGATCAAAACCCATTTTTGATAAATCTTAATTTTTTGGAAAAATTAATGGATGCATGTATGTTATTGTTGGTGAGATTTACTTACAATGATGAAAAAAAGGTGGGACTTTGATTGGATTCTTCAAAAACCAAGTTTGAAAAATGGTGGTGGTGGTTCCATGGTGGTGGGTGGCCAGCGGTCATAGGAGAGAAAAGAAAGAGATAAATTTTTTTTTTTGCAAAATGAAGTGTGTGTAAGCCTTTGTTCCTTTTTGTAAAAATAGAGGGACCCAAGTGGTAATTTTTGCTTTATTTTGGCCTTTCTAATAAACGCCCAATTAAAGAGCGGGATTTTGGCTAAATGACGGGTTTTAAATTTTTGCGAGAGTCGGGTTTCACCAAAAATTATTTCCAAATGTTAAAACGCACGCAAAACGAATATACATATGGCTCTGACTCGACTTAACACGTAATAGAAGTAAAATCTCGAAAAACTCAAATATCGATCAATCGATAGTAAAAGATAAATTTTGGGCATCCGTCGGGATCGTAGTCGTTATCGGTTCTCCTTAAATCGTCAAATGTTAAAATTACGACCTTAAACGTTGGTTTCAACTTAAACCGTAAAATATATATAGCAAATGAAATTTCTTAAAAATTTCAAAAATATTCGTAAATAGGATTAAATAAATGACGTTGGGCTCGGGATATCACATCCACAAGTGAGCCACAACTTAAGAGAGATGCTCATACTGAACAGCTCTTGAGACAATAACTTAGCATCATACGGCACATTCACGGGTCTTACAGAAAAGCTAGAACTGCTTTGGCTATGGCTCTTTCTGAAGACATTCTACCAAGCTTTCATCATTATAAAGATGCCAAAGCTATGTGGGATGCTATAAAACTTAGATTTGGAGGCAATGACAAATCTAAGAAAATTAAGAAGATTGTTCTTAAGCAAGAATTTGATAACTTCTCAATTACCAGTATAGAGGGAATACATGGTGGATATGGAAGGTTCAGCAAGTTGCTTATTCAGTTAGCAGTTTATGCACAAGTAATTCCTAATGAAGAAGCAAATCTAAAATTCTTAAGAAGTGTTCCACCAAAGTGGAAAGCAATGGCTATGAACTTCATCACAAGAGATGATTTGGAAACAATTCCATTTGATCATCTCTACAACAATCTTAGAGCATATGAGATGGATGTGAAAGGCACTAAAGTAAAGACAGCAACTACTTCAAAGTCTAACTTGGCTTTTGTGTCAGATGGGAACAGTGGTACTTACTTTCAAAATACCGCTAGTGGATCTAGCAGTGGTACTTACTTCACAAATACCGCTGGAGGACTTACAAGCAGTACTTACCCACAAAGTACTGAAAGCAGTCCTATGATCTCTCAAAATCTACATGGAAGGTCTTCACCATTGTTTAGTGACAATGATGCCTTCTCATTCTTTGCTGGACAAGACAACAGGCCAAGATTAACTCTCAATGACTTGTTCCAAATGGATGATGCTGATGTTGAATAGATGGATCTTAAATGGCAAGCTGCAATGGTGTCAGTAAGATCTAATAGGTTCTTCAAGAAGAATGGAAGAAAAATGACTGTTGATCCTAATGAGCCATTGGGATATGACAAGTCTAAAGTTGAATGCTATAACTGTGGAAGGAATGGACACTTTGTAAGAGAATGAAATAGAGATAAAGCTGAAACAAGCAATCTAAAGTCCAAGAACATCTATAGAACCAATCCAAGAATAACTGAAAGCTTTCCAATAGGAAACAGCAGGTGTCCTAAAGGAACCAAAGCATTGGTTACTGTAGATGGAGTGGTGAATTGGGCAGAATAGGAAGAAGAGCTTGGATTAATGGCTCTCTCTCATGGAGATACTGAGGTACACCCTTGTTCTAAAGATTGTATTCTTAAATTTAATAGTCTAAAAGTAGAACTAGAGGAACAGTAACAAAAGGTTAACACATGCACTATAGAAGTAGAGGCTTTCAAACAGGGTGTCGTTAAACTTGAAGATAATATAGTTTTGTATAAAAAGGCTCAACAAAACTATGAAGAGAAAATTAGGATTTTGACGCTTCAAATGAGGGAAAAAGATGTGGAAATAAAAGCTTTTAAAAGACAACTTTTAAAAATAAATACTGAAAATGAAGCTTTAAAAACCAGTCTTTGTAAAGAGAGGGAAGTAATTAGTCAATGGCAACAATCCTCTAAGGGATTGGGAAAGTTGATTAATTCACAAATGGGGTATTATGATAAAACAGGCCTAGGATATATTAAGGATCAACCTAGGATAACCTTAACTAAGAAGGAATTATTAAAAGGGATTTCTGATAGTTCTGGTGAGGTAGATGATACACCTGAAAATGATAGATATGCTGAAGGAATGAAGGCAGTTCCTCCACCAATATCTGTAATTTTCATGCCCCCTTGTAATGATACTAGTATAAAGTTAGAAGATCCTAAGATTAATAATGTCTTTAACTCTAGTACTGTGTCTCAAGAAAATACTGATGTGACCAAGAATATTGTTTATCCATCTCTAATGAATAACTTTGTTTCTGAGGAATCTAAGACTAGTTCTGCTCCCAAGCAGGTAAAAACTCCTAGCCAGATACTGTAAAACAATAAACAACATACTAAAAATAAAAGGGTTGGGCTAGGTTTTGAAAAAGTAAAGTCAAAACAACCTTTTGGATCTTCTTTAAGAAGAAAAGGATGTTATGTTTATGGTAGTCTAAGTCATTTTATCAAAGACTGTACATTACATGAAGATAAAATTGTGAAACAGAAGGCTACACAAAGGGTCATGAAAAACAGTAATGAGAAAAATGCATAGGGTAATAGGAAACAGAAACTTAAAGATGACAAACCTAAGTTTGATCATGCAAGGGTAGTTAAACATGTTAAAAATAATCCTACCAAAAGTTTTGTTCCTAGGGCAGTACTTATGAAGCAAGGATTTGTATCCTTAAAGTCTGGTAAACCAAGTACCGGCAAGCCTAAATCTACAAGTACTGCTAGACCAAACTCAAGTACTGTTGGTTTAAAGTCTGTAAAACCAATGTTCTCCAAGACTTCTAAGAAGGTTTTTGAAAAAGTTAAAGCACCTAGAAGTAAGGACAAGAACAAATCAGTACAAATGTGGGTTCCTAAAAGAGATATACCATGTGTTAAAGCAAGTACCGCTAAGGCAGTACTTAAGTCAAAGAAGTCAAAGCACATAGAGTCACCCTATGAATTTGACTACATAAATGAAACCATGAAGTATAAGAGTAAAAGTAGCATTACTGGGAATGCTTCAGTACAAACTCTAAAATGTGTAGGTCCCACAAGATCCGAGCCAAATGTGGCTTGGGTCCTTGTTAAAAACTAATAAGCTTTATTTGTGTGCAGGGGCATCTCATTGATGAATTAAAATATAAAGGAATTGTAGATAGTGGATGCTCAAGACACATGACAGGGAACAAAGATTTTCTTGCTGAATTTGAAGAATTCAGAGGAGGTCCAGTAGCCTTTGGGGGTAGCAAAGGTAGAATCACTGGCAAAGGGAAAATGAACACAGGAAAGTTGGAATTTGAAGATGTCTTCTTTGTGAAAGAATTGAATGAGTTCAATCTCTTTTCAGTATCACAAATGTGTGATAAGAAAAACAAGGTGCTATTCACAGACAAAGACTGCTTGGTGTTGTCCAAAGACTTTGAGATGCCCAAGGAATCTCAAATACTACTTAAAGTACCCAGGTGAGGAGTCAAGTGCAATTAGTACAGGTACTCAAGAAGATGTTTCTTCATCTGATGAAGATGTTCACATCTATGTGCCAAATATGCCTACTGTTACTCCCATGTCTGCAACTCCCAAGAAGCAAACCATGCCATCAAATGATGATCAAGCCTCCCAGGAGCTTCAGAGGCTTCAAGATCAAGAAAAGAATGCTACATCTACCAATAAGCATTTAGGAGAAGAATCTTTTGAGTCACAACACTCAGCAGTACATACTATACCTAGCGGTACTTCATCTGCAAGTACTGCTAAGTCAAAATCTGCTAGATCTGCTGACTCACTAGAAGAGATTTTGCAAGCATTGGACGATGAAGACTTATATGCCAGTCCAGCTGAAGGAATCTTCTCCAAAGCTTCCTATGATGAGCAGGATGCAGTAACTGATTTCAACAATTTGGAAACTGAAATTCCAGTTAGTTCTATTCCCACTCATAAAGTCAACAACAACCATCCTGCTACTTAGATTATTGGTGATCCAAAATCTGTTGTACAAACCAGAAGACAACTGCAAACCAATATTGAAACTCATGCACTAGTGAGTTATGTCAAACAACAGCTGAGAACAAATCATAAAGATACTCAGCATTGTTTGTTTGCCTGTTTCTTATCTCAAGTAGAGCCCAAAAATATCTCTCAGGCTTTTGATGAAGAAAGTTGGGTGGATACCATGCAAGAAGAATGAACACAATTTGAGCTACAAAAGGTTTGGATTCTTGTGGATCTTCCCTCAGGAAAAAGAGTAATTGGTACAAGATGGGTCTTTAGGAACAAGAAGGATGAAAGATGGGTTGTTGTGAGGAACAAGGCAAGACTTTTTGCTCAAGGCTACAGACAGGAAGAAAGGATAGACTATGATGAGGTTTTTGCACCAGTGGCAAGGATAGAAGCCATTATGTTATTTTTGGCCTTTGCATCATATATGGGATTAATAGTCTATCAAATGGATGTGAAAAGTGCCTTTCTATATGGTACTATTTCAGAGGAGGTATATGTCTCACAACCTCCAGGTTTTGTAGATCCTAAATTCCCCAATAGAGTCTACAAAGTTATCAAAGCACTTTATGGTCTGCATCAAGATCGAAGAGCATGGTATGCAACTTTATCCAATTTTCTGCTAGAACATGGATATAGGAGAGGAACCATTGACAAAACTCTGTTCATCAAGAAAAATGCCAAAGACATTATTCTAGTTCAAGTCTATGTTGATGACATCATTTTTGGTTCTACCAAGAAGACATGGTGTGAAGAGTTTGAAGCTTTGATGAAAGGAAGATTTCAAATGAGTTCTATGGGAGAACTAACATTCTTTTTGGGACTACAAGTCAAATGAAGGAAAGATGGAATATTTATCAGCCAAGATAAAAATGTTGCTGAAATCTTAAAGAAAATTTTATGTATGGATACAAGGAGTACAAGCACACCTTTTCAAGACAAGAAATCTTTATCAAAAGATGAACATGGAGAGGATGTTGACATTCATCTCTATAGGTCAATGATTGGTTCATTGATGTATCTTACTGCTTCAAGACCAGATATAATGTTTGCTGTGTGTGCATGTTCAAGATTCCAAGTTCATCCAAAGGTGTCACATCTATATGTTGTGAAGAAGATTTTTTAAATATCTTAAAAGTCAACCTAATTTAGGATTATGGTATCCTAGGGACTCACCTTTGAATTGGAAGCTTACTCAGATAGTGACTATGTTGGAGCAAATCATGATAGGAAATCCACAACAGGAGGTTGTCAATTCCTAGGCAGAAGACTCATATCATGGCAGTGTAAGAAGCAAACCATTGTTGCTACTTCTACAACTGAAGCTGAATATGTAGCTGCTGCTCATTGTTGTGGACAAGTACTTTGGATTCAAAATCAATTGTTGGACTATGGGATCAATTTCATGAACAACAAGATTTACACTGATAATGAAAGTACTATATGCATTGTCAAGAATCCAGTATTTCACTCCAAGACTAAGCATATTGAAATAAGACATCACTTTATAAGAGATGCTTATGACAAAAAGCTTATTCAAGTCTTGAAGATTCATACAGACAACAATGTAGCTGATTTGTTGACCAAGGCATTTGTTGCAAAGAGATTTGAATTCCTGGTGACACACATTGGTATGCTCAACCAATAACATGTTGCATATGTTAAGGAGAGGTAATAGCTGTACAATTTTTATAAATTTTATTGTATAGTCTATGCTTTGTGTTTTTGATGTTATTGCAGGTTTATAAAAAAAGATAAAAGAGGTTACATGTCTAGTGGAAAGCATGAACTGGTCAAAATTGTGAGGTACCATTGTCACTCCAAGTACCGCTAGCACAAAACCAAGTATCGCTTATGTTCCATGTACCGCTACATGTCTGTTGTACCGTTAAGGGTCTCTTTTGTAAATTTGGCGGTTTCTTCGCGCTTGGGTTTGTTATTTACTTAAATACTTACCCCAATTACACAATTGATTCACCTAATCTTTTATTTTTTTTCTCTTGATTCTATAACCCTCTCTCTAATCCTTCGATCATCAAAAAATACTAATGGCTGCCTTACAAGTAATCTCTAAGCATAGTTTAGTTGCGAATCTTGCTACGAATGATGACTCACTTGGTTTCCATGAGATGCTTGGTTTCCTTTCTCGAAGTCATATTCGCTTCGCACTCACTGTAAGTCCAGTTGTCTTTATACCCATTGTTGAACAATTTTGGGATACTGCTGTTTTAGGTACTCGTTTTGATCAACCTTGCATTAAGGCTAGGGTAAATCATAGGAATATATATGTCACTGAGGTACTGCTAAGTGCAAGTTTGAGACTTCATGATGAAAATGGACTTAGTATGCTTAATAATACAGAGATTCATGATGGCCTTGTAACCATGGGCTATGGGGGTGGTAGGGAAAGTCTTACTTTCTTTAAAGCATTATTTTCATCTCAATGGAAATTGCTTTTTCATGCTATTATTCACTGTTTAAGTTCAAAAGTACATCTTTTTATCAAATACCTGCTGCATTGGCATCTGCTGGTATTTGTCTAGCAAATAACACGGTTTTTAATTTTTCAAAATTAATTTTTGAAGGCATGACTAGGAATTTGGAAGGGACTAAGAAGTTTTTAATGTATCCTAGATTCATTCAGGCTTTAGTTAGTGACCAAATACCTAACCTACCAGCATTAACTGATACATGGGATGTTCCTTCATTCACAAAGAGAACTTTCTATTTCTTGAACAAACAAGGCAATGCCTTTTCAGGAACTGTAACACCATTGTTTGCCCATTGTTAGCCCAACCTTCCAATCAAGAAGGTGAGGAACCTAGCAATGCTAGTGCTTCTCAGCAAACTCCTTTTCACCAGAGCTGCCACTCTCTAGAAGATTCACAATCTTCTTCTCACAATGTTGGTATTCCACCAAACACTGATGAGATGATCCACACACCTGCTGCTTCTATTGCTGCTAGTGGTTCACCACAAGCACAAGCACCAGAGGTGGTGGATGTTGCAAATTTAACTTCTTTGTGTACAAGTTTGTCCCAACAGGTACATGTATTGCAGAAAGATAAGCTTGTTCAAGACAAGAAAATTGCTGAATTGGACGCTAGCCTACTCAAGTTAAGGAACAAAGTGTCATCTTGGATGAGGAAATATAGATTTGTTCAGACATCTGCAATCAGGAAGCAAAGGTTCAGGAACCTCAAGAAAAGGCAACTGAATGCAACCAAACAGGGGAGGAATATTGAAGAACAGGGAAGGAATAATAAAGAACAACCAGCTTCTTCTGATAATCAAACAAGGATCTCTGGAAATAACATCAATTTTGAATTGGATGAAGATGTCATGGGGACTTTTAAAGATGGAACTGGTTTAGAGACTGGTGTGGATGAACCTTCAGACATGGAGATTCAACAGCAAGACCCACAACCTACTCCAGAGGAACCACAAGTTCAAGAACAAGTTCAAGAACAAGTTCAAGAAAAATTGGTAAATCAACCAGAGGAGCTACACGTTGCAGAAACATAGGCAACTCAGCCAGAACCATCAGTTCAATCACCACCTCAAGCTAATTGGAGTGCTTTCTATGAGAAGTTGGAGGAAATTTCTAATCAGTTTCCTGATCCATCACCACAAAGCAATAAGTCAGAAAAGACTGAAGAAGTTCAAGTTGATATGATGGCTTCTATGGAAGATAAAGCATCTGTGGAAACACAAGTGATTGAAGAAACAAGTGTGTCAAATACTGGTGAAGTCAACGTTTTTGAAGATCCAAGTACTGCTAAGCCAACTGCAAGTACTGCTGACATTGTTGAAGATCCAAGTACTGCTAAGCCAATTGCAAGTACTGCTAAGCCAATTGCAAGTACCGCTGGTGATCATCCTTCACTGGAAAGTCAAAGTTCAGTTGGAGAAAATGAGACTTTAAACAAATTGCTGCTTGATCTAAAGAAGAATTTAGTTGAGAAGACTAAGCAAGCAGAAGTGGAGAAAAAGACACAACAAGAAGTTCTTGCCTTAAAGGATCAGATTCAAGGTAAGAAAGTATAAGCTTCACACCCTACAAAAGGTATAGTCATTCAACAGTTAGCTAATGAAGAAGTAGCTGCCAAACTGAAGAAGAAGCTACCTAAGATAAATCTAAAGGATAAGAGGAAGAAGCAATTATTGTCGATATCTGAAGATGAAAGTGATTCAGATGATGATATAAACAAAGTCATGTACAGATTTAATCAAATTGACCATGATGAGGAATTTGCTTATAGAATGCAAGCACAAATTCGTGAAGATGAATTGCAGGAAGAACTTGCAGCAAAGCAAAATGTGTTATAGGCTAAAAGGATACAGCAAGAATGGAACATACAAGAGTATGATAGGATTCAAGCTGAGATACATGTAAGTGAGCTTCTTGCAGACTCATTGATAGCTGAAGAAAGATGCATATGATGAAGAAGAAAAATCAAGATTGATTGATGATCTGCTAATGGAGCAACAAAGGTTCTTTGCTGAAAAGAGAAGGAAAGAAAAGATTAAGCCTCCAACTACTATGCAGATTAGAAGTCAAATGATGAAATTTCTAAAGAAAGTAAAAGGATTTACTCATATTCAGATGGTCAAGAAAACTTTTGAAGAAATCAAGACTTTGTATGAGCAAAGTAAGAGGACTGGATTGAATTTTGTTGAGATTGGATCTGAAGCAGACAAGAAAGCTGTAGAAGAATTCAAGAAACGTCTACAACAACAAAGACAATTTGGTAGTACTCCTAGAATTGAGCCAAGTACAGCTGAACCTACAAGTATATCTCCACCTACCAAGACTACTTATGTGAGGAACAATAGAAAGGAGAAAGTAAGTTCAAATGAGGAAGAGACTGCTCAAAGGATGAATACAGGAGTTGAAACTCAAGGAATTGCTCAGACTGAAAATGTACAAGCAGTACATACACAGTCAACAGTACATACTGAGGAAACGGTACATACAAGCTTGGAAGAGGGTTCAACAGAACTTGAAGGAATTTCCAAGAGTGTTAAAAGGAAAAGATCAACAAAGCTAAAGAAGAAAGCTAAGAGAGCTAAAACTACAACAGAAGATAGTAATGATGATGAGAGCTTAAGGAAGTACTTGAAGATTGTGAACTTTGAAGATCAATGTTTTGATACAGAGATTTTTGGAAAAAGAGCATCCATTTTTAAGTGGATTTACTCTACAGATCAAGGACTTGAAGCTCATGGGATTCAGAGATCTGATGGCACAAAAAGGATATTCAGACTTTTGGAAGATATTCTTCATATTCTGGATAGACAAGATATTCAAGATCTTGTAAGGTTAGTTGAAGATGCCAGTGCAGGTAAAACTGAAGTATCACTATTATATAGGGAATTTCTCTTTATGTATGAGTCACACAAATGTGATCAAGAAATGTTGAAGGAATTAGAGAATCAGGTTCCTAGTTACTAGAGATATTACAGGTCATGTGGATTGCATATTTTGGATGTATATGATGTTACATATTATATGCTACAAGAGAAGACTTATCCCTTCAAAATAAAATTGTTGGAAAGGATGTTAGAACAACAATTAGAGGTTACAGAAGAATCTGCTGATGCTTTGGAGTTGATCAGAATCATTAAACAACAAATCAAGGATTTGAAAGATGAGGAAGAAGCTGAGAAAGAATCTTAAGTGTTTGACTTTTAGTCACACTTCATAAATGGTTCTCAATTCACCATGTCTCACACACATAAGAACTGGCTAGTCCATAAGCAAACGGTTTGTGGTAAAGACTTATCAAATCCGTTGAAAGCTAATAGTTTGCTAAAAACTATATGGTTCGAACTCACCTTGTTTCGAGACAAAGAGTTAGCTGGTCCTAGACAAACGGTACTAGGTAAAGACTTCATCAAATCCGTTGATGGTTGACAATTTACCAAAAATTGTAAGATTTTCATTACACCTTATTCTTTGTGAATAAAGTATTGGCTATTCCAGAGTGTACGGCTAACTGGTAAAGAATTTATCAAATCCGTTGATAGCTGGTGATTTGCTAAAAATCATGAAGCCAATACAGATTGGTGTTTTGTTGTTAACTATTTTATTTTAGGTATGAAGAATGCATACAAAGAAGTATTAAAAAAATATAATACTTAGAATGTTTTGTTATCATCAAATCAAGTGGAAGATTTATGATCAAGAGTTCAAGGATTAAACTCAAGAAGACAAATACTGATGCTGCAAAGATGAATGAATGTTTAGAAGACACAAGAAGATCATAGTTTGAAGACAAAGATGATGCTCATAATGTTTGAAGATTATCTTGTCATAAGAAGATCTACATATGAAGTGTTTGTCTACATTCAGTTGGATGCAAATACAAATTACCAAGTTAAATCCAAGGATGAAGGAAAGACTGAAGACATGTATTTCTAATACATCCAGTACAAAAGAAACAAGAAGACAACAAGTTATCATTTCTTGTTTAGGGGAGGATTGTTGGGAATTATTTGTTAAGTGTCAAGTACCGTTAGTGTATTTGAAGTACTGTTAGTATTATGTAAGTACTGTTAGTGTTAACGCGGTACATAGTAAGTACTGCTACTTATAAAGTAAGTACTGCTATGATGATTAGGACGAATATATCTTTGTATAAGATATGTCATAGTTATAGTTAGAGTATATCTTATGTGATATACCTAAATAGTTAGAATATTGATAATATATCGTTTGTGATATAATTATCTTTATAGAATATTCTAAGGTTTCTAGGGTTCCTTACTCTATAAAAGGAACATAGATACAATGTCTTTCATGTACCTCATTCAAGTCGATTAATAAGAGAATCGAATAGTTAAAAGTATTTCTGTTCTTCTGTGCTTTATAAGTTAGATTCCGCATAACTTATTTAGTGTTTAGTAAGAGTGCTCAAAGTGTTTTAGTTTGATTACAAACTATTATACTAATTCTTAACAGAATATAAATCCAACCAAAGGGATCAACATAATCCTATTGATATACTTGCACAAATGTCTGCTTACATCACTCAAACGTTGAACAAAAGACGTTACAGAGGACCATCTCCAACAAACAATCAGTTGAGAAATTCTTCTAACTCTCGTCAACAAGTTACAATCCAAGATGGCAGAGTTACTGTGCAACCTCTTCAGGGGAGACCAAGTTCATCCAATACTGGTGCACACCCATTTAACACTGCTCCAAGGGGAAACAACACTGGCAAAGTGAAGATGATCATCTGCTATAACTACAAAGGGGAAGGACACATGGCTCGGGAGTGTAAGCAACCAAATAGGAAGAAGGATGGTACATGGTTTCAGGAAAAGATTTACTTGGTTAATGCTCAAGCACAAGGTCGAGAGCTCGATGAAGAGAAGTTAGCATTTCTAGCAGATCCAGGAGTTGCGGATACTGAAGGACTCACAACAGCTTCTTCCAACAATGCAGCATATCACTGCGATGATCTTGATGCATATGATTCAGACTGTGATGACCTCAATACCGCCAAGGCACCTCTCATGGCTAATCTTTCCCTTTATGGGGATGATCAAATCTCTGAGGTACCAAATACTGCAAGTGATACTAGTGTTGTACCTTATCAAGTTAAGCAAGTGTTTGAGTATCCGGAACAGCCTCCGGTAGTTAGTAATTCAAACGAGGAGACAAACAATGATAACAATATCAATGTAAGTCCCCAGACTTTAAGTGAAACACAACCGGGAGCTATTACGTCTACAAATTCGTCTACTCAACAAGATTTGGTTATGCTGTCGGCATCTATGCTTGGCCAAATGAATAATGCGGTCCTTGAAACCCTCGGTGTTAATCAGACATTATCTACCGAGCTTGCTTTGTACAAGGAAAAGGTTCTAACCTTGGAATTAACTACGCTGACCAATACCTTAACCAATCCAGAGTTTGATAGGTTTAGGAAAGTTCAAATGGATAATTTGCTAGAAATTGAACATTTAAGAGAAACTCTTTCAAAAGAACTTAAAGAAAAAGAGTCAGTCGTCACAAATTTTCAAAAACTATTAACAGATTTCGAAACTCTCGAGTCTAAAAGGGTTGAAACGGAAATTAAGGCGTCTGAGAAAATTAAAAAGACTGAAATTTTGTTTTTAAAACAATATTCCGCTTCATACCTAGTACACTTGTTTCATCCATCTTTTAAGGAATTTACTCTATTACGTCTAACAGACCTGTCACCTAACCCGGGTTATGCAAAGCAAGCTATTAACCACAACCGGCGACTTTATGATGCAACAAAGCTAGGTTTAGTTTTAGACCCGATTGGTAATTCGAATGATTCCGAGTATATATCATCAATTGATGAGAATCGATCAAAACTGATTTTGGGATATCCTTAGTATGATTATGACCAACTAAATCAAGAGTATGCAAAAACGGATTTTAGAACTCGCTTTAACATACAAAGGGAATTTATCCATACACCAACTTACATGTCTACTAGAGAAAACCCTAGTATATTTCCTACACTTGTCAATCCGAATGAACCTAAGGAAATTCCAAAGGGTCTTCCACAGGTAAGTATAGTATTGCTAAGCTTGAAAGAGATTAGGCGATACTTTAACGGATTTGACAAGGTCATTAAAGAATGTACGACTTCAACGGCTCAAACAGATGGAGAATGGGCTTTCGAACACATGAAAACGGTGTTTGAGAAAGAGATCGTTCCGTTTGTAAACAATCTTAAAGAGGGTTTTCTAGATCTCGGGGACAATCTTAATTTCAAAATGGCTGAAGTTCAAAAAGTTTTTCATGAAATAGATGATACTTATGAGAAACATTTAATTGAGAAAGAAAATATTTTGTCCGAATATGACCGATTCTTGGAACAAGTGGTGTCTATCGATGTGATGCAAGTTGTAACTGTGATACCCTAGAACCGAGGTCACTAACATTACCCTAAGTTACGCTTATTTTTGAAAAATTTTAATAAATTTTAATTGCTATATATTTTATTATTTTGGTTGAAACCGATGTTCGAGGTTATAATTTTGACGATTGACGATTTAAGAAGGACGATGACGAATACGATCCCGATGGATGCCCAAATTTCTATAATTATTGTCGTTCTACCGATATCGTAATTTTTCGAGAATTTTACTTACGGTTCATGTTAAGTCGAGTCGGGTGAGTTTTATTGCTTTCCGGGTACATTTAAAGTGTCCTAAAAGTATTTTGGAGTGTTTGGGATGATTCCCGACTCCCGTAAAATTTCCTAAAATGACTAGTGAGTCAATCCCGTAAACTTATAGGGTCGTTTTTACTTGAGGACAAAAGAAAGCTTAAATTGCACCCTTGGTCCCTCCCATTTCACAAAAAGGAATCACACACACACACACATAACATTTCAAAGAAAAAAAACCCACTCTCCCTTTTTGCTCTCTCCAGGCCGACGGCCAATCACCAAAACACCACCACCACTTCAATTTTTCTTGGGTTTTGATTAATTCCAATCAAAGACCACTTCCTAAAACCCTTTTGTAAGTGTTAATCCATGGTTAATTCCAACATGCATTAACATAAATTTTTCCAAAAATTAAAGATTTTTCAAAAGTTCATTTGGATGTTAATTGGGCATTTGCATGTTTAATTCATGGTAGAATGAGGTTAAAACACCAAAAAAATCAACCAAAATCAATTTGGTTGATGGGTTTTGATCACCCAAACCCCACGGCTCAAAGGGGGGTGTTTGGGGATCATGGTGGTTAATGTTTTGATGTTTGATTTTGTGTTTAATCCTATGTTTACATGTTTTTAGATGGGTATATCCATTTGCATGTTTGTTTTTATGATTTGGGTTTTATGAGGATATTGATTAATAGGGGTTTAGGACTGAAAATGATGTTCGGGTATGCTTAGGAGTACTTAGGATGATGTCTAGTGTTGATAAATGGGTTTGAAAATGAGTGTTGGTATGATTTTGGTATAGGTAATTTTAGGCAGAAAGTTTGAGGTGTTTTCGTAAAAATTAGTTTGTAAACAGGTCTTGTAGTTAGGATAGAGTTGTAGAGCATCTTCTTAGCTTCGATTTGGTATAAGATAGAGCTTACGACTCCTAACGAGTCAAAAGTTACGACGTTTTGAAATTCGTGTACCGGGAGATGAAAACCGTCATAATCCGAAATTATGCTTGGTTTTAGGTCAAATCCCGGGGACTATAGGTTTAGTTTGGTAAATGGTCAAGGGTTG
Source organism: Glebionis coronaria (assembly GCA_025667525.1). Taxonomy (NCBI): domain Eukaryota; kingdom Viridiplantae; phylum Streptophyta; class Magnoliopsida; order Asterales; family Asteraceae; genus Glebionis; species Glebionis coronaria. The sequence goes on from CM046874.1 coordinate 200,780,851, forward strand.
ATTTTTGGTCTCAAACCTGCATATTTGAGTGTATTATAAGACTTAGGTGTCAAATGGGTCAAGGGAGTATTTTAAACGGGTCAAATGAGTCCGACATGGTTAAAGTACAATTTCAATCTGAAAAACGTAGTTTTGGAAAAGTGTTGAGTAACGAGTCGTAAAAGCGAAAACTTTTAGTGGGATTAAATATGTGTTTTCTACAGGACTTAAAGTATTTTTGGGAATTTTCTCAAATTTTATAAAAAGGGTTAAGTCTAGTAAAACAGTCCGTACTTTTGGTAAGTATCGGCGAAAAATACGTAAAAATGAATAACGTTAATAATAAGGACGAATCGTATAAAACGAGTAACACTTGTTTGTTTTGTTTTGGCGTGAGTTGTAATTATCATGAGTGACTAATATGTATGTATTATATATATTACCATAAGGTTTATAAATGAGATTACTCATTACGGGTTATTTGGTTTGATAGGTGTTGATTTATCCGGGCATCCTCATCGTCGTCAGTGACCGTCACTCGAACTATCGACTATTTGTTATATAAGGTGTGAATTTATAGCCTCGCTTATTATTATTTCAAACTGTTTTACCCGTGAGGGAAATGCATGCTAGTTTCAAAATGAACATATGTCATGAATGATTGTTGGACCCGAATGTTGCCTTGAAATTGTGTTGAGTATCTAGTTGCAAAAGGCCCTAATTTCATGAACTATTAACTATTGTTTAGTCCTAGCGTGGATTAGAAATAGCCGCTTATACAAAGTGATAGTACTATGGGGTTGACTATCCTATCCGAGACGAGGGCTAGTACGTTGATACCCCCTGCGGACGGATAATTTGTGATAAGAGATAAGGTATAATTGCAACTGATGCCTTAGTAGGGGCACTGGTTTCATCTGAATCACGCCGGTAATTATTACGCGGGTGATTGAGTTAACGGTTTAGTGTCATGAGCTTAAACACAATTGTCAGTACCTTGAATATAGATTGTTTGATCGACAAGTCTATGAATGATCGTGAATGGTTTTTAGTTCACATATGTTCAAAATGAATTGTAAAACCTATGAATTCCACTCAACGTTTTCGTTGACCAAATTTAGCATGTGTTTCAGGTAACCGCTGAAGTGTAGCATGGAGCGTGCATTGGATGGATGTTGTGTGTGGAGCTTGGAGTCTACTTGTTTTTCAGCCCAGTATTACTTAAATATTTTTAACTTTGATGTCATGTTGTTGTGAAAACTGTAACTTTTGGGGTTGAGATTCATGGGGACCGTAACGCAAAACTCTATTGTATCATTTGGGGTTGGAAAAACTGTAGACATGTAACTTTTCAACAATTTTTAATTTAAGTTTGAATTTGACGTCTCTTTGGAGTCGTTCGATATATCTTGTGTGCGATGATAACTGCCTAGCACCCAAATGTTGTAGTTCCGCTGCGCATAGAATTTGGTGGGGTGTTAGAGATTGGTAATCAGAGGCATGAGTTATAGAGAACTAGGTCGTTTTGAAAATTCCTAAACTATAACTTTTGGTGTCGTAAGAAATTGTCCAAGCGCACACAACTATCCTGCATGGTTCCGGTAAGGTTTATTTTTGCATTCATGGCATTGATGTATACTTTTGAGTTGAAGTATATATGTGGGTATTTATTATGTAAATATGGAAATTACTATATGTAAACGTTAAAGTTATACGTGGAATACCCGATACCATAATTCTTGTATTACTTATGCATGAACATCATATTATCGCATTTTGGGCATGTGTACCACCTTTGCATTGCATTTGCATGCATGTATTTATAAATATTGCATAGTTATCTTACGTACCCTCCAAAATTCTCTGTTATTGCAGGAATGGCCGAGGTACCGCCTAATGGTAATGGAGACGATTATGTCGTAGGTCACGAAGGGGGACAGTTTCCTCCGAACCCGCCGGATAATGACAATGGATGGATCGCTCCAGAAGAAGCAATAGAGCCGGGAAATGACAGTAACAAAAGTGACGTGGACAACTTCAGTATCAGTAGCGATGGTAGTGAGGATTCTGAGGAAGAACCCGAGGAACCAGTGGATGATGGAATTCCCGAGAACGTTGTCGGTCAGACCGAACCTGATTTATTTCAATCCCCGAATTCGCCAAAGGGTTATGAAGTGCCTCCGACCGACCGATGAGCAGCAACCCTTTCGTCGCCCGATGGACAATTGTAAGGACTACCTGAGGACAGTGCCAGGGTTTGTTCGAGTAAGTAATGGAAGCGGTGCAGAATCCAGCAATTCATCTAAATCACAATCTATTCATGAGAACATCGCGAGGGTCTACTTTCCGAGACCAAGACACTACTGGGATCCCGAAGGTCGTTTGAGGAGGATGGATAGGTTGATGTATGAGCGGTTTGTGGTGGAAACCAGGGTTATCAAGAGGTTTGATCAGAATGAAAGAGCACACCAAAGATTATTGGCAAGAACTTCAAGAATTGAGTATGATAGAAATGCGAACAAGAGTGATATCAACAGTCTGAGATCGATGATCGCGAACTTGAGCGCCAGTCTTGATCGAGTTAGGGAAGATCAAGCGAGATTGTCTAGGATGCAGAGTTGGGAGCATCGAGTGAGAGCATCCTTGCCCCCAGATTGGAGATTTGTGGACGACTTGGAAATGGAAGCTAATGACTTCATGATCCAGCCACCTGCCAGAGGTGTTTGTATCACTGTGGGAAATCATGTAGCGGTTGAGTGTGGGTCTACGTCAGGGACGAAAAAGGCGACTGAATGTGGGGCCGAACGACAAAGGAAAGAGGAAGATGGATGAAGTGGACGAGGAAGATAGCGACAAGGAACTCGAGGAAGATGATGATGAACCGCCATCCAAGAGGCCGTGTGGATCACCACATGCCTAGTTGCTTGTCTTGTATTTTATCTTTGATCGTTGTAATAGAACTATTTTAGACTTTTGTATGATGGCATTGTGACGAAAAACTTGAGGACTTAAGTTTTATGGTGAATGGTTGTAGTGGCAATACTTGTCACAATTTTGGTTGATTATCAATACAATCCATGTTTACCTTTCATGATCTGTGATATGTCTTTAATTTGATCTTTTGTGATGTGAATTGATGAATATTAGTAACTCTGTAGCGATGTGTCCTTGTACTTATATTATGTCTTGAAAGAGAAATCCATCTTAATCTTGATGTGTATACTTACATTGTTTTTCTATTTTTCCCTGTCTTTGCAGAGAGGTGTATTTGATAACGCACCATGCCTACAAAACTAACAGCCGACCGTGTGAACACGATGATTCAGGAAGCCATTGCGAATGCGCTAGAAGCAGATCGAGCAGGGAGGAACCCAGACCAAGGCAGAAATGTGGGGAGACAGCAAGCCCCAAGAGAGTGTACTTACTCTAGTTTCATAAAATGTGGTCCCACGCAATTTCGTGGAACTGGTGGAGCTCTAGAACTCAGGAGATGGTTAGAAAAGATCGAGAGTACTTTCGAGATTAGTGGTTGTTCAGAAGCGAACAAGGTCAAGTTTGCGGCTGCTACTTTTCTTGATGATGCATTGAGTTGGTGGAACACCCAAGTAGCCACTGTTGGGTTAGCAGTAGCGAATGCAAGAGCATGGACTACTACTAAAGCTCTTTTGACCAAGAAGTTCTGTCCGGAAGAGGAGCTAGGTCAATTGGAAGATGAGTTGAGGCACCTGACTTTGAGAAACAATGATATCACTGCTTACACCAGGAGGTTTAATGAATTAAGCCTTTTGTGTCCAGACACCTTTGCCGATGATAACAAGAAGATGAAACAGTACATCAAAGGTCTGTCCAGTAATATCAAGGGTGAGACAACTTCGTCTAAACCTGGGTCATTTGATGAAGCGGTCCAGATGGCTCACGCGTTGATGGATGTCAAACTCCAAGACAAGAAGAACTTCATTGCTGAAGGAAATAAGAGGAAGTGGGAGGCAGCGCAGAGCAATCAATCCCAGGGTCAAAGCCAAGGTGGAAACCTTAACAACAATGTTCTGAACCGCAATCAGCAGTTCAACCAGCGAAGGAATGACGGGATGAGAGCTGTGACAAACCCCAGAGGAGCGAAGGTGAATCCCCACTGTGGTCGATGCAACTTGTACCATGTAGGGAGTTGCCCGCCTGCGTGTGACAAATGTGGAAAAGCGGGTCACAGGATGTCTGATTGCTGAACAAAGGGGGTAGCCAATGGGGCGAATGCTACGAGAGTGATGGGTTGTTATGGATGTGGAGAAAGAGGCCATAAGCAAGAAAATTGCCCGAAGGCAGGAAACAAGCAAGGAGGTAACAATGCTGCTGTCGTGTATCAAGTAGGGACGGTTGATAAACCACAGGGTCCTAACGTGGTTACCGGTAAGTTTTTGCTAGACGCTTGTTATGCTAGTATTTTGTTTGATTCTGGTTCCGACAAGAGTTTCGTAGATGTTAAATTTAGTCGTCATATCTATAGAAAACCGGTATTGTTAACGACTAGTTATACGTGGAGTTAGCCGATGGGAAAATCGTTAGTACGAATTCTATACTGAAAGGGTGTACCTTGAAGTTAGGAAATTACGCTTTTAAAATCGACTTGATGCCTATAGAGCTAGGATCGTTTGATGTGATTGTGGGAATGGATTGGCTGATGGCGCACAGTGTAGTGATCGTCTGTGGAGAGAGGTTAGTTCAGATCCCGTTGAGGAATAAAGTCTTGACTGTGAAGGGAGACGAATTCACTTCTCGTTTGAAAGTGATTTCTTGTTTGAAAATGATGAAGTATGTAGAAAATGGATGCGATGTGTTTTTGGCACAAGTTTCGAGTGATGGTGATTTAGAGGCGAGGATTGAAGAGGTACCTGTAATCTGCGACTATCCGGAAGTTTTTCCAGACGAGTTGCCGGGTTTACCACCCACCCGTGAGGTCGAGTTTCGAATCGATTTGGTGCCAGGAGCTGCGCCGATTGCGCGTGCGCCCTATCGATTAGCACCATCAGAGTTAAAGGAGTTATCGGATCAACTGAAGGAGTTGATGGATAAGGGATTTATTAGACCGAGATCATCACCATGGGGAGCGCCAGTGTTGTTTGTGAAGAAGAAAGATGGGTCATTTCGGATGTGTATTGACTATAGAGAACTCAACAAGCTGACGGTTAAGAATCGGTATCCATTGCCGAGGATTGACGATTTGTTTGATCAACTGCAAGGTTCCTGTGTATACTCAAAGATCGACTTGAGGTCAGGGTATCATCAACTACGTGTGAGAGAGGAGGATATTCCTGTAACTGCCTTTCGTACGCGGTATGGACACTTCAAATTTCGAGTGATATCGTTTGGGTTGACAAACGCGCCTGCTGTATTCATGTACCTTATGAATCGCGTATGCAAGCCGTATCTAGATAAGTTTGTCATTGTTTTTATTGATGATATTCTTATTTACTCTAAGAGTAAGGAGGAGCACGAGAAGCACCTGAGAAAGATATTGGATCTGCTGAAGAGAGAGAAACCTTTGAGAGTGAGAGCTTTAGTGATGACTAAGAGTGTTGATTTAACCGAAACTATACTGAAGGCTCAAGAGAGGGGATTAATGAAAGAGAATGTTGATGCTGAGAACTTGGGAAGAATGTTGAAACCTCTTTTTGTGAATAGGTCAGACGGACTGAGATATTTCGAGAATCGGATTTGGTTACCGTTGTGTCCATCCGAGGAAGGAAAGCCTGGAGTACGAGATTTGGTACGAGTCTCATAAGTCGAAGTACTCGATACATCCTGGATCGGATAAAATGTATCATGACCTGAAGAAAGTCTATTGGTGGCCGAATATGAAGGCAGATATTGCTCGTTACGTTAGTAAGTGTTTGACTTGTGCGAAGGTTAAAGCCGAACATAAGAAGCCGTCTGGGTTGTTGGTACAACCAGAGATCCCAGAATGGAAATGGGAGAAAATCGCTATGGATTTCGTGACGGGTTTACCCAGAACTCCTAGTGGATGTGATATGATTTGGGTAATAGTGGATAGATTGACGAAATCTGCTCATTTCTTACCTATGAAAAAGACGGACAGTATGGAAAAGCTGGCCAGTGTGTACGTGAAGGAGATCGTTTGCAGACATGGAGTACCTTTATCGATCATTTCGGATCGCGATAGTAGGTTTACTTCGGAATTTTGGAAATCGCTTCAACGTGCGATGGGCACTGGATTGAATTTAAGTACGGCTTATCACCCGGAGACTGACGGCCAGAGTGAACGAACTATTCAGACGATGGAGGACATGCTCCGAGCATGCGTGATTGATTTTGGAGGAAGTTGGGAACGCCACTTGCCTTTAGTGGAGTTTTCGTATAATAGTAGTTATCATGCGAGCATCAAGGCTGCACCATTCGAAGCATTTTATGGAAGGAAGTGTAGATCGCCTGTGTGTTGGAGTGAAGTAGGAGAAAGTCAATTGACTGGACCCGAAATGGTTTTAGAGACGACAGAGAAGATTGTGCAAATCAAGAACCGACTACTTGCTGCGAGAAGCCGACAGAAGAGTTATGCCGATAACAGAAGAAAACCGTTGGAATTTGAAGTCGGAGATATGGTTATACTTAAGGTTTCACCGTGGAAGGGTGTAATTCGTTTTGGGAAGAAAGGAAAGTTGAGTCCGAGGTACATTGGACCATTTAAGATCGTTAAACGAATTGGACCAGTAGCGTATAAGTTAGAGTTGCCGAGCGAGCTTAGTGCTATTCACGCCACGTTTCACGTATCGAACTTGAAGAAGAGTTTGGCGGATAAGGAATTGGTGATTCCTTTGGACGAGATTCAACTGGACGACAAAATGCATTTTGTGGAAGAACCCGTGGAAATTATGGACCGAGAGGTCAAGAGGCTGAAGCGTAGTAGAATTCCCATTGTGAAGGTCCGATGGAATTCTAGGCGTGGACCGGAATACACTTGGGAACGTGAGGACTTTTTCAAGGAAAGGTATCCTCATCTGTTCCAGCGGCACGAAATGTGAGTATAAGAAGAGGCGAGCGTCGGGACGTCGCTCTCTTTAAGGAGGGGTGGATGTGATACCCTAGAACCGAGGTCACTAACATTACCCTAAATTACGCTTATTTTTGAAAATTTTTAATAAATTTTAATTGCTATATATTTTATTATTTTGGTTGAAACCGATGTTCGAGGTTATAATTTTGACGATTGACGATTTAAGAAGGACGATGACGAATACGATCCCGATGGATGCCCAAATTTTTATAATTATTGTCGTTCTATCGATATCGTAATTTTTCAAGAATTTTACTTACGGTTCATGTTAAGTCGAGTCGGGTGAGTTTTATTGCTTTCCGGGTACATTTAAAGTGTCCTAAAAGTATTTTGGAGTGTTTGGGATGATTCCCGACTCCCGTAAAATTTCCTAAAATGACTAGTGAGTCAATCCCGTAAACTTATAGGGTTGTTTTTACTTGAGGACAAAAGAAAGCTTAAATTGCACCCTTGTTCCCTCCCATTTCACAAAAAGGAATCACACACACACACATAACATTTCAGAGAAAAAAAACCCACTCTCCCTTTTTGCTCTCTCTAGGCCGACGGCCAACCACCAAAACACCACAACCACTTTAATTTCTCTTAGGTTTTGATTAATTCCAATCAAAGACCACTTCCTAAAACCCTTTTGTAAGTGTTAATCCATGGTTAATTCCAACATGCAGTAACATAAATTTTTCCAAAAATTAAAGATTTTTCAAAAGTTCATTTGGATGTTAATTGGGCATTTGCATGTTTAATTCATGGTAGAATGAGGTTAAAACACCAAACAAATCAACCAAAATCAATTTGGTTGATGGGTTTTGATCACCCAAACCCCACGGCTCGAAGGGGGGTGTTTGGGGATCATGGTGGTTAATGTTTTGATGTTTGATTTTGTGTTTAATCCTATGTTTACATGTTTTTAGATGGGTATATCCATTTGCATGTTTGTTTTTATGATTTGGGTTTTGAGAGGATATTGATTAATAGGGGTTTAGGACTGAAAATGATGTTTATAGGTAATTTTAGGCAGAAAGTTTGAGGTGTTTTCGTAAAAATTATTTTGTAAACAGGTCTTGTGGTTAGGATAGAGTTGTATAGCATCTTCTTAGCTTCGATTTGGTATAAGATAGAGCTTACGACTCCTAATGAGTCAAAAGTTACGACATTTTGAAATTCGTGTACCGGGAGATGAAAACCGTCATAATCCGAAATTATGCTTGGTTTTAGGTCAAATCCCGGGGACTATAGGTTTAGTTTGGTAAATGGTCAAGGGTTGATTTTTGGTCTCAAACCTGCATATTTGAGTGTATTATAAGACTTAGGTGTCAAATGGGTCAAGGGAATATTTTAAACGGGTCAAATGAGTCCGACTTGGTCAAAGTACAATTTCAGTCCGAAAAACGTAGTTTTGGAAAAGTGTTGAGTAACGAGTCGTAAAAGCGAAAACTTTTAGTGGGATTATATATGTGTTTTCTACAGGACTTAAAGTATTTTTGGGAATTTTCTCAAATTTTATAAAAAGGGTTAATTCTAGTAAAACAGTCCGTACTTTTGGTAAGTATCGGCGAAAAATACGTAAAAATGAATAACGTTAATAATAAGGACGAATGGTATAAAACGAGTAACACTTGTTTGTTTTGTTTTGGCGTGAGTTGTAATTATCGTAAGTGACTAATATGTATGTATTATATACAGTACCATAAGGTTTATAAATGAGATTACTCATTACGCGTTATTTGGTTTGATAGGTGTTGATTTACCCGGGCATCCTCATCGTCGTCAGTGACCGTCACTCGAACTATCGACTACTTGTTATATAAGGTGTGAATTTATAGCCTCGCTTATTATTATTTCAAACTGTTTTACCCGCGAGGGAAATGCATGCTAGTTTTCGAAATGAACATATGTCATGAATGATTGTTGGACCGGAATGTTGCCTTGAAATTGTGTTGAGTACCTAGTTGCAAAAGGCCCTAATTTCATGAACTATTAACTATTGTTTAGTCCTAGCGTGGATTAGAAATAGCCGCTTATACAAAGTGATAGTACTATGGGGTTGACTACCCTATCCGAGACGAGGGCTAGTACGTTGATACCCCCTGCGGATGGATAATTTGTGATAAGAGATAAGGTATAATTGCAACTGATGCCTTAGTAGGGGCACTGGTTTCATCTGAATCACGCCGGTAATTATTACGCGGGTGATTGAGTTAACGGTTTAGTGTCATGAGCTTAAACACAATTGTCAGTACCTTGAATATAGATTGTTTGATCAACAAGTCTATGAATGATCGTGAATGGTTTTTAGTTCACATATGTTCAAAATGAATTGTAAAACCTATGAATTCCACTCAACGTTTTCGTTGACCAAATTTAGCATGTGTTTCAGGTAACCGCTGACGTGTAGCATGGAGCGTGCATTGGATGGATGTTGTGTGTGGAGCTTGGAGTCTACTTGTTTTTCAGCCCAGTATTACTTAAACATTTTTAACTTTGATGTCATGTTGTTGTGAAAACTGTAACTTTTGGGGTTGAGATTCATGGGGACCGTAACGCAAAACTCTGTTGTATCATTTGGGGTTGGAAAAACTGTAGACATGTAACTTTTCAACAATTTTTAATTTAAGTTTGAATTTGACGTCTCTTTGGAGTCGTTCGATATATCTTGTGTGCGATGATAACTGCCTAGCACCCAAATGTTGTAGTTTCGCTGCGCATAGCATTTGGTGGGGTGTTAGAGTAACTATTGAATGCGCTATTGAGATCACATCTGTTGTGAATAATTGTGATGATGTGCATGCTCTCTCTGTGAATATTGTTGAACCTATGATTAATGTAGCTAATCAAAATTGTCACGAATCTTACGCTGAATTTTTAAAGCTTCAAGATTCTTATAACTCACTTTCAAAACGTTTTGATGAGCTTCAACAACATTGAATATCTCTTGAAATTGCAAACCAATCTAAAAATGAAACTCTTTCAAAAACAATTGATTGTGAAAATAACGTTGAGACAAGTGACAAGATGATTCAGGTGGTTCAGGCATTAGAGGAAGAAATCAAGAGACTTAAGAGAGAGTCATTAAAAGAGAAAGTGGAACTAGAGGTCGCAGAGATTATAAACCATGCCTTAGAAAATAGAATTACTTCTATGCTAGGGGAGTTTGATAAAGTAAAGCAGGGTTTTTCACAAATTTATGGTTCATTAGAAGAACGCTTCGCTTTTAATACGGCAGAGCAAAGGTCACTTGTTGACCAACTAAACCAAAAGTGTGAAAAAATTTCTGACTTAAATATTCAACTTATTGACAAAAACATGGTTTTGGCTAAGTTAAAGGAGACACTTCAACTCAAAGGACAAGAAGTTGTTGATAACCCAGCTACAATTTATGCACCGTCCTCTAGTACTCCAAAAACCAAAAAGGTGGTGATTTATAAGAACCCGTACCATAAGAACAATCCTCTATCATATATGGTATATATGCAGCATGCAATTAAGCACGCGCATCTTGATAAGGATGTTGTAGATGATCTCTATGAGCTAGATCCCTCAAATAGTCACTATTACTCTGCTCATGCTTACATTTAGAAGGTACAACAATGCTTAGAGCATTTGAATTACATAAGACAACCGGGTTTTGCACCACTTAAACAACAAACCCCCACCATTTCCATGACTCCATTCAATAAGAACCCAGGAGCTAATCCTATTTTAAACACACCCATCAAGGCTAAATCAAAATCTGTCTCTAATGTTCCCTTGGTTTCTACAGGAGTAATTGTGTCTACTAAGGCTAAAGGATCTCAAGACAAGAAAGATAGGATCAAGCCTTCCACTAGTAGGACTGTGAAGAAGAAAGTAGAAGTTCACCCTAGGAATGTTATTTCAGATTTAAATAAAAAGAATCATGTAGCTAAGACAAAAGGTTCTGCCTCTATGTAGAAGCCTAAGCAAAATGTGAATTCTAATTTGAGATGTTAGAATTGTAATGAATGCATGTTTTCTCAGCGTCATGATTTATGCCTTGTAGACCATGTGAATGAAATGCATGCCATTAGGAACAATCTTGAATGGACTCCAATAGGGAAGAAATTAACCCAAGTTGGTTGGCAATGGAAACCTACTGGTAGGACCTTTACTACAAATGGAACTAAGTGCTCTTTAACTAGGATCACATCCACGAAAGTAAGGTACAAGCGTCCCTTAAATAGGAACACTAGCACTAAAAAATGGAAAAATCGCCCTTTAACTAGGTCTGCCCCCACTATTGTGACTACTAGTGAAGAAGTACCTCAGGATCTTAGACAATTAGAATCTAAGCCGGCATCTAGGAAGAAAATTTGGAAGCCTAAGAATTCTTCTGTTAGCAAATCTAAGATAAATATATCTGTACTTATTAACACAAAGGAACTACTAGATTCCGATACATCGTCTTTGTCTGGTGATATTTTCAGGTGGTCCAAATCATCCTCTGGTACTTGGACTCTGGATGCTCCAAGCATATGACCGGAGACCACTCGATGCTCATAAATTTTGTCGGCAAGTTTCTAGGAACGGTGAAATTTGGGAACGACCATATTGCGAAGATCATGGGTTATGGTGAATATCAAATTGGGAATGGTACGATTTCAAAGGTGTATTACGTGGAGGGACTTGGTCACAACTTATTCTCAGTGGGACAATTTTGGGATTCAAACCTTGAGGTTGCTTTTGACAACATACTTGCTTCATTCGAGATCTTGTAGGAAATGACTTGTTAAAAGATTCTTGAGGGGATAATCTCTATACGCTGTCCATTCAAAACATGATGGACGCCTCTCCTATATGCCTTATCTCCAAAGCATCTAAGACCAAGTCATGGTTGTGGCATCACCGGTTATCTCATCTTAACTTTGATGCTATTAACCATTTGGCTAAAAACGAGCTTGTTCGTGGTCTTCCAAAACTCAAGTTCGACAAGGATCATTTATGTTCCGCGTGTTCTTTAGGGAAAAGCACTAAGAAATCTTACAAACCTAAAGCTGAAGACACCAACCAAGAACCACTGTATCGTTTGCACATGGATCTTTGCAGGCCAATGCGTACGGCTAGTGTGAGTGGTAGAAAATACATCCTCGTCATGGTGGATGATTTCTCAAGGTTTACATGGGTTAAGTTCTTAGCAACCAAGGATCAGGCACCACCATATATTATTACTTTTCTTAAGATGATCCAGGTGCGTCTTAATGCTACTGTTCGCCGCATTCGAACTGATAATGGAATTGAGTTCGTTAATCAGACTCTACGAGACTATTATGAAGAGGTCGGTATTTCACATGAAACTTCAGTTGCTCGCACTCCACAACAAAACAGTGTCGTGGAAAGACATAACCGTACACTTATGGAAGCTGCTAGAACCATGTTGATTTATGCGAATGCTCCTTTATTCTTATGGGCTGAAGCAGTGGCAACCGCATGTTATACCTAAAACCGCTCCATCATTCGTAAGCGTCATGGAAAAACTCCATATGAGCTTCTTCATGACCACAAACCTGATATTTCCTTTCTTCATTTGTTTGCTGCACTTTGCTATCCAAATCCTAATAGTGAGAATTTGGGCAAAATTCAACCGAAGGTTGATATTCGAATTTTCATTGGTTACTCACCCGCAAAGAAAGCTTACCGAATTTATAACCGTTGTCTTGGCAAGATAGTAGAAACTTTGGATGCCGATTTTTATGAGCTGACAGCGATGGCTTCTGAGCAACGCAACTCTGAACCCGCACTTCATGAGATGGGAACCGGTACTATAAGTTACGAATTAACTTCCAACAATCTTTCGTCTCCATCATTTACACCACCTAAAAGGCTCGAGTGGGATGAGTTATTTCAACCTATGTTTGATGAATTCTTTGATCCTCCAAGTGATGATTCTCCAGCACCTGCAGCAGTAGCTCTGATTCCCGAAGTTGTTGCTCAAGATAATGGAAATCAGTCTGATGCATCTACTGTCACTATTGAACCAGATGCAACATCCCGCAACAATTCTCAAACTACACCCGAATCATCACCCCCACTCGTTCCTACTGATGTTGAAGAGGATTACTATGATCACGATTTGGAAATTGCTCACCTACAAGAGCTTCCATTCTTTGGTTTACAAATACCCGAAAACCCTAACAGTGCGTCTACCTCAGAGGAAGCTCCTACAATAGTTTACTCCAGATCACCACGGATTGAAAATCACAACTCCAAATGGACAAAGGATCACCCACTCCGCAATATTGTTGGTGACATCGATCGACCAGTCTTGACACGTCATCAACTACAAGAGCACGCATTATATTGCTATTTTGATGCGTTTCTCTACGAGAAGGAACCTACATCTTGGCAACAAGCCATGACACAATCATCTTGGATTGAAGCCATGCAAGAGGAACTTAATGAATTTCAACCCCTTGAAGTATGGGAATTAGTTCCTCTCCCCGATAATGTCGACATCCTTACATTGTTGTGGGTATATAAGGTTAAACTCGATGAGGTGGGTGTAGTGTTAAAGAACAAAGCTCGATTGGTTGCTCGAGGTTACAATTAAGCTTTGGGTATTGACTTTGAAGAATCCTTTGCTCATGTTGCACGATAGGAGGCGATTAGACTATTCCTTTCTTATGTTGCTCACATGAATATGATCGTCTACCAAATGGATGTTAAGACGGCATTTCTCAATGGTGAATTAAGGGAAGATGTCTACGTAAGCCAGCCGAATGGATTCGTCAACTCGGAGTATCCTAATCACGTGTACAAGCTCAAGAAGGCTCTTTATGGGTTGAAACAAGCTCCACGCGTGTGGTACGATCTCCTATCGTCATATCTCAATTCCGAAGGCTTCTCCAAAGGCAAAGTGGACCCAATATTGTTCATTCGCAAGGAGGACAACGACATGATATTTGTACAAATTTATGTTGACTATATAATATATGCTGCCACTACTCAAAGACTGTCTGGCCATTTTGAGAAAATCATGTCCACACGTTTTAAGATGTCGATGATGGGAAAAAATTTATTTTTCTTAGGGTTGCAAATTTCTCAGAATCCCAGAGGCATCTTCATTAATCAATCCAAATATGCTCTTGAATCACTGGAAAAATTATCTTTTTGAAAACTGTGACCCCGTGGATACTCCAATGGTGGAGAGATCCAAGTTAGATGAGGATAGGGATGGGATTGTTGTCGATCCTAAACTTTACCGTGGAATGATCGACACCCTTCTCTATCTGACTGCTAGCAGGCCTGATTTGCAATTTGCTATATGCATGTGTGCCCGATATCAGGCTCGGCCTACCGAAAAGCACTTACATGTTGTGAAGAGGATCTTTCGGTATCTTAAAGAAACACTTTATCGTGGCCTGTGGTATCCTAAGGATTCCTCAATTGCACTAATATCATATGTAGAAGTGGATTATGCTGGGTGTCAAGATACTAGACGTAGCACTTCTGGCAGTGTGCAACTTCTTGGAGAAAGACTGATTAGTTGGGCATACAAAAGGCAGAAAAGCGTTGCGATATCAAGTACAGAGGCTGAATACATTGCTATGTCCGGTTGTTATGCGCAATTTCTATGGATGAGATCACAATTAACTGACTACGGTCTTGGATTCAACGAAATTCCGATGTACTCTAACAACAAAAGCGCCATTGCCCTTTGTTGCAACTAGGCTCAACACTCCTGGGCGAAGCACATTGACATATGCTACCACTTTATCAAAGAGCAAGTGGAAAATGGAGCAATCGAGTTGTATGTTGTCAACACTGAGTATCAGCTGGCGAATATATTCACAAAGGCCTTAGATCGAGGACGTATCGAGTTTTTGATCGAAAAGATGGGAATGAAATCATTTTCACCAGCGACTCTTAAGGAGTTGGCAGAAGAATCTGCAAAATAGTGGTGGTAAACTATTCTAGAGAAAACTTTAAACCGTGATCGTGTATATTATCGTATATATATAAACCATCAAAAGAAAAATACAAAAATATAAAACCTATAAAAACCATAAAATATATAAAATCAAGAAAATCTAAAAATATTTTTCATTTTAAATCGGGCATGTCTTTTAGTACAGTAATACTCATGGCCTTAGAAATGTTGATTAAAATTGACACGGCATCATAAATAGAGTCCGTATAAAAGTTGTACATATTTTAAAACATGTCCATATGGCTTGTAGTTATTTCTGACTGCAACCCGCTTTTCGCATTAAAGTCACATATTTCTTTTGAAAACTTTGGCTCACAAAGGGAATTAATTTTCTCGGGCAAGGTTTACTTTAAAACCTTGTAAGGGATCAAGTTTACTTTATAACTTGGTCTAACACAAATTTGGGTATGCCTCAGTGCACTTATTTTGTTAAAATAAGAGAAATCTTATTGCCACCATAATCGTTTCAAAAATCACTTTATGAAAATGTCTTCATCGGTGTTTGACTCCTTAAACAATGACTACAGCTCTTTAATTAGAACACAGGTCAGAGTTTAAGGGGGGAGAAAATATCTTTTCATCTTGGTTTTCAAATTGTTCTTCAAATGGTTTTTCAGAAAATTTGCTCTATGTGTGCCTTTTGTGCTATGTGTGCCTTGTGTGGCAATTGAATTAACCTTAGGAAATATTTCACATGCTTGACTTCATTCAGTTAAGAACGTTAGTTGTGTGTGATCGTGTTAGTATGAATGATAAAATTTTACGGGGTAGTGCGTTTGTAAGTTAACTTGTTTATACAAGTTTTAATTGTGACACCCCGGGTAGGGTCAAAATATGCGGAAATATCCACGGTGATGTCACTAGGGTGGATCGATAGCATATAGTCCATAGAGCATAAGATAAAGAGTTATTTAAATCAGTTTACGTGTTTGATAACAAATAAAATAAAATTGTTTAAAACATGATAGAAGGTGATTGTTTATGTTTCCCAAATAGAAACCCTGACGAGTCTTATGATGCAGATTACTAAGATGCTGGAGACCATGCACACACCACGTACTAACTTCATATTCCTGTGCAAAACATACTAAAGGAGGTCAAGATAAAGTTGGTGAATTTACAGATTTTAACAATTAATTGGTTTGGACATACATTAATCATAGAAGTAACAATGCATAAAGCATTCTTACTAAAATGTAGATTACATTTGTTTATTATTAGAAACTGAACTTTAACCTCCATAGTCCTCAACAGATGAGGATGTAGTGTCTTACAAAAAGAAACCCATTCCAGTTCCAACATGGTATACGTCTGTTGTCCCGGCCAAGGAACAGTGAGCATGACTCACCCAGACGGGGATGGTCAATCCCTAATAGATCTATTTATAACATTCGGTCGATTTACAAGAATTTAACAGTTCCAGTAACAATCAATCATAGTCAAGTTTATACAATCCTTTTATGTCCATTAAGTGTTTGCATATTTTCTTTCCCAAAAGGGAAAGTTTCATCGAAAGTTTATATGGGGCTGTAAACTCACCTGGGAGTAGGCAATAGCTGTTTAATACAAAATATCCAAATATAGCTCACGCCAAAGTTATGCCTAATCAAGTAGTACAGTCTTAATAGATAGTACAAAGAACATATATGTATGCTTATACAGATTTTAGTCAGTTCATTTATGCTACGGTATTTATCTATATAACCGTAGTTCAAGTATCAACAATATTCATTAAAACTTGTTTATATAAGTTTCATTTCTAAGTAAACATAAAATGTTTAACCATTAATATCAGTTAGCATACATGCATTTATAATAATCATTCAACTTACAATTAAGTTTCTTATTTAAGTAGACATATAATATCTTACTTAAAATATTAATTTACGTTTTCTGTTCAAGTATTATAATCACTCATTTACTATTAAGTTTCATTATTAAGGTAAACATAAAAATTCTACTTAATATTAGTTCACGTTCATAGTTCATGTATTATAATCATTCATTTAAACCTTAATATTAGGTTTCATATTTTAGGTAAACGTAAGATGTTCTACTTAAATATTAACATTCAATTTATCCAACGTTCATATAAAATTTATTTTCTAAAAGTATATGAGTTTATGTATGAGTAATACATATTCATAATTGTTTATACAATTATTTCCTAAAGTAAATATAAATATTTAATTTTGAAAAATAAAATATAATATTTTATTTAACTTTAAAGTTTCCATAAATTATTTTATCATTTATAAAATAATTTAAACATAAGAATTTATACATTAATCCTTATGGTCTAAGTATTTAATTATGTTTTATTATAATTAAAAATAGATTTTAGAGTTAGGGCTTGTTAATATTTCGGAATATGGCAAAACTAGTCCCTCCATATTTTAAACAAGTAACTTTCGGATTTTACATATTTGGTACCTAGGGCTTGTTAAAGTTTTGGCTTATGGCAGATTTAGTCCCCCTAGTTATATCTAGGTTTGTAACTTTACTAAATATTCAAAACAGCCCCTAGGGCTTCTTTAAGTTTCGGTAAATTACAAGAATAGTCCTTAGGGTTATAAAATGACACGGTAACTTTTAGAAACTTCCCAAAATGGTCCCTAGGGTTTAATTTGCCACGGATAGTATTTATTAAACCCTAGAAATCTGGATATTTACATTTTCAGTCCTTGTGTTTACTAGTTTATCAAAACAAGTTTCATAAGTTACGATTTTAGTCCTTAAGTTTTATAAATTGTCATTTTCATCCAAAAAATTTTATAAGTTACATTTTATAATAAAAACTTTTATAACATTCTAACTTTACATGGGCTTATTAAATGGGCTAAACATCTAATGGGATATTTTAGTAGGCTTAAATATATCTCAAGTCCACTAATTTATTTAAATGGGCCTTTAAATCATTCATTGGGCTTAAATACATTTTTAAGTCCTTTAATTAGTTAAATGGGCCTAAGTGTAATCTTAAGTCCATTAAGTTACTAAAATTTATTAAATGGGCTTATAAGGTCCATTAAGTTTTGAATTAACATTTCATGGGCTTAAATAGTCCATTAACACTACTTTATATTTTATGTAAGTTTTAACCTAGGATATTCTTATAAACTTATTAGTGGCTTATTCATATTTAGTTATAAATCTACATAGAAGAATAAAACTTATAGTTTGTTTTATGTGATGTACCAAATTAGATCTAGATGTGTTATAAGGTTGCAAGTAAGTCATAAGCCCTAATAGGAGCTTACATCTCACGGCTATAATTAGTTATAGCTTATTAAGATAAGTCAAGTCTCATTTTAAGGTTGCATGTAACTTATAAGTGTTACAAAAATAGATCAGGCTATGTACACATCAAGAAAATAAGTCACAAGTCCAACATGAGATCTAAACTATGTCTAGACCTAAAAATCAATCATAGGTTCATTTACACACATATATAGCTCACGTCTATATTTCTAAATCTTGGATTTCCAAGATGAACATATTAACTAGTTTTTAAGTCTTGTAAATATTTACAAAAATACATCATGATTATCTAAGTTACATGCATGTTCCCAAGGTTACCATCATTCTAAGAAAACAATATATACCTCACGGCTATATTGTTTTCTCCCAATATTCCCATAAGATCTATTAGCTTATTTCATGTTTATCATGTTAAGTTAACACTTATTACTAGATCTAGGATTATATAAGCATGCATGTACATCTAACCCCTTTCTAGGTCATATGTAACCCACGGCTACATATGTACACATAAGTTACATTTTGTGATTTTTAATATTCCATTTAACATGTAACATTTCATATTCCATTATTCAAACTTAGGAAACGAATCATATGGTCACCATTTATTTTAGCTGTGACCTTTAAGGTCATGGTTTTCATGATCTTTAAGTTACATAGGTTCATTTTATGAGATCTATGATTATTAGTTAACCATAGTCCCATAGAACAAGATTTGTAACCCATGCAACATTTAGATTTATAAAAGGTTTATGGTTTTCAAATCTAGTTTAAAACATAGATTACAAATCATATGTTTCTTATTAAAATATTTTAAATCATGAACATGATTTTTATAAATATACCGTGACCTATAATGGTCATAGCTTTATCAAATCTTGATTTTAACATGTTATTTACTTGTGCTTATAGATGTATGATGATGCATGCATGAAGAAATGAAAGGGCATGATGTGTATACCTTTCTTGCCTAAAAGTACCAAGGATGATCTAGATGAACAAGGAGATTTGAGATCTACTCAAGATGATGAAGAAAACCCTAGTTAAAACTAAGTCGTGACCTATAATGATTCGGCTAGGGCTTGTTTACAAGAGGAATGATGCTACCAAATGATTTGTAATCAAGATAGGACAAAGATTTAGTTGATTTAATGAATCAACTTTGGATTTTTGTGGCTTGTAGCATAAATGTAGAGAGAGAGATGAAGAGAGAAGTGAGATTGCATGTATGAGAATGGGAATGTGTGTGTGTTTCGGCTTAAAGAGGAGAGATGGAAAGGGAATGCAAAAGGCATGATTGCCTAGGTAAGAACACTTGTGCCAAGTGTTGGCTTTTGTGTTTCCCATGCATCCATTCTCCTTCTACATGCCCTTGGTGTCGTGTAAGGCTATCCAAAAGGGTAGGGTAGGCTTGTGTTGGGCCTATGTTGGGCTAGAGCACAATCTTGGGATAGTCCATGAGAGTTAAGTGAGCTCTTATTCTTCATGTACACACATATACATGGCTACATTACCTAATGTAGTATATTTCCAAATTTTTATTAAGTGTTGTATATTTCAAATATTAGGTATACATCTTACTACTTGTTATCCCTAGTTTTAGGTACATGGTTTAGGCTATGTAACTTATTTATAACCAATATAGATGTAAAGGTATAAGTACGTGAGTATGTGTTCTAAGATAAATGGGTGAAATTTCATTACATAAAATCATGGTAAAATCATGGATTTTATAGCACCACCCCGTTATTTTAGCTTTGTCCTCAAAGCTACTAAAAACGTAGTTATCTCTTAAGTAAAAGATGTTCTAAGTATGATTCGTTTCAGACTCTCTCTCAGGTACGGATGGCAGCATGAACACGAAGTGGTCTGTACCTAAGTTACTCTTATACGTCCGATTGGGCATTAATGAAAGCTTCTGTTATTACGGGTGAACAGAAGAGAGTGCAAATAGGTTTTTATCCGGGTTACCCTATTTATCCAATCGAGCAGTAAAAGAGAATGCTGTTATGGATGGACAGGAAGCAATGTAAAGAGATCTTTATCCGGATCGCACTATACATCCGATTCAGCAGTAAAGGAGACTGCTGCGGTGGATGGATAGGTAAGGAATGCAAAGAGATCTTTATCTGGATCGCACTATACATCCGATTGAGCAGTAAAGGAGACTGCTGCGGTGGATGGATAGGTAAGGAATGCAAAGAGATCTTTATCTGGATGGCACTATACATCCGATTGAGCAGTAAAGGAGACTGCTGCGGTGGATGGATAGGTAACAATGCAAAGAGATCTTTATCCGGATCGTACTATACATCCGATTGAGCAGTAAAGGAGACTGCTGCGATGGATGGATAGGTAAGAAATGCAAAGAGATCTTTATCTTGATGGCACTATACATCCGATTGAGCAGTAAAGGAGACTGCTACGGTGGATGGATAGGTGCGGTCTTCCCAACGGGGGCCGCAGCTACACTCTTCCAGGATCTGGGAGAGGACCATTGGCGTTATGGATTTGGTTAGGAGGACAGATCCATTGCAAATGGTTTCTGATATGAGGAGGACACGCCAGCATGTTTTATATGTTGGGGAAGCAGGGAATGTACTATATCTGCATCCATTTTTCACGGGCGAGATACAGGTTATATCTCCACATCCGATGGTGAAAATTAGGGGTTGAATGTAAAATAAGACATTTTAACTATAACCCCTCCTACATCAACAGTTTTAAGAATGGACTAACATCTATATCTCAAGTTTATGGGATACAAACATCAATTATTAGTACTAAGGTTTCTACCCAATAGAGATGTGAAGATTGTTGTTGATGGCGATTGCATAAGAAGTTGCAAAGAACCTGCTTCATTCGTCGTGGGGCTGAGCGAGAGGGGCGTAGAAAAGAAGTACCTCAAATGGTGGAAATAAAAGAAGATACCAAGAATAAAGAAGTGTGCGCCTTGCAGGGTGCCGTAACAAGGGTAATGCATTCACTATTACTGGTTCAAAATTTGTACGAATTCTGACTTCTAACGAGAGGAACTCACATCTCCCAGAGTCTGGTGGGTGATGGTATTGTCGAACTAATTGGACCCGAAGAGGAAAGAGGAATGTCCAAAAACATGGGACATTCAACATCTCTTTACGAGGGATGTCGAACATAGCCCTATAAAGTACATCCAATGTGAGTTGGATGTGCCTTTCAGGTTTAGGGTTGCCTGAGTGACGGATATAACCCTGCAAAATACACCCATTGTGAATTTGATGTGTCTTTTAGGTTTAGGCAGGGGAGAAACAGGTTAGGGAAATGGAGTATTCCCGGACCAAGTACTCTCTGGCCTGTTGGTGCTAGAGATGACACTAAATCTAGTGTTAACTATATCGGGGTTATGGCTCCCCAATATAATCAAGGTTTCATCTCCCCAAGGTACACGAACCAATTTTTGGGTCGTATAGGATAATTGTATGATACTTGCTAGTCAATTCATGCTAATGATGACATCAAAACTATCAAGAATTTCTAGGATCCGATTGATGTAAAACGGGTGATTGGGAAGTTTCGAGGAACAACCTCGAATGATGGTGTTTAATTATCGTAACTTTTCCGTCGACTATTCCACAGTATAATAGGAGTCTAGAACTAACGGAGGGATTTACAATTCCTCACTAAATTTAGCAATTGTAATACTTTGGTCTACACATGTATCAAACAAGATAGATGCATATCATTGGTTTAGTAAGAACGTACCAGGTACGATGTTGGAGCATGGGTTTGCTTGGGCATTGCCGGCCATGTACACTTGTGAAGGAGTTCCATTGTTGTCCTTCCTCTGGTTGGCCAACTTGGGACAATCAGGTCTCACATGTCCAGGGGTTCCACACTCGTAACATACCACAGCTTTCTTTGGTCCACTACTGCTCCCACCAGTGGGTTTCGGTTTCCCTGCTGCCCACTTCCGCGTGCGTTGGACTTGCCCTCGTTGCTGTTCCCGGGATTGGTATTGGGTCGACCTGGGGTAGCAACATGGGTTTGACAATCGCGAGCAAAATGGCCTTGTTGGCCACACTTGTAGCACCCTTGGCATTGTCCTCCAGCAACATGATGGTAGTTGCAATTTGAACACTTAGGCTTGGTCCCTGAGTAGTTCTTGGTGCGGGTTGTGGGAGTAGTGTCATCCGCTTGCCCAACGTTTTGCTTTTTGGAAGGCTGCTGGTGCTGGCTACGAGATTTTTCATTAGATTTCCTCTTGTTGTCCGTTTGCCTCTCGGACATATTGCGGCTTGCTTGTTGATCAGCTCAGTCGCAAATTCCATAGCACCTTCAATGGTAGTGGGTCGTGAAGCTAGCACACTGTCATGAATGTTGTCAGGGAGTCCGCTGACATACTTTTCAATCTTGTCACTCCTTAGAGGAAACATTCTGGTGCACATCAAGCTTAACTCTTGAAATCTTTGGTTGTACCAACGGATTATTGTTGTTCTTACACTTGAGATCCCACAGCTCGACTTCCAACTTCTTCATTCCTTATTTGGGACAATACTTCTCAGTCATTCTCTCTTTGAGGTTGGCCCAAGTGAGAGTATAAGCAGTGTCATGTCCAAGGATGGCGACCACAGAGTTCCACCAGGTAAGGGCGCTCTCGATTAGGGTGCATGTAGCAAACTTAACTCTGTTCTCGTCAGCACAACCACTGATGCGGAAGACTGTCTCTAGTCTTTCAAACCACTGCATCAATTCAACAACTCCTTCTTTTCCTCGGTAGTATGAGGGTTTACATTTTAATAAGTCGGGGTAAGAGCAACCCCTGTTGGTGTTGTTTCTGCGTGAATCGAAGTTTGGATCATTGTTTGCATTTAGGTCAGCTCCTCTGGCTGTCATGGCTGCTGTGATGCCTTCACTTATCATTTCCCGCAGTTGTGCGACAGTAACATTTCGGGTAGCTTCTGGGGATTCAACATTATCAGCATTGGAAGTGGTTGCGTTATTGGGATTTGATCTCGTAATCACCATTTGTCTATAATCATATACAAAATGAGATTATTAGCTCAAGCCTTAGTATAGTTTTTATATTATTTGCACGAGAAAACTTATGCACCGATTTCATAACAAATTTGGATAACCTGTCAAGATCTCATAATATAATACATTGCACAACAGATATAATAAAGAAAGTGATTACATGTTATTTCCATGAGAAATTTAACATTCATCAAGCATAACACAATCTAAGTCATAAGCCGGTCGGGCCTAGTCCAAGGTAATGATACACACAGTCTTTAAAACATCATATCCCAAAGTTACATGTCCCAAAAGAAAAAAAAAGATAAAGTACATGATTACATCACCAAAATCTAAAAAAGAGA
Source organism: Glebionis coronaria (assembly GCA_025667525.1). Lineage (NCBI taxonomy): Eukaryota > Viridiplantae > Streptophyta > Magnoliopsida > Asterales > Asteraceae > Glebionis > Glebionis coronaria. The sequence goes on from CM046874.1 coordinate 200,804,453, forward strand.
TAAAAGTACAAATGCCCTATGTCATGATAGCCGGGATGCAACCCGTAAGATTATCATGACGTACAAGAAGTATAGTACGTCTATACTAATCCTGCCTGGATGGTCCACTAGATGATGTCGGGGCAGATGGTGATGATAGAGCTGGTGGGGCTGCAGAATTCCTCCTGGTGTTCCATAAAGTCCGAACTGTCGTTCGGGTCTCCTTAAGCGTACGGAGGGCTGATAGTAGCTAGTTCCGGAGTCTATCGACGACCCCTCGGAGATAAGCCATCTCCCCAGTAACCCCATCATGCCGGATAGTGGCGAGATCAAAGAAAATGGATAATGATTGCTCTTGAGCGGAAAGAGCAGCATGGGTTTGATGCTGCAGACCCTCCATGACCTGAATGCGCCGGTGGAGGTGGTAGTTCTCCTCCAATAACCACTTTAGTGCCTCGTCCGTCCTAGCCTGGATGCCCTTAGCAGTCTGGGAGTCTCCCCTCATAGTGCGAAAAAGAGTGTCGATACGATCATAGATGACGGCATGGCCTTGTTGACTGGCTGTCAACTGGCTGCGGAGGTCGGATATCTCCTGCTCCTGGCATGCAGCCAGTGTAGAGATCTGGGCCTGGACGGAATCAACACGTCCTGGTCCGGAGCCTTCTCCGGTCTCATAAGTGGAGACAGGTACGGGCCCGAAAAATAGCCCGATGATGAGGATGGATGCATGGAAGATGGTATGCTAGGAGGGACCCGGTCCTCCTCCATAGAGGTTGGGGCTAATGTGGCAGATGCTGAGATAGAAAAAGGGTCCTCTAGGAGTACAGCTTCGATGGCTGGGTCATCCTCTGAATCCGAGGCTGACAACCATCCACACTGGGTCGATCGTGGAGATGAACAAACAGCTAGAGTAGGAGCTACTACGGGTAGAAGAGCGAGGATGCAGTAGGCGGAGTCATGATGCTCTGAAATATTATTATTTTAAGTTTGAAGTGAGTATAAGCTTACAAACAAAGAACAATATTATTTTAGATTACATGTTTTATGAAATATATCCATTTTAAACAATTATTATAATGTTTTAAGGTTACAAATATTAATACTTATATATATATATATATATATATATATATATATATATATATATATATATATATATATATATATATATATATATATATATATATATATATATATATATATATATATATATATATATATATATATATATATATATATATATATATATATATATATATATATATATATATATATATATATATATATTAGATTACATGTTTTATGAAATATATCCATTTTAAACAATTATTATAATGTTTTAAGGTTACAAATATTAATACTTATATATATATATATATATATATATATATATATATATATATATATATATATATATATATTATCATTTAAGTAGTTCATTTATCAATTCGTAAGTGCAAGGTTTGGTTTTATATTACCTATATTTTCATTTCAGTATTTTACTATGTAGTATAAAATTTTCAAGTTTAGCATGTCTAACATTTTCCATAGCAATATCTCACTAAACAGTATTAATAATCAAGTTTAGTAATCAATATATATACATTTAGTTCACATAGCATAAAGTGCCCTAAGATCTATATGTTTAACTAATACGGTCCCAAAATAAAATCCCAAAAAGATTTTTATAAGTTATAGTCCAGTTTTAAATAAAAGAAAAATCATTTTGTTTTTATTTTATTTAAAAATTTATCTAGTTCTCTATAACTAATGCTCTGATACCATTCTCTGTGACACCCCGGGTAGGGTCAAAATATGCAGAAATATCCACGGTGATGTCACTAGGGTGGATCGATAGCATATAGTCCATAGAGCATAAGATAAAGAGTTATTTAAATCAGTTTAAATGTTTGATAACAAATAAAATAAAAATTTTTAAAACATGATAGAAGGTGATTGTTTATGCTTCCCAAATAGAACTCCTGACGAGTCCTATGATGCAGATTACTAAGATGTTGGAGAACATGCACACACCACGTACTAACTTCATATTCCTGTGCAAAACATACTAAAGGGGGTCAACATAAAGTTGGTGAATTTACAGATTTTAACAATTAATTGGTTTGGACATACATTAATCATAGAAGTAACAATGCACAAAGCATTCTTACTAAAATGTAGATTACATTTGTTTATTATTAGAAACTGAAGCTTAACCTCCATAGTCCTCAACAGATGTGGACGTAGTGTCTTACAAAAAGACACCCATTCCAGTTTCAACATGGTATACGTCTGTTGTCCAGCCCAAGGCACAGTGAGCATGACTCACCCAGATGGGGATGGTCAATCCCAAATAGATCTATTTATAACATTCGGGCGATTTACAACAATTTAACAGTTCCAATAATAATCATTCATAGTCAAGTTTATACAATCCTGTTATGTCCATTAAGTGTTTGCATATTTTCTTTCCCAAAAGGGAAAGTTTCATCAAAAGCTTATATGGGGCTGTAAACTCATCTGGGAGTAGGAAATAGCTGTTTAATACGAATATCCAAATATAGCTCACGCCAAAGTTATGCCTAATCAAGTAGTACAGTCTTAATAGATAGTACAAAGAACATATATATATGCTTATACAGATTTTAGTCACTTCATTTATGCTACGATATTTATCTAAATAATCGTAGTTCAAGTATCAACAATATTCATTTAAACTTGTTTATATAAGTTTCATTTCTAAGTAAACATAAAATGTTTAACTATTAATATCAGTTAGCATACATGCATTTATAATAATCATTCAACTTACAATTAAGTTTCTTATTTAAGTGGACATATAATGTCTTACTTAAAATATTAATTTACGTTTTCTGTTCAAGTATTATAGTCACTCATTTACTATTAAGTTTCATTATTAAGTAAACATAAAAATTCTACTTAATATTAGTTCACGTTCATAGTTCATGTATTATAATCATTTATTTTAACCTTAATATTAGGTTTCATATTTTAGGTAGACATAAGATTTTCAACTTAAATATTAACATTTAGTTTATCCAACGTTCATATAAATTTTATTTTCTAAAAGTATACGAGTTTATGTATGAGTAATATATATTCATAATTGTTTATACAATTATTTCCTAAAGTAAATATAAATATTTTATTTTGAAAAATAAAATAAAATATTTTATTTAACTTTAGAGTTTCCATAAATTATTTTATCATTTATAAAATAATTTAAACTTAAGAAATTATACATTAATCCTTATGGTCTAAGTATTTAATTATGTTTTATTATAATTAAAAAAGATTTTAGAGTTAGGGCTTGATAATGTTTCAGAATATGGCAAAACTAGTCCCTCCATATTTTAAACAAGTATAACTTTCGGATTTTACATATTTGGTACCTAGGGCTTGTTAAAGTTTCGGCTTATGGCAGATTTAGTCCTCCTAGTTATATGTAGGTTTTGTAACTTTACTAAAATTTCAAAAACAGCCCCTAGGGCTTCTTTAATTTTTGGTAAATTACAAGAATAGTCCTTGGGGTTATAAAATGACACAATAACTTTTAGAAACTTCCCAAAATGGTCCCTAGGGTTTAATTTGCCACGGATAGTATTTATTAAACCCTAGATTTTGGATATTTACATTTTCAGTCCTTGTGTTTACTAGTTTATCAAAACAAGTTTCATAAGTTACGGTTTTAGTCCTTAAGTTTTATAAATTGTCATTTTCATCCAAAAAGTTTTTATAAGTTACATTTTATTATAAAAACTTTTATTTTAACATTCAAACTTTACATGGTCTTATTAAATGGGCTAAACATCTAATGGGTTGTTTTAGTGGGCTTAAATATATCTCAAGTCCACTAATTTATTTAAATGGGCCTTTAAATCATTCATTGGGCTTAAATACATTTTTAAGTCCTTATAATTAGTTAAATGGGCCTAAGTGTAATCTTAAGTCCATTAAGTTACTAAAATTTATTAAATGGGCTTATAGGGTCCATTAAGTTTTGAATTAACATTTCATGGGCTTAAATAGTCCATTAACACTACTTTATATTTTATGTAAGTTTTAACTTAGGATATTCTTATAAACTTATTAGTGGCTTATTCATATTTAGTTTTAAATCTAAATAGTAGAATAAAACTTATAGTTTGTTTTATGTGATGAACCAAGTTAGATCTAGATGTGTTATAAGGTTGCAAGTAAGTCATAAGCCCTAATAGGAGCTTACATCTCACGGCTATAATTAGTTATAGCTTATTAAGATAAGTCAAGTCTCATTTTAAGGTTGCATGTAATTTATAAGTGTTAGAAAAATAGATTTAGCTATGTACACATCAAGAAAATAAGTCACAAGTCCAACATGAGATCTAAACTATGTCTAGACCTAAAAATCAATCATAGATTCATGTACACACATATATAGCTCACGTCTATATTTCTAAATCTTGGTATTTCCAAGATGAACATATTAGCTAGTTTTTAAGTCTTGTAAATACTTACAAAAATACATCATGATTATCTAAGTTACATGCATGTTCCCAAGGTTACCATCATTCTAAGAAAACAATATATAGCTCACGTCTATATTGTTTTCTCCCAATATTCCCATAAGATCTATTAGCTTATTTCATGTTTATCATGTTAAGTTAACACTTATTACTAGATCTAGGTTTATATAAGCATGCATGTACATCTAACCCCTTTCTAGGTCATATGTAACCCACGGCTACATATGTACACATAAGTTACATTTTGTGATTTTTAATATTCCATTTAACATGTAACATTTCATATTCCATTATTCAAACTTAGGAAACAAATCATATGGTCACCATTTATTTTAGCCGTGACCTTTAAGGTCATGGTGTTCATGATCTTTAAGTTACATAGGTTCATTTTATGAGATCTATGATTATTAGTTAACCATAGTCCCATAAAACAAGATTTGTGACCCATGAAACATTTAGATTTATAAAAGGTTTCATATGGTTTTCAAATCTAGTTTAAAACATAGAATACAAATCATATGTTTCTTATTAAAAGATTTTAAATCATGAACATGATTTTTATAAATATGTCATGACCTAGAATGGTCATAGCTTTATCAAATCTTGATTTTAACATGTTATTTACTTGTGTTTATATATGTATGATGATGCATGCATGAAGAAATGAAAGGACATGATGTGTATACCTTTCTTGCCTAAAAGTACCAAGGATGATCTAGATGAACAAGGAGATTTGAGATCTACTCAAGATGATGAAGAAAACCCTAGTTAAAACTAAGTCGTGACCTATAATGATTCGGCTAGGGCTTGTTTACAAGAGAAATGATGCTACCAAATGATTGTAATCAAGATAGGACAGAGATTTAGTTAATTTAATGAATCAACTTTGGATTTTTGTGGCTTGTAGCCGAAATGTAGAGAGAGAGATGAAGAGAGAAGTGAGATTGCATGTATGAGAATGGGAATGTGTGTGTGTTTCGGCTTAAAGAGGAGAGAGGGAAAGGGAATGCAAAAGGTATGATTGCCTAGGTAAGAACAATTGTGCCAAGTGTTGTCTTTTGTGTTTCCCATGCATCACTTTTCCTTCCACATGCCCTTGGTGCCGTGTAAGGCTATCTAAAAGGGCAGGGTGGGCTTGTGTTGGGCCTATGTTGGGCTAGAGCACAATCTTAGGCTAGTCCATGAGAGTTAAGTGAGCTCTTATTCTTCATGTACACACATATACATGGCTACATTACCTATTGTAGTATATTTACAAATTTTTATTAAGTGTTGTATATTTCAAATATTAGGTATACATCTTACTACTTGTTATCCCTAGTTTTAGGTACATGGTTTAGGCTATGTAACTTATTTATAACCAATATAGATGTAAAGGTATAAGTACATGAGTATGTGTTCTAAGATTAATGGGTGAAATTTCATCACATAAATCATGGTAAAATCATGAATTTTACATTAATGCACAAACTTACACATTGGGGGGCCAAATCACAAATTCTTGCAACCAAGGGGGACCAAAAGTGAAAATCTTGCAATGTGATATTTAGGTTGACCTTAGTCAACCCCCCTGTTTATTCATTTCATCTCAAACACATCACAACTCCTCTTTGTCGCCATTGTTAAAGGTCTTCCAACTTTGTTTGTGTGCTAATCTGCTGCTATAACATCTAGGTATTCATCACAGACATGTTATTTCCATGATTATCTAATGCTTATCATTACAAACGAGACCTAAGTCTCGATTAACAGTTCAAGGTTTCGATTTGCTTTATGCTTAAAAGGTGTAATTGATAGGGGGAAATGTTGTTCTAGCATGTATAAACATAGGACTTGAACAGTTTTGCTTAAAACGTGGCCTATGTCTCGAAATCGAAAGTTAAAAAGTTGTCTAGTTATATCCGTCCCAGATTCCGATGGGGATTCCGATGGGTGATTCCGATGGGTGATTCTGATGGGTGATTCCGATGGGTGATTCCGATGGGTGATTCCGATAGGTGATTCATATGGATTCATTTCGATGGATTCATTCCGATGGATTCATTTCGACGGATTCATTCCGATGGATTCATTCCGATGGATTCATTCCGATGGATTCATTCTGATGGATTCATTCAGATGGATTCATTCCGATTGATTCATTCCGATTGATTCATTCTTACGGATTCATTCGGATGGATTCATTCCGATGGAGTCATTCCGATGGGTCGTTTATTGCGATGGATATTCACATTCCGATAGACTTATTGACATTGTGATAGATAGACTCTGCGATAAGTGGACTTATATACTTTGTGATATGTTTGTCGTTGTTAAGTAATATGTTTCTCATAACTGTTAAGATAGCAAGCTTCCACCTTATGCATTCGCCTTAGATGACTATTCGGGTTTTTTTTAAGACTTTAGAATTAGGGCCTTTAATACGAACACAAGTTTGATTGGAGTTAATTAAATTTTTCTCATAAGAATACTTGAAAGGTTTCTTATTACAAAAATTCATCTTATTTTATAAGTTGATAGTTCTGTAAACAAAAGAGATAAAATTATTAATTCCATGTATTGTGTTTTGTTCTCAGGCAATGGAAGCAACCGCTGAGTTCAAACCTACTGAGGTTGAGGTTTTGCCAACACCTAATGAGGTTGAGGTTTTTCCAACACCTACTGAGGTTGAGGTTTTGCCAACACCTACTGAGGTTGAGGTTTTGCCAACACTTTCTGAGGTTGTAGTAATGCCTAGGCCTACTGAAGTGGTTGTTGAACTTCATCGTCATCTTTCTACTAGTTCTCCTAGAGAAATAGTGGTCATGATAACCAGGAAACCCAAATCCTCAAGGAACTAAAGCTAGGTTGTTATGTCCCTAGAAGAAAATGTCTGTGCTATACAACCATGACTTTAGGTTTTAATCTGAATGTATGATTGTATTTCATATGAACGTTGTCTGTATTATCTTAACGTGTTTAGATAATATGTGATGACATTTGTTGTGCTATACTCACCATGCTACGAATTTTCATGGATAATGCGATGTATATGTTTATATATATATATATATATATATATATATATATATATATATATATATATATATATATATATATATATATATATATATATATATATATATATATATATATATATATATATATATATATATCAATTGTGTTTGTTTTATCTTAAGTAGGAACTACGTCAATCACCGAAGAACAACAACAACAACTAGACCTCGCACTAGTTCCACTCAGTGCCCGACTACCACCTGTAGAGAATAATTCTCGTCTGAAAGACGACTTTGATCCAAATTTTGAAACTTTCAAAGTCGCGATGGATATCCTAGACATGTCACCGGTAAAGGACGCCCTTAGATCCACTGCATCAGTTCCCGAAGTTTATATTCACGAGTTTTGGGCCACAGCATCGATCTCACCGGCAGAACAATTATCTAAGAGGTCTATCACTTTCAAGATCAACAAGAAGAAATTGACTCTCGATTTAACTTAATTCATGCAATTTTTCAAGTTCCCTAGGTTACAAAAAGGACAAAAGTATGTGCCTAACCCAAACACAGATGAAATGCTTTAGAGTAATTAGAGCTCTGAACTATGAGGGTGATTCATAATCTATCTCAATTTTACACTTCACACATCGGGCAACCGTGGAAAGCAATCGTCACTATCATCACTAAGTGCCTCACTTCAAAGGCTCGTGGATTTGACGAAATGAGACCCCCTCAGGCTCATGTATTTTGGGGTCTCTACACTGCATCTAAAGTGGATTACGCTCTATTACTTTGGGAAGAATTCTGCTACCAGTTCACCAGCACCAAGAAGAAGTCGATGCATCTTCCATTTCCACGGTTCACAAAACTTATCATCGACCATTTTATGAAGAGTGTCCCAGATATTGACAAGCGTGGGAATTTATTTTGTAATACATCAGACCAAGACTACGTGTTGGATCATATGGGTGAATACAATTATTCTACTAAGTACTCACTGCGTCCAGCCTTGGTGCTCGATGCAATAATCAATGAAGGGATCAAGGACAGTGAACCTTACAAACAAATGCTTAAGGATATTGAAGCACAAATTAAAAGATCAAACGAAGTCCATCTGAAAAGCAAAAGGGTAAAAGGAAAAAGACTGTTGTCAAGCACCAAAAGACTTCTTCACCCAAAGAAAAAGGCAAGACTAAAGGGAAAGGGAAACTCCGTGATGAAGATGCAGAAGAAGAAGATTCTACATCATTAATGTCTGAAGAAAAACAGATGAGAATAGCACGTCAGAAAAGCAGGATGGCGGCACTAGCAAAGAAAACAGGTAGTGGTTCTAGATTAAAAACTCCTTCAGAATTAGCCCTGGAAGCTTTTGGAGATCCAGACAACTCAAATGATGAAGAAGAACAATATTTTAGACTAGAGGAAAGAACCACAGACCAAATAAACCAAGATGATGATATCGTAGATGATTATATCAACTATGATTATGAAGACCAATCTTTAGGAGGTGGAGGAGAAGATATGGAAATATTCATGTACAAGGACATCAACCTTAGCAAACTACTTCCAACTCCTTCAGCAATGATAGCATCAGAAGACGCTCATATGACGGTGTTTCCTAACCAACAACAAACACCTCCTCCACCACCAGTATTTAGCACTGTCGTGACAACCGTCCCCCTGATTGAACCCACAATCGAAACCGTACAACCAGTATTAACTACCATCCAAAAACCAGTACGAACCACCGCCCAAGTGATTGCACCAACATCGCCATCAATCATCCAACAACCAGTACCAACCACCGCCCAAGTTATTGCACCAACACCGCCATCGATCATCCAACAACCATTACCAACCACTGCCCAAGTGATTGTACCAACATTGCCACCAATCCTCGAACAACCTGTACTAACCACCACCCAACAACTTGTATCATCCACAATCCCTCTAACACTTGTGGTAACACCTCCACCATCAACAATACAACAAGTACCATCCACCTCCAATCCATTTCTCATGGTCAATGATCCACTTATTCAGCACTTCCAAAAACAATTGGAAGATCAGGCAAAACAGATTGCACTTCTGACATCATGTATCACTAAGCCTGCTACAAAAGCTGTCATAGAACAAAAACGTGGGTACTCCAAACTTGACGATACATACGCCGGCGTCTTAAAACTTCAAGAGCAACATAAGGAGTTCATTGCCGAAAAGGAAGCACGTGACAAAGAAAACAATGCCTTCATCGACTCCATCAATGATACTATGACGAACATCATTCAAATTGAAGTTAGGTCATGTGTACATCAGGAGCTTCCAGCACTATTAACTAAAGGCCTTACCGACCTGGAGTTAATGTAGACTTTGGAGACTCGATTAACCAAGAGTGAGTCACCAAAAACAAAAGCTCAACATAAATTACAAAGAGCTCTTGCTAAAGCAATACTGGAAGCTTCTAACACATCACCATTGGAAGACACTGAAGTTCCCCAATCTTCAAAGAAAAGGAAACGTCAGAAGCCTGAAAATGAAGATGAGAAAGAAGATGAGGAAGAAGAAGAAGAGGATGAGGAGGAGGAAGAACATTCTGATAAGAATGAGGAAGAAGAGGATGATGACGAGGATGAGGATGAAAGGGAAGACGAGGATGAGGATAATGATGGGGATGACGATGAAAACAAAGGGAATGGTGAAGAATTTGAGGAATCCAAGAAAGGTGGGGAGGATGAGGAAGAAGGTGATGCAGGTACAAAAGAAAAGGTTGGTGAAAACAAAGACGATGACAAGAATGATGAAACCAATGACAGCAACATGGAGGATTCACCATGCATATCACTAACTAGTGATGATGGCAATAGAGAAAACCGTCAAAAGAATCTCTATGGCCAATTCATCTCCAGAGAATCTTCATCAAAAGACACAGGTAAGTCAACTGAACCGGTTCTTACTAATTTATCACAAGAAGAACTTGTGCTCGAAGACGAACCAACACCGTCTGTGGAACATCACTCTCCACCTCCTACACCTATTCAGCATCACACAGACACAGACACATGTATGTCTTCTGAACTGGTTCCTACTACTGTTTCATCAAGAGCACCTATAGAACATATGCACGAAGACGAAACTATGCAAGAAGACGAACTGATACCGTCTGTGATACATCACTCTTCACCTCAACATTACATCGATATGGATATTGAAGACATAAATCAACCAGATCTTGAGTTTGCTGATACATTCAATATTGACGAGACTGTTCAAGAGCAGCCATGGGTTACACAGGCAGCAACTACACGTACAATCTCTGACAATGAAAAGGCGGATCTTACACAATTTCTCAATAATCCAATCGACTTATCTGGATTCCTCATGGAAAAATATGGAGTACCTACCATGGATACAAATACACTCCAAACGACGATTAATGACAAGAACTTTTGGGCTTCCATGCACATTGCCAAAAATGAGGGAGAATATCATTTAAATGAGCTCATGAAAGAAATCAAATCAACGGCGTCAGGTGAACAAGCTTGTGACAACCGTGGTTTTGGGTTTGTCACTTGGTCTTACTTTTAGGTTATTTTATGTGTGCTTACTTGAATTGTGTGTTTACGTGTTTATTTTGTGTGAACGAGGTTGGTGTGGTTATCGTTTATGAGTATAGAGTACTCATAAGTAAATCGAGGAACGGTTATTTCATGTTCATGAGCTCACAAGTGGTGAATATGAAATGAAAATGGTGATATTGTGGTGTTTACGTATACGTATAAGTATTATAGTAATAGTATTTTTTTAGGATTTACGGTTTAGCATTTAGAGGTCTCGGGTGAGGTAATTATCCATATGAATATTTTTTGGGATGGTTTTAAGTCATTTAGGACTTAGTTATAAAGTTTATTTCAAAATTTGAGATTTTTTTTAAAAGTGTATATTTTACGTCTTTTACAGTAAACCGCGTAAAAACTGACTAGTTTTACGGTTTTGGGGTTTTGGAGGCTTTAGGAGCTGAAATAAATTAAGGAAAATTAAGGTAATATTATTAATACATATATTAATAATAAAAAGAAAAAAAACGAAAATTAAGGGGTGTTAGTCGGTTTGGACGCAAGAAAGAAAGAAAAAAAGAAAAAAACGAGACAAAAGGAAAGTGGGTTGTATTGGGCTAGGATTCTTGAAAAAAAAAACTATATAAGGATTTTAAGTAGATCAAATCCATCATAATCCCTGGAGAAAAAAAATAAAGGTCGACGGTTTGGGAGTGTTTTTAGGGTTTTCATGGTTTTTTTTCATCTTCCATTAAATTAAAGGTAAAACCTTCTTAAATCTTTTTAATTAAATTGTTTTTATGTTTAATTGATCATCTTATGATGGATTTAGGTTAGGTTTAATTTTAAAAACAGTGAATTAATGTTATAATAATGAGTTCATAATGATTACATAAATTAGGGCTTGTAATTAGAGGGATTAGGGTTAATTAATGTGGTTGTTTTTGTTAAACCCGTTTTTAAAAACTGGGCAGAATTTTGAGTCAATTGTTTTGATCATATCGGGAGTTCTAGGAACATTCAAGATGCGATCAAACTATCCCTGGATAGGTAATTGAGTTGGCTTTCTAAATCAAGAAACGAGAACTAAATTGGAGGTCGGGAAGTGGGTCAAAAACAGGTTTCAACAGTCGGAGGTCAAAACAGTTTTGAATTCAGCATGTTTTCTTTTTAAGTTTTGGGTTGTTTGGGGTACTTAGGGTTACATTGGGATCTTCTCACGAACATGAGAGATGGCTTATATATTGTAGTAAGGATCTGCACTTGGGCTAAGATTGTGGTTTAGGGTAAGACCCTCTAATGGTAATGAACTTTTCATACGTTTAAAATCAGTGAATTCTGGATAGGTAGCAATATATACACATATATCTGGGCCTTAACAGTAGCTTTAAGGTTAGGGCAAGTGGGAGGTTTTAGCTAACATGAATAAAAGTGTGAATATTCCTTTTACAAGAACCATGGGTATGCTTAAGTGGACGTTTGAGTTAAAGTTTTGAGACCTAAAACTGGGACTGTTTTGTGTAAAATTATGAACGGGATAGCTATTAAACTTAACCAAGTTAGGGACTTGTTAAGGAAGGTTAATGGGGTGATTAGAGCTTAAAAATGAGGTAATTATACGGGAATAGACAAGATGTCCATCATAGGTTGATGAGCCATCTTAGTGATTGGTTCGTGTATTGATTTCGTGTTTTTGGTTTGTTAGTTTGTTGCTAGTGCGAGGACTTGTGAAGAAGCTATCAGGTGAGTTTCATAGTCCCATGTTTATTATTGATTTTGACTTCCAGATGGGATGGAAGAGACACTGTGTTGAGTTATTTCTAAATTGTTGCTGTGAATGTTTTTATGGTTGTGATGGACTTGTGTGTACACTTATGTGATTAACTGCTATGTGATTCTTGATTGTGTATGATTTGGATCGGGGGACACGTGCCGTCTTAGTTATTGTGGTTTGACAAGGTAGTGGCCTTGTGGTTTGACAAGGTAGTGGCCTTGTGGTTTGCCAAGGTAGTGGCCTTGGGATAGGTACATAGTGTGATCATCTATGGTACCATGATGTTGTTTGGCAAGGTAGGAGCCTTGGATTGGTTTGGTATGATTAATCTTGATTGATAGTTGTTAATCCATATTTGTAGCACATTGTCCATATGTTATTGTGTTGATGGTTGTTACTCACAGCTTGTAATTGATTTAGCGTTGGAGTCTAAACCTATGACTCTCACCAACTTTATGTTGACGTGTTTTAGTGTCTCTTTCAGGTGATACTATGGTTAAGCATGAGAACATAAGTGGCTAGGATTGGAGAAGCTTAGGAATGCATATAGAAGGAGAATCCCTGTTTCCTTCTTAGTTTTTATTTGTTCTTTTAATAAGTGATACTGTGGCACACATATATTTGTTTGGTTATGTTATTTGTTTGTCTTGGGTAAGCGGTAGGACTGTTACCTACTTACCTAGACTCCTGAGTCTGATGAGATATTGTCATGACTTTGTGTCTTCATCTTATGACATTTCTTATTTCATATAGTTATCTCTATAGACACGCCATGTTGTGATGATATCCATACGTCGCACCCCATATTCCGCCATGGTGGGGTGTGACAGAATGGTATCAGAGACAATGGTTATAGAGAATTAGGTTGCCTAGTCGTGTAGCCTAGTCTATAGCTTAAGGGTCCCTGCATATAGGCGTCATAGGAGTATGTGTGCATTTTATAGTAATTGATGTGTTTGAATATTATTTTCGCAGTATTTGTTAGGTTATGAACTACTATGGTTCATACTTAACTACATGTTATTTTCTTTACGAGTTTTGATTAGTGTGGGTGGAACCATGGTCGTATACGCTAGTCATTGTTGGATTTCGCTTAATTATGTTTTCATGTTCTTTATACATTTTGAATTTTGTCTACGCTTGTTCAGCTGGACTACGAGTTTATGTGTTTCGTGCATTGGCTATGTTATTTTAATACATGGGGTTTTGGATCTTATCTTGTGTGGTTATGTGCTTGTGAGTTGTTGGATTATGTGTTATGTGTAGTATTAATTTCTTATAAGTGTCATCATAGGAGGGAGTACATTGGTGAAAGGGAACATGTATAATTATGGAGGCCTACATAATTATATATGTGCCACAACACCACTGGACTTTCAAGTATGATTGCATGAAAGAGAGTTAATACATGCTTGTATAGTATATGTTGGATGGATTTGAGTGTATGTACGCTTATGCCTATGTATATAAAATTATTTTCTACTTACCGGTTGTATTCTTGGGATGGTTGCTAGCTCGTTTCTCTTTGAGATGTTCAACTTCTGTAGTAGCGCATTTCTCGGGTCCTCATTTCACGTGTTTGTTTGTACGGTACTTTTGGCGTGAAGGATTTTGAGATGGTGGAGATTTATTTTTGGGGTAACGATGTCTTTTGTCTCGAGTTATACATGGTAAAAAAATAGAACTTGCAAATTGAAAAAAAAATAGTTGTTGGTAGTCGATGAAATAAGGAAGTGTCGGGATCATGTTTCAAATAAGGTGGAATATAAATTCTTTAACATATAAGCATGACACGGTTATTTTAAAATATTTTGGTTTTGATCACCTAAAGCTATTGTTCTTAAGTTAAAAATTTTGTTCTTATTTAGTGAAATATGTTAAAATCATGTAATTAATAGAGTTTTAATTTTCTGGGATTAAAATAAATTAGGTTCTAGTTTTGGTAATTAATGGGGGGTTTTAGGGTTTAAAAATCGTTTTTTTTTGGTATAAATCGGAGTAGGCGGAAACTGTCGCGAATCTGTCAAAATATGTCGCTAACTGTCAGAAACTGTCGCTAATGCCTAGGCAGATTTTGAGAAAAATCGTTTTGGTCATAACTTATTCGTTTTTAAAGATTTTTAGGTGATTCAAAAGCCTAAAATTATGTACTCGGAACATACTTTTCAAATATTCAGAAAGTTTTGTAATTGGAAGTCAGTAGATTGGTCGAATTAATTGTTCAAGTGTTGAGTTCAAGGTTAATTTTCGGACAACATGGTTTAAACTCGTGTTTTGGGTATTTTGCGGTAATGAACACTTGGAGGGTTAACATAGAGATGAGTTGGGAAGGAATTTTAGAGTTCTTTAGAACTTATTATACTTGGTTATATTTTGATGAGTTTTGATTTATGGTATTTATGAGTAAGACTGAAATCGGGGTGACACTTTTAAACACGTTGAGTTATGTGACGGCTCCTAACTTGGTTTCAAGACAGTTCTTGTTTGATGAGTTGCGAGATTTAGTTAGGTTGGTTACATAACTTTATGGTTTTGATAAGTTTCCTCGCGGACGGTTAAGGCTCATGTGTTGTTGGTTGAGATTATTTTCGTGTAAACTGAGTTCACGTTTGAACGTGAAGGTTTTATCAGGGATATGCATCCTCCTTTGTTTTCTGAGAATAAGTTTGAGTTTGGGAGTGAATCTCGGGACGAGATTTCTATTAGGAGGGAGTGATGTGACAACCGTGGTTTTGGGTTTGTCACTTGGTCTTACTTTTAGGTTATTTTATGTGTGCTTACTTGAATTGTGTGTTTACGTGTTTATTTTGTGTGAACGAGGTTGGTGTGGTTATCGTTTATGAGTATAGAGTACTCATAAGTAAATCGAGGAACGGTTATTTCATGTTCATGAGCTCACAAATGGTGAATATGAAATGAAAATGGTGATATTGTGGTGTTTACGTATACGTGTAAGTATTATAGTAATAGTATTTTTTTAGGATTTACGGTTTAGCATTTAGAGGTCTCGGGTGAGGTAATTATCCATATGAATATTTTTCGGGATGGTTTTAAGTCATTTAGGACTTAGTTATAAAGTTTATTTCAAAATTTGAGATTTTTTTTAAAACTGTATATTTTACGTCTTTTACGGTAAACCGCGTAAAAACTGACTAGTTTTACGGTTTTCGGGTTTTGGAGGCTTTAGGAGCTGAAATAAATTAAGGAAAATTAAGGTAATATTATTAATACATTTATTAATAATAAAAATAAAAAAAACGAAAATTAAGGGGTGTTAGTCGGTTTGGACGCAAGAAAGAAAGAAAAAAAGAAAAAAACGAGAAAAAGGAAAGTGGGTTGTATTGGGCTAGGATTCTTGAAAAAATCTATATAAGGATTTTAAGTAGATCAAATCCATCATAATCCCTGGAGAAAAAAAATAAAGGTCGACGGTTTGGGAGTGTTTTTAGGGTTTTCATGGTTTTTTTTCATCTTCCATTAAATTAAAGGTAAAACCTTCTTAAATCTTTTTAATTAAATTGTTTTTATGTTTAATTGATCATCTTATGATGGATTTAGGTTAGGTTTAATTTTAAAAACAGTGAATTAATGTTATAATAATGAGTTCATAATGATTACATAAATTAGGGCTTGTAATTAGAGGGATTAGGGTTAATTAATGTGGTTGTTTTTATTAAACCCTTTTTTAAAAACTGGGCAGAATTTTGAGTCAATTGTTTTGATCATATAGGGAGTTCTAGGAAATTCAAGATGCGATCAAACTAGCTCTGGATAGGTAATTGAGTTGGCTTTCTAAATCAAGAAACGAGAACTAAATTGGAGGTCGGGAACTGGGTCAAAAACAGGTTTCAACAGTCGGATGTCAAAACAGTTTTGAATTCAGCCTGTTTTCTTTTTAAGTTTTGGGTTGTTTGGGGTACTTAGGGTTGCATTGGGATCTTCTCACGAACATGAGAGATGGTTTATATATTGTAGTAAGGATCTGCACTTGGGCTAAGATTGTGGTTTAGGGTAAGACCCTCTAATGGTAATGAACTTTTCATACGTTTAAAATCAGTGAATTCTGGATAGGTAGCAATATATACACATATATCTGGGCCTTAACAGTAGCTTTAAGGTTAGGGCAAGTGGGAGGTTTTAGCTAACATGTATACAAGTGTGAATATTCCTTTTACAAGAACCATGGGTATGCTTAAGTGGACGTTTGAGTTAAAGTTTTGAGACCTAAAACTGGGACTGTTTTGTGTAAAATTATGAACGGGATAGCTATTAAACTTAACCAAGTTAGGGACTTGTTAAGGAAGGGTAATGGGGTGATTAGAGCTTAACAATGAGGTAATTATACGGGAATATACTAGATGTCCATCATAGGTTGATGAGCCATCTTAGTGATTGGTTAGTGTATTGATTTCGTGTTTTTGGTTTGTTAGCTTCTTGCTAGTGCGAGGACTTGTGAAAAAGCTATCAGGTGAGTTTCATAGTCCCATGTTTATTATTGATTTTGACTTCCAGATGGGATGGAAGAGATACTGTGTTGAGTTATTTCTAAATTGTTGCTGTGAATGTTTTTATGGTTGTGATGGACTTGTGTGTACACTTATGTGATTAACTACTATGTGATTCTTGATTGTGTATGATTTGGATCGGGGGACACGTGCCGTCTCAGTTATTGTGGTTTGACAAGGTAGTGGCCTTGTGGTTTGACAAGGTAGTGGCCTTGTGGTTTGCCAAGGTAGTGGCCTTGGGATAGGTACATAGTGTGATCATCTATGGTACCATGATGTTGTTTCGCAAGGTAGGAGCCTTGGATTGGTTTGGTATGATTAATCTTGATTGATAGTTGTTAATGCATATTTGTAGCACATTGTCCATATGTTATTGTGTTGATGGTTGTTACTCACAGCTTGTAATTGATTTAGCGTTGGAGTTTAAACCTATGACTCTCACCAACTTTATGTTGACGTGTTTTAGTGTCTCTTTCAGGTGATACTATGGTTAAGCATGAGAACATAAGTGGCTAGGATTGGAGAATCTTAGGAATGCATATAGAAGGAGAATCCCCGTTTCCTTCTTAGTTTTTATTTGTTCTTTTAATAAGTGATACTGTGGCACACATATATTTGTTTGGTTATGTTATTTGTTTGTCTTGGGTAAGCGGTAGGACTGTTACCTACTTACCTAGACTCCTGAGTCTGATGGGATATTGTCATGACTTTGTGTCTCCATTTTATGACATTTCTTATTTCATATAGTTATCTCTATAGACAAGCCATGTTGTGATGATATCCATACGTCGAGCCCCATATTCCGCCATGGTGGGGTGTGACAAAGCTCCAGTACTTCTCTTACTAACAGCTTTGGTTATTGCCGCAACCAAGCACCTTACAATGCAGTACATTGTCAATCGTGATCTGGATTACTTAGAATACAGCGCGAACAGGCATGTTAAATCATTAACAATGGGCAAGGCAGTAAACTTGGAGGATGTTCCTTGGATTGAAGATAAGGTTCCAGACCTATGGAACAAAAATCTTGTCAAGGAATACGATCAATATGCAGAATTAGGTATCTCACATTGGCGGGGCAAGATGAGGTCGGCTTACTACTTCTATAGTCATAACAAATCAGGTACACTCATAATTTCAAAGCGTAGATTCACAAGCATACAGGGATTTAGTTTTCTACATATATTCGGGTATTCGTACTTGAAAGATATCATATTCAAGCGGGAAGACAGTAAGATTTATAGTGTAAGTGAAGGGGATCTTCAATTCCTACGACTTGAAGATATTGAAGATTTTCTACTTATCTTGGCTCAAGGCAAGGTCCCTCACTTAGAACTTGATGAAGTCATTGCCCTATTTTCCAACATTCGCCAATATACTCGAAGAGTTGTGATCAAGCATTGGGTTGAAGACTTACAACGCCCATGATTCGTTTTCACCAAGACAAGAAGCCATATATGGGTACACTCCAACCAGAGATGGGCATATTCTACCTGAATGAAGCAGAGGTCAAGCAATACATGCGATTATCAGAACTGCACAAATTCAGCGATGGTACTCTCAAGCATGTACGTGACAAGCTGTTGATGCTCAACTCAGGTCAAGGCCTTCCAGAAGTAAAGTATGATTGGGTAGGCAGGTTTAAAAGGGGTGCCAAATACACCATCCAGAAGATTGAGGAGAAGTTAAATGGATAGACGGTTGATCCGTAGTATCGAACGATTCGTGGGTAGCAGACCGATGGAGCTCACCATAGGCTTATGGAACGATCCATTTAAAAGTGTTGATCGTACTACAATCCGGTCAACTCCATACACTCACTTGTGAATATGTATATATATAATATGTGCATTAGGATTTTGTGGCTTGTTGTAGTGTGAAAGTATGATATTTTTCAAGAATTTCTCATGAGATTCTAAATCTTTCAAAATATATTGTACTCAAACACTACAACTAACCCTCATTAAATTGAGGGGGAGCATTAATATGTTCTATGGCCATCAACCAATTTCATTTTGTTACCCAAAGACCAGTTAATCCATTAATATCCAAAATATTGGTGATTAACATTTTGGACAAGGGGAGAAAATGGGATTAAGGAGACTTGTAATTATACGTGGCTAAAAATGAAAAAAGCTGAATAGAAAATCTAACTTGATATGTGCTATGCATATGTTAAGGGGGAGCATTTTTTGTGTCAAAAAAACACTGAAGGTACAAAATATCTGGATATTTATATCACAAGTACCACAGTGATTTTAAGGAATTTGCATGAGACGAATACTTACCTAAAACACACTTAACTCACGACGGTTGTGGTGACAAAAGGGTGGTAGGATTAGGTACTAGTCCGATGATTCTTCTAGAATCGGAGGAATCTTCCCAAGGACAATTCCATAGTTAGAAAATAGAGGTCCTTAGGAAAGATGGGGAATGGATTGTGAACGTAGCTGAATTCTGACCAAGTACTGATGCTAACACTGGAACAATTACAACAAGGTGCTAGTGATGAGGTATTGGTAAGCGTTGAAAGGGTTGAAGAATGAAAAAGAAATGTAAAGATAAAAGGTGTAAACAAAGAAGACCTCCTTACAACTTAGGCAGAAATCGGGTCAACTCATCTTGAAGACGAAAGTATCATAGACCTAGTGATGCGATGCATAACCCCTCCCATCCAACTCAAATATCTCTCAAAATATATTTTTTTAATATCACGGAGTTCAACACGTTATCTATTGGTTTATTCACTCCGAATAAATTGATATTGAAGAGGTGGCAATCCTCTCTAGCCTCCGATCACCAAAACAAAATGCACTATTGAGTCTAGAGACATGAGATCATCAAAAGTCTCATTAGGACATAATTTTAAAAAGAAATATTTTTATGAGTCCTACGCAATATTCTTTTAATATTGCCAGAACATCTGAGTGATACGAAACTATTACAATGAAGATGGAAATCCTACTTGAGCCAACATCAAACAAGCTCATGGTAGGTAACACGTACGGTTCTTTAAGAACTAATCTTGTGATAACTGGAAAGAAACAATGGTTTGACTCTTAATTGAGATTAAACTTGTTTCAGTGCCTCTACGCAAAATCTAAGTGATCTTGCCAGAACACTCAGAGTGACACTCTTTAATGTTCATAGTGAAGAGTGAAAATCCTTCTACTGTCAACATTAAACAGCACTACGGTAGGTGACAAGCAAGATTCTATCAGAATCAAGCTCGTGACAACTGGAAAGCAATGATGGTGAAAATCTTAATTGAAATTCACTTGTTTCAGGATTCATGAATTGACGGCTTCAATCATATGGATATCTCTTATCCAAATGATTCACTCTTTATGTTCGCAGTCAGCTTTGGATGGTCGAATAAAGAGAATGGGTTTACCCGCGAAATCTTGTCAAGGAGATCTTTAATTAGAGCTACATGTCACAAGTGCGATATTTATTATCGTCCAATGGTCTTCACCGACCGGAGGTAAAATGATACCGAGTCATAATAAAATGTCAAGGCCATTTTATTTGTGTCTTATTATGTTGCTGCATTTGAAGACGGTGGCGTTGAGGTGTACCAGCTGAAGTCGTCCTCACATAATTATTCCTTCTACATCAAATACTTCAGCAAATTCAAGAAAGTCTGACCTAAAAGTCTTTCGCTGTATCAACTCTGAAACTTTCAAGATTTCAACAAAGGATAGGTTTGTGGGACATGAAGTCACGAAGAGGCGAACATCACAAGAAGGATAAGACTACGCGTGAATGGCCAAAAGAACATGTTCTAAGCCAAAGCCAGATGATAATCAACACATATTCACAAGAATGAAGTAAAGAAAAAGAAGAAAAGAGAAAGTGGACTACGCGCACGAGAACGAAGATCTAACATGCTAGATTAGGACTTCATAATTTGGAGTGACCTCCCTTTAGGGGAGATTGTTAGAAATATGTTTTTTGTATTTAGAAAGTCTCAGTCACTCCAACAATATAGTTAAGAGCTCGTAGTGTAGTTTAATTATAGTTGATGTTAGCCCGACCCATGAGCATGTTCATGGGTCGGAGGCCCAAGTCCACTAAGAGACTTGGGTATATTAACCCCTTTCCACCATGGAAAGGGGTGTTGGTTGTTTCATTTCTTACATAATACATTTCACATTTTCTATCATCTCTCTCTCTACTTTCTCTCTCTAGAAACAACAACCCTCTTGATAGATCTTAGATTACCATCATTCTACAATTTTAGGAACTAAGCCACATAACAAAACTCCTTATGAGCTTTTGACTGGTACGAAGCCTACCATAAGCTATATAAAACCTTTTAGGTGTCATGTCTAAATTCTGAATACTCGTGACCATTTGGGAAAGTTTGATGGAAAGTTTGATTCAGGTTATCTAGTTGGATATTCAGTGAAAAGTCGAGCATATAGGGTCTATAACTTAGAATCAGGCATGGTAGAAGAAAATGCCCATGTTAACTTCTTGGAAAATAAACCCAATGTCCTAAGTATAGGATATGCTTGGATGTTTGATCTAGATTATCTGACTAATTCTATGAATTATTATTCTATGCAAGAAGACTGTCAAACTAACAATGAAGGTTCAGAGGAAGTTACTACAAGTACAAGTAAACAAGAGAAAGAGTCTACTTCCTCAGACTTTGAGGATGATAGAGATGCAAACATATTTGTGCCAATCTTAACTCCTGCTTCACCTACATTGTCCATCCCAAATAAAAAGTAACCAGTAACATCAAGAGTTGATCGTGCCTCACATGATGAAATTTAGAGGCTTATGGATCAAGAAAAGAAAGCACATTTGGAGTCACAGGGGTCAGCGGTACATCTTCATACCAGCGGTACATCACATCCAAGTACTGCTCAGCATGATTCATCAAGTACTGCTGATTCACTTGAAGATATTCATCAGTCTATGGATGATGAAGATATATATATATATGCAAGTCCAAAGGAAGGAATCTTCTCAAATTCTTTCTGTGATGAGGAGGGTGCAACAACTGACTTTAACAACATGGAATCCATAATTCCAGTCAGTTCTATTCCCACTCACATAGAAAACACGAATCATCATATGGATCAAATCATTGGAGATTCTAAATTGGTTGTGCATACTAGAAGACAAGCTGAAGCTAGCAATGAAGCCCATGCACTTATCAGTTATGTCAAGCAACAACAGAGGACAAATAATAAGGATATACAACACGGCCTGTTTGCTTGCTTTCTATCACAAATAGAGCTCAATAACATTTCTCAGGCTCTTGGAGATGAAAGTTTGGTTGATGATATGCAGGATGAGCTCATGCAATTTGAATTGCAAAAGGTTTGGATTCTTGTTGACTTATTATCTAGAAAAAGAGTTATTGGTACTAGATGGGTCTACAAGAATAAAAATGATGAAAGAGGTATTGTAGTTAGGAACAAGGCAAGATTTGTTGCCCAAGGCTATAGATAGGAAGAAGGTCTTATTTGGATATAGGTAAATTTATTGTTCTACGTAATACAATATATTACTCACAAAAAACGAGAAAAACGATACATACTATAATAATAGAAAAATAACAAAACTTTCCGAGGACAGAAAGGGTCTTCAAATCAACGATCAACAAATGTCCACGAAACGAATCATACACAAGATCCCCGGCAGCGGCGCCAAAATTTTTGATGTAAAGTGGAATGTATATGTGATAATTAAGATACGTTATAGGGTAAATTAGACAATTGCCTTTAGGAAAAAGTAACAGACTAAAATTACCAAAGACGGATTCAATTAAACACGTTGGTGAACCAAGTTCGTTGTAAACGAAGATCGAGTGAATTTGAGACGTATGGTATCGATTTGGACACTTGATTCGAATTGGTTTTCGGATTTTAAAACTAAAATTAATTCTACCAATTTAAAACCTAAGTGCATGAATCGTTACCCACTATTATAAATCTAAAAATAATTATTTAAAAATTAAAGCTATTTTAAAATTTAAACTAATTAAATAAAATCAAACCTAACTATTTTAAAAGAGTAATTAACTTTCTAAAATTGATAAAACATTTTTTATTTTTATTTTTTTATATATTTTGTTTTTATTTAATTTTTTTATTTAATCTTAATAAAAGAAATATTATAAAATGATTTAAAATGTAAAATAGAGTATTTAAACTAGATAAAATCTGACATCTAATTTAAACTAATCTATATTAAGTCTGATTAATGAAACTCATCACAAAAAGATGACCAGCTCAGTTGGTAGGAGCTCTGGTCAGTTAAAGGGGAGGTCACGAGGTCGAGACCTATGAGTGGCGTCATTTTTGGTAATTATTATTTTTGCTTCTACTTAACAAAGTTATACTTCCAAACGTCCACTAAATACAGTTAAGCAAATCCAGAAATCAAAATCTAAGTAAATTAAAATGATACAGCAAATCAAATCTCCTTTCAACAGATTTATAACAGCAGGCAATTCTAGCAATCCAAACTTATCAGCAGACTATCAAAATCATATAAAAGTCCATAGCAATCATCCAACAGTAAATGGACACAATTTCAGTCTTACCTAATAACATCAAGCTAAAATAAAACATGGACTCAGCAGACTAGAACACAATCATCTGTTAACTCATTCTCATATGAATCGAATACACAACCTCAAACTCAGCAAATTATACCAAATCAGTTAATTATTACAAACTCAGCGGACTCAAAACCAAATTTAACTTAAAGCTTATCAGTTTCTCAATAACAGTTAAACTCAAACTTAGATTTTATTACTAATTATAATAACCCAAAAACAATTCTCACAGTAAACTAAATATGCAGAAACAATGAATAACATCACTCCCTAGTCAACTTCTCCTTATCAAACAGTAACCCAACAATAGCAGATTCATTTTTAATCATCTCAGCAGAATAACAACTCATCAGATCCTAACATAATGCTTACATCAAAACTTAGCAGATTCATTTACAAATAGTGACAGCAAAATCATACCATACAGTTAAACAGTTATGAAGATTAAATTGATAAAACAAATCAAGTCTACCAAACACAAATCCAAACTAACAATTCAATAGCAGATTATGCAATAAAAGTAAAATCGAGCTTAACCATTTAATGATGAATCCTTTGTGAAGAAGGAGAGCACTGAGCTTCCTTATCCAAAACGACACCACAACACGATCAGACCATCATAATAAACATCATGAATCAAAAACCACACTATGAATCTCGAACCCAAACCACCATCTTATAACGAATCAACAAACATTCACGGACCACATTAATAAACATCGATCCAGCAACCTTATTTTTCTCGTTTATCAGTGGGATAAACAAGTTTTTCCCCTATTTTACTTAATTATTCATAAAAGCTATAGATGAAGCTTATATAAACAACTCATGATTATAACAATATTTTTAGATTAAAACTGAAAGTACTTTCTATAAAAATCAACAAGACGAAAGAAATAAAGATTATGAAACTGGAAACCAAATTTTATTAAATTGAACAAATCGTTACAACATTTATAACAGGGAAATTACAATTCTATCTAAAAATTTTCATTATAACAGTAAAAGTAAAAAAAGGGATGATGATTACAAAAAACAATAGGGGTTTTTATACTTGAAACGAGAGGTGAGGGGTGGAGTTTCTTAGAGACGAGAATCAATCCAGGCCTTCCATTCAGCATCTTTTTCTTCTCTCTCTTTCTTGTTTTCATCCAAGGGCTGAGATGAGTCCATAGTCACACGGATTGCCACAGTGGCAATCCGTTGTGCTTCTTGTGCTACTTCCTTGCTGACTTGGCTAATAATGATTGGAGGATGGTGAGCAATGAGGTGTTTCATCCAATGAAAAGCTAGTAAAAGGGAACACGTCACCCTAAATTCGTCCATCTTCTAGGTCCGAAAATAATGGGTGATTTAATTCCCCACTCGTGTGCATTCACACGAGTAGAATAGGTGAAAAGCCCCAATTTAATTATTTGTGATCTTAGGGTTTGGGATGAGTAGTTTTTATGACTGGTTATTTTTGATTTGGGTAAACAAGATGATACATAAAGAGTATCGAAAAGGTAAATGAGTGGTTGTTTATTGAACGTGTGTTTGACCAAGTAAAATATCTTTTACTTTTTTTCACCGTCCCAATATTTATCAATCAAATGGGCTTTTACTGGACTTTGACCACAAGTTTAACAATCGTTTTTGATTTCGTCTTTTTGGGCTTTTGGTTTTTTTTAACTTCATCCTTCTTTTTGCAAATATACTTGGGCCAATTTTGGGCTTAATTTCCAAAAGTAGATATTAAAAAACTACTATTGGGCTTTCGAGCCCATTTGCTCAAATGTGGGACCCACTTGGCCCAAAAACTCCATAAATGATGAAATCCGCTAAAAACGAGCTTGATATTGGCTTTGTCGATCTTTTCTTCAAACTCGTGCCGATTTTTGTCGGTTTTCGTGATCATTGGTACCTACACACATGAAACAACAAAAACACGTATACAATGCCATTTTCATGATATTTATGCATTTTAAGCTCGTTTTAAGATACAAATTATATGAGTATTTAAGCTCATATCAAACTCCCCCTTGCTAAGCAATTGTCTTGTCCTCACGCAATGATAAAATAAAACGCTAACTACACCATTATTCAACTTTTGAAACCTTTATTTTGTAAAGACATAATGTATTGCTTTCATTATTTGAAAAATAACTTTTAGGATCATAAACTCAAATAGATTCATCGTCCCCGACTTTTCACTTTTCCATGCCAAGTGCAAAAACAAGATCATTGTCAATCATAAGCTCCAAAATTAAACCAACTCATACAAGTACTTTGTGTTAAACTCAATCTCCTATTATTCCTAGTTGTATCTCTATATTTTATTTGTCATTCACCCAAAGGCTCATTTGACTTTATTTGATATTTATTAGTCCATAAATGAAGGCAAAAACGGTGTAAACTCAACACTCAAAACCTAACCTCGACTTCAAAAACCGTTGTCACTAAAGAAAGCCCACATCAAGGATAACTTAACACGATTTGAGGGATAAATCCTCGGACCCGAAATTTGGCTAATATAGCTACTTAAAAGCAACAATAAAAACCTCCAACGTCAATTATGACCTTATTAATAGAGTTAGCAACAATCACATCATAACACCTTGTGGCTCTTTAAGATGCAATTGTGCTCCTTATTTAAAATCCACACCCTAAGGCTCCTTGGACAAAAATAAGGGAATTGACATCACCATCCCACCTTATGGCTCATGATGATGAAGCAATTTTTATTCAACACGTCCGCTTGCCATACACCCTAAGGATCTAATGACAAGGTTAGTGCTACATGATTCCCACCCGAAGGCTCCTAGAGAACATGTTTTTATTTATTTTTCTTTATTAATATGATATTTATAGTAAGCCAAATTTCCGCAATCCCATGATCAAAAGTCCATGACGCTGACACCCTTAATGTGTTCTCACTTTAATTACAAGGGAAGAAAAAGAAGGAGTTACGAGTTAAGATATCAAGCCTAAACCGCTAAAAACTTCATTTATTAAGCAATGATTATTCAAGTGTGGAAAATAAATACGAGGAGATTAAATCAAACACAAAAATACTTGCACAAAGAAGATTTAAATTTAAAAACTTATGATTGAACCCTATCATCTCTTGTTCTCCATATTGTAAAATTCCAAAAATGTGACATCAATGGATACTTAGCCTATTAAATCAAAGTTTTGGGTTTTCAAGTCATCTATAGGATCTTGCATCTTCTTATACTTTTTCAAGTTTTAGAATTTGCGTTTTAAAGTTCCCTTGATAAACGAATTTCTAGGATCAATTATAGGAACTTGCGAAAAGTTCTTGTTCTTAACCCGTATGAATTAAGACTTTCGCATTTTAAATCTCCCTATATAAAAGCCTAGCAAAACTTAATTCAAATACGTTAAGGAAAAGCTAAGGTAAAAACCAAGTCGAGTCAAAAACTATTTTAAATTTCTCTAACGGAAAGCCTACATTCGTGTCAAAAGCACTTATTTTCTTTATTAAAACTTAAAATAACACGAAAATTTTAAAATTTTTATGAAAAATGAGAAAAACAATTACGTTTAGACACGACAAAAGCAATAGCAAGCGATTATATCGATTGACTCCCCCACGCTAAAACCAAACATTGTCCTTAATGTTTCTTAGCTCAAGAGTAACACCCCCTTGCTAAAACACGAAGAGTCTAATGCAAAATCCTAACATGGAAAGAGCACGCAAATCTATAAGCCGTTTATTAATTATGCCTCAAGATAAAACGTTAGTTAATAAAAATCAAAGGATAGAGAGTGTGCCCCTTTTTGGCATTCAAAGATTGGAAGATCAAGTGGACCGGCAAAAACCGAACATGAGAGTCTTCAAAAATTAGGGTCATACCTAAGATTCACAACACAACAAAACACGAGCACGAGCTTGAAAGATCAAGCCTTATTAGTGTTAGAAAATAGAAAGAAGATAGAATATATGGGACTCCCCCACAAGGCACCTCGTTTTTGTTAACCGAGTCATGAGCTCGACTCGATCCCCGCATTCATTGGTCCTTAGGGAAAGTGGTGAAAACCGACATAATGGAATAAAATCCAACATAAAGCACGATGTCGGGGTCAAAGATTACATCCTCGTTGTCAGATAATAAACGAAAGGATAAAACTCTAACATAAATCTCCAAAAAGAGATGGTAGTCACAAATCACGATATGTCAAAAGCATGGTCCCCGAGATAAACTTGCACCAAGATGATCGAAAAGTCTTTCAATTATTACATCGGTGAAAGGCCGAGATTTCCCTAAATCAACGATTCCGGGGTCGAATACCTCGTCCTCGTGAGAGAAAGGAATAGACAACACGGTGTCGTCCCCCCATGCTAATCCAAAATCATATGAAGCACATGGTAATGGTGGTATAAAGGTCTCAACACTAATGGAATCAACTTGCATGACTTTGTTGACCTTATCACTCTTATGAATGTGAATAAAAGGGTCATGATACTCAAAATGAGTCGCATGAAAAACCCGTACATTAAGATCAAAGCGAGTGGGAAGGATAATTGGAGCAAAGGTAATTTCTCCCTCCGGGTCAACATTATCATCATCATAAATCAGATGATCAAACCAAAAATTTTCATCACAATCATTAGACTCTTCCTCAAATTCCGAAGGAGTGTCTATGGAAAGTAACTTATCAAACTCCTTAATGAAGAGCTCATCATCACAAAGGTTGTGAGATGTAGGAGGTATGATTCTCTCAAAATGCTCTTCAAACAATGGATTATTGTTCATTGAAGCTTCAAAGAGAGGATTTGAGCAAGTCACTAAAGTGTCATCAATCTTGCCATCACACTCGGATACAAGATCATCATTCTCATTAGAAGGAAATTCATTGGAGAATTCCTCGAGAATGATAGGTAAAACATGAGAAACACGCTCGATTTCAAAATCGGTAATGTCTTCACTTCCCCGTGGAAGTGGATCAACAAGTTCATCGGCGAACATAGTCACTAACCTCACTCGGTGTGAAGTTAGGAATCAAAGGCTCTTCAAATGAAGATTGTGCCTTAGGATCATCACTTTGGTCCTTCGAAGAGAGTGAAAATGAGTCCATTTCCAATGATTTTTCAATTAAAGCAATATCTCTCTCGGGATCAAAATTCTCACTATTAAACTCACTAGGATCAAATGGTGCACTAAGGTAATCATTAATTTCCTTTTCAATCTTAGAACTATCATCCTCGTGTGGAGTGAGTGGAGATGAGGTAAGATTACAACATGATTCAACAAAACAAGCATCTTCCTTTGAATTTAACTTTTCTTCATCACAAAATGAGGTTTCCGAAATTGGTAAATCACCTTTGTACAAGAGAGATTCCTTGTTTGTGTCACTTTCAATAGTTTTATCAAGTTTCACACTTTCCACTTCCTTAGAAACCAACCTTGGAATTTTTTCCGGTTTGAAAATCATATGTTTATCCCCATACCACAATTTAATCTCCTTTTTCCCCATATCAACTACAACATCAGCCGTGTGCAAAAATGGTCGTCCTAAAGTTATAGGCACACGAGGATTTGGCTCATAATCAATGATTGCAAAATCGGCTAGGTAAATGAACTCCCCCACTTTAACAAGGACATTTTCCGCTATACCAACCGGATGGGTGGTAGTACCATTAGCGAGCTCAATGATCATTCGAGTGGGCCTAAGTCGTTCATAGTCAAGAGTCTTCCAAATGGCTAAGGGCATTACGTTAATACTAGCTCCTAGATCGGCAAGAGCTTTGTATTCCCCAAACTCATCAAAAACACAAGGTATCAAGAATTGACCCGGATCATTATGTTTCTTAGGAATGAAATCAAAGAAATCCGAGGTACTAATCACGTTTAAAGTAGCCTTGGTGACGTTAAGAAAAGTTTCTTTAGGTGGAACATAAATTTTCTCAATCACTCTTTCTACATTATCATCATCATAAACGGTGATATCCTTAAGCTCTCCCCTCGGGTTAGGAATGATATTACTAGGTAAGCAACCCAAAGAAGAGGATGGTTTGGACATAAATGATTCAAACATCGAAAGCAATTTGTTTTGATTTTGTTCCATACTTTGTTGCATACGATTTTGACTTTGCTCTATTCTTTGTTCAATTCTTTGTTGGTTAAGCTCAATCTTGTTATTTTGCCCCTTAAGCGTATTTTGAAACTCATTTTCAAAGTTGCCATTTGTCCTTGAATGTTATTTTGAAAAGCTTTCAAATTTTCCTCATTCATTTTAATGTAGCTGGACAAATGTTAGCCCTAAAATGTGAGCGTCATTTACGGAATTACATTTTATTCAGATAGGCAAAACGTGGAGGGACTACTATTGACATGTTGTCAAAGTGACCTCTTATCTAGCCTATATATACCCTCCATACTTCCATGGAGGGGTGAGGATTCTTCTTATTTTGTGTATTTCACTTCTCTCTCTAAATACACACACTCATATTCAAGCTTTATATTTCTCTCTCTAAAATGTCTAAATACTTCTTTTATCCTCCCCGGCATCCGGATCATCCTCTTGTTAGCTTGAATCTTATGATGTTAACAACAAATCATTTTGATTATTGCTTTGGAAACCTTGATTGTTTTGATTAGCATTAAACCCATTTCCTTGGTTGTAATTCCCTTGGTTACCACGGTTTAAATTATTCCCATTATTCCCATTGTTGTACCTATTTTGAACCGGTGGAAAACCCGGTGGAGCAACATGATTTTGACGAGGAACTTGACCGTTGGAGCCATAAGTTCCCGTCGCGGCAAAAGCACTAGCTTGATCAAACCCCGTGGTTGAACAAGCATAATTAGGATGTGCTCCACCACATGATACAAAAAAATTCTCAACCATATTAATCGATCCATGAGGATTCTTCCTAATCTCATTCAAAATCGTGTCAATCTTAGAGTCCAATCTAGCAATCTCGGGATTAAATGAATTCACATTGGAAACACCCGGTGTGTTTCGTGAATATTTTGCTCTAGACTTATTCTCAATTATACCCCACGCGTCTCTCGGAGTTTTTCTTAAAAGATTACCACCCGCGGCGGCATTTAAAGAATCTTGTTCAATCATATTAAGCCCATTATAAAAAGTATTGATTTGATGCAATTCCGAGAAACCGTGGTGTGGACATTGTCTCAACAAATCTTTAAATCTTTCCCAAGCAACCCCAAACGATTCATGCACTTTTTGTTTAAATCTAGTGATCTCGTTCTTAAAGTGTGTTGTCTTAGATGGTGGAAAGAAGTAATTCATGAACTTAGACACTAAATCATCCCATGTCAAAATCGAACCCGGTGGTTCTTTCTCATACCAAATCTTAGCATTACCCTCGAGTGAGTACGGAAAACGCATGAGCTTAATCACGTCATTCAGCACATCTCTAAACTTGAGAGTCGAGGTAATTCGAAGAAAATTCCGAATGTGAGAATGTGGGTTATCGGTCTCATTGCCACGAAATTGGTCGGCACGAATGAGCGATAAAAGACCCGTCTTAATCTCAAAATGATCCGCCAAAATAGCCGGCACAACGATTGCTTCCCCATACCCTTCGGTGGGTGCAAGGAGCAATTCATCCATTGTTCGGTTATCGGCCATCTCTACGACAATAGGTGGAAGCTCGGGTTCCAATATTCGTTGTTGACGATTTCTATTTCTATGAGGAATATTTTCAAGCCTATTTAAATCAATCACAAGTCGAGAAGAACGTAATTGCATACACTACAATGACAAGAATTTAGAGGATTGAAGAAAAGAAATTAGACAAGAAGAATATTATTTTTGGTATTTTATTTGGTATTGCTCAATAAAAAATGATCGATAAAAACAAGGAATAAGGATAACTACTATGGAAGTAATCTACCCTCGGTCGACTTTGAAACGATAGGTAAAAACCTAAACGTCTCGAGTTTCAATAAGTAAACTACAAAAATACGATATAATACTACTTGAGTTGGCAAACCAATAATCGGTCGTCCCTCTCAATATACGCACAAGCAAGCGGGGAAACGAGGTGGCACAAAGCACTTAAAAACCTTTTTCCTTAGACGGCCTTTTATAGCACGTCGCCTTATACCCACCTTATAGTTTGTATAAATCGAGTTCAAACTTTTTATTAGTATTTATCTATTTTGCCTTTTTATTTTAGTTTTAGGTTCGAATACAATAGCTAGGTGATGAAATCCCAACTAAGGTCTTATTTGGAAATAGGTAAATTTATTGTTCTACGTAATACAATATGTAGAAACTAGAAGGGAGGGTTGAATAGTTTCTAGTTAGTTTTCAAAACATTTCGGATTAATCCACTGTGTGCGGTTCCTTATGTGTACCCGCGGTTCTTTATCAATAAAGAACCGCCGGTCCATTTAGAGAACCGCCGACAGTGAACTTAACCTTTTGTTACATGTTAAACTTTGATAATCCTTTGTATCAAATTCTCGATCAAGCTTGACCAGATATGAGATGTGTTTGATTGAAAGATAAATACTACAAGTAAGTAAACACACAAACACATCAAATCAATAGTACATCAAGCAATAGTCTAAACACTAAGCACACACGTACTAAGCATAAGCTTTTCCGCAACTAGGATGTTTAGACTAAGTGATGTACACTTGACCATAATCTAAACACGAAGCACACACGTACTAAGCCTTAGCTTTTCCGCAACTTAGATGTTTAGATTATGAGATGCACACAACACACAACATATAAATACATCTATAATAGTAAAGACATAAATGTAAAGGAAAGTACCGACACGATGATTTATAGTGGTTCGGTCACGAAGCTCCTCTTCGCCCTACTCCACTCCTCGAGTACACCTTACTCGAGAGTTACTTCACTAGTCAACAAAACTCCTTTCAAGGCGGAGAAAACCATACACGTCGCTTACACATTTCCGACACTAAGCTAGATGTCGAGTCCTAATCTTAGGTAGGACCAATCTACATAACGTTTCCCACTTCACCATTTAACGACACAAGGCTAGATGTCGAGTTCTAATAGAAAGCTAGAACCAATCTTCACGACTCTTCACTTTGAAGCTAAGTGAGAACTTCACACAACACAACTACTAATCACTTTAAAGTTTAGTGAGAACTCACAAGACACAACCACATCACTTTATAGTTTAGTGAGAACTACCTAGACACAACCACATCACTTTAGAGTCTAGTGAGAACTACCAAGACACAACCTAATCTACCCACTAGTTATGTTTTATGGCCCAACATAACAAACCTTGTGTTTTATGGCCTAAACACATAAACCATATAGATCTAAGCACACAACACTTAGATTTATAACTCTAACACTATATCCAAGTACTAACAAGACTTGGATCTACACAACTAACACCTAATCCAAGGATACCCATCACTTGGATATTCTACCCTTACAAACACATCCAAGTGTACCCACAACTTGGATCTTCTACGTATACATAGTAGGAAGACAATAATCATGACTTGATCTAGATAGATCTTCATCATGTTATGACTCTAGACACTAACACTTCACAATGGTGAAAGTGTTCTTCTCATTTCTCTTGATGAGGCAAATGAGGAATGGGATATTGGAAGGTTTTTGTGTGTTTTTTGTGCAAGTAAAATGGAAGAGGATAGTCTTCTATTTATAGCCAACTCTTGCCTTGGAGAGCACCTTTTTACCCAATGGATAAAAGAGTGGACTACCCATTGGATAAAAGAGTGGACTACCCATTGGATTAAAGAGTGGACTACCCATTGGATAAAAGGATGCACCTTATATTCTTGGAGCCCAAATTCAAAATTTGAATTTTGAATTTATTAGTTTCCCTCCATCTTTTAGAAGCTTCCAGAAATCTTGAGTAAGCCTAAACCGGCTTGAATGCCCGCGGTTCTATATCTTCCCGCGGTTCGATATCACTAAGGAACCGCATGTTCTATAAGAGAACCGCGCGTCCTTCTTGTCTTTCATGACGAATGTAATCTTCAAGGTGTCAAGAGAAGTATACATAAGTATGCTTGAGTGATTACGAGTACCTTACACATTTTACATTATGTATTGCGAGTTATAAGTTTTTCATCACCAAAACATGAAGGGATCATCTTGATTAAACATCGTAATGTTTGCACTAACAATCTCCCCCTTTTTGATGGTGACAAACAAGTAAACCGTAACGCATAGTAAAATGTGAAACGTACTCGTTTACACTTCCTTCTCCCCCTTTTGACGAATCAAAAAGGTAGTCGTCATTTGAGGAAGAGTAGAATCCCTATCATTTGAGGAAGATCACACATCCAAAGGTAGTCGTCGTTTGTAGAAGAGAAGAATCAACTTTGAGATAGCTTGCATCCAAAAGATATTCGGTTGAGAGGCGAGAATCTGAACCTTAATCCCATCATCCAAAGATATTGAGCTTGCGTCATCCTAGTGAAGTCTTCAATCACCATAGGTTAACCACCTCCATGTCTTCGAGATCCCATAATACATTACTTGCAAGATGTTCAATGAATGCAATTTAAGTGAGTCAATGATCGCAAATGTAATGAGTTGAATTCTTGAAAATGCTTCCCCTTGATATGAGCTCCCCTTGCTTGAGGTACCAACAAAGCAAGAAAAGTGACAAGCTACAAAGAAGGGTTAGATGTCCTACAAAACAAAGTTAGTGAACAAGAGCATATATATATAGCAATGTAAAAAAAGAGAAAATATTGTCGAGAGGACATACTCTACTTTAATATCATGGCAAAAATACCAAACTAAAGAGAGTATGACATGGAAATAAAAACAATTCCACATAGTCGAAAAGAAAGAAGGAAGGACTATGATGAAAAGAAAAATGAGGATGATAAACAAGTCGTTTGCACAAACAATGACAAGCATTGAAGAAAGAAGTGTGTACGCGATTCTATCAATCCAAAAAACAAGTCAACGGAGAGGATCTTGACAAGATCAATTCACAATTGTTGGAATAGAGTTAGAGAAGAAACACCAATACTAATTGTAATGATAATATGTCAAAGGGCTAAAAGCTTAGAATTTATGGAATCACCCAAGAAAATTCAAGATTTAACCAAAATCCTCTCAAGAGGTTACAAACTTAGAATTATTGGAATCACCCAATCCAATTGTAAATTTTAACCTTAATCGACTCTCAAAAATGAGAAGAACGAAAAATATAAAACCAAAGACATTATAGGCAAGGATGCTTATGAATGTCGACACCAAAGACTCAATGATATAGATAAAGAGATCAAATAAGCCAAAGAATAGAAAGACCAAGATGGATGGTGTTTAGCATACGATAAACTACATGCTCAAAGTTTCGTAGCTCTTCTCGATCATTGTGAATGTTCAAAGAACAATTACATGATGAGGAAAGGGTGAGGCTCGACTCAACTTAGTTTAGAAAGATATAAGAGAGACTCGACTTAAGAGAGGCATGATTAAAATAAACCAAGAGAAACTCAATCAAAGAAGTTAAGGATAACTTCACAAATTGATTCATGAATACTATACCTTAGAAAGTGATAGTGAAATCTCGAAAGAAAATGAGAGAATAAACTCAAAAGAAGCTCAAGAAGACATGAAGAGTTAGTACAAAATCTAACACATAATCAAGTAAGCACATAAAATAATTCATGCAATGCCTAATGAAGTCTACAGTAAACCAATGTAGAGAAGGTGCGCAATAACACATATGGCATGCAAGAAACATGATTACTTAAAAAGAGAAGACTAAGTAGAACATGTTGGCACGTAGCATTTAAGGACATGCATGAGTTACACACATCTAAGAGATATTATATTGGAATTGCTTGACAAAGACAAAACCTTTATAATAAGCATGCATTCATTAACTAATCAATTAAGCATATAGCATACGGATAAGCAAGAAGATATATAAGCAAGTCATCTATCTAGATATCACAAATCAAGCTACATGTAATGTAAATCTCCAAGAAGATTCCTAATTCTTATTAGTTTAAGAAAAGGACTCAAAATAAGAGAAAAGAAAGAAACATAATAACAAGAAGATCCAAGACTCAAAGAAAAATCATGTTGAAAAACATGAAAGGAAATACAAGAGAATAAAGATCATACAAAGATGTAAAAAAAACAAGCCTAAAACTTAGGCATAATTTTAATCTTAGTTACACTAGAATCCTAAGATTTGCTTAGATTTAGTGTCTTAGCAATAAGCAATCCACATGCTTAAATGAAAGACAAGGGTGGTGGCAGAATTTGGTGGGGTGAAAGGTGAAGTCACCAAGGGTTCAACAAAGTCATTCACAATGGGAATGCTTTGGATGGGTGATGTGGGTGAGTTTGAAGGGGTAAAAGGTGAAGTCACCAAGGTATCAACAAAGTCATTCACAATGGGAATGCTTTGAATGGGTTGAGGTTGGGTAGTCACATCCAAGAGAGTACTTGGAGTGAAGGGTGAGGTTAGCTCATTCATTCTAGATTGGAATGAAGCGGAGGTAGAACCATGTGAATGGTTGGTACCATGGGTTGAGGTAGTCTTGCATGGATCAAGAGGTGGTGAGGGTGATGACGAGATGAGAATTGGAACAATCTCATTCTTGGGTGTGTGAAAGGGTGAAGAGTTAAGTTTGGGTAACTTAATCTTAATTTTGAGGTGCCTCTTTGAAGAGGAGGTTTTGGATGAATTGGAGATTCTTGTAGAAATCATGGTAGTATGGGTGGTTTAAGGGGTAAGGATGAATGGTTTGAGGTGTGAAAAACATGGCTAACAAGGTGGATTTAAAATGGTGAGGGGATGATCCAAACTAGTATTGGGTTAAAAAGGGAAAGCCCAAGATATTTTGGGAGTGATCAAAGGTTTGAAACAAAGATTCCAAAGAGTGTTGGAACAATTGGGAAGTTTCAGAAAACCCGAATTTGAGAGCTTCTGCCCACGGTTCTTTATCTCCACCGGTGGTTCCATATTGATATGGAGCCGCGGTCTATTTAAAGAACCGCCTACAGAGGCTAGGTTTAGGTGGTGAAGGAGGATTTTCCAGTTCAGCAAATCCTAATGTTCTAGTCTAACTTATCATAAAGTCATGCTTAAGAGCAATAAAAACTAGAACACACACAAAGGAAAGACACATAGGTTCAATTAGCACGTAAGAAGAAAGCTAGGAAAAACCTAATGGCTACAAAAGAAAAAGACTCCTAATGACATACAAAGTTCATCAAAGTAAACTATCATTAGTCATATATAGGAAGAGCCATTTAATCATTTTAGAGAATGAGTATGAGACTATCACTAGAGGTGCTCAATTAAGGCTAAACACGACCATTTTTACGAGTTATACACCAACTCAACTTCCCACATGGAAGTAATTCAACCGTTAGGTCAAATTAAGATCCTAGTGCATAAATTCTCTAGTAGTCATTCTCAAGTTAGACAAAATGAAATTCCAACATTTGCCTAATAAGTTTAGCAAGGATGAAACTTGCATTGCGACACAATGCATGACCTAATAAGGGTTAAGAATACACCATTGCATATCTTGTCAAACAAGTCTAGTTAAGGTTATTTACCTTAATAGAACTTGATGCCAATCACTTTGAAGTGTATAAACAAAGTTTACACAAACCAAAGGAACACTCTTGATTGGTCTTTCGGAAATGACACATTTATAAATTGCATAGCAATGTAAATTACTTGAGTATTTCGGATAAACATCCAAGTTATCAAACCGACTCTATTGTGCATTATAAGTAATTATTAAACAAAATATGTCTAACAATTTGAACAAGTAGATTCAATATAACACCATCAACACAAGTGTGAGTTATGATCCGATGTATATTATTAATAAACCACATTCATGTCTACACCAAAAAGAACATGTCAATTAGATTCGACAATGATACCAATCATAGTTTGAATAATGCATTGATATTTAATCAAAATCTTTCTTGATTCCCACAAACACTCTTTTAAGAGAAAATAGCTAAGATTTTCAAAGGGTGTTTCATGTTTTATAGTGAGACATTTATCTACTTGAACTAATGACACAATGATCGAGTAAGACGACCCAAATCAATAGATTTGATAAGCTCCCAAAGCTTTCAAACCTAAGAGTGTTAATAAACATAACGAGGGGTACATGATGTTTATATAACATATATAAACCTAGAGATGTTGATCCTATATGCAATGCACAAATAATGTTGCAACCAAAATGCAAGAAATCTAGCATACATCCTAATTAGGAAAAAAAAACTAGATACTAACAAATACCAAGCAAGGCACAAGAGACTAGACATATAAGCAATACTACTGCAAATAGCAAGGAACACTTAATAATGACTATATATAATAATAACACACAAAGAAACACACACAAACAATTAGCTTAACACATAAAAGCATTCATCCATGTTTTGAGTGTTAGATATACCAACGTATACATAGCTTGATCTTATTTAAAAATAGTTTTCGACACATTTCAAAATTTAATTAAGTTCAACACTTTATAAATATATCAATTTACGAAGATATATCAACAAGAGATGTCCAACTTAATATAAAAGAGTAAAACACAAGTTTTACGACAAACCGAGACTCAATACTTTGGACAAAGTATAGAACTTATAAAACATTTAAAGTTTAAAGTTTTAATAAAGGTTTGGAAGCATTTTTAATTGAAATAAAACTCAACTACGTTACGCCTGGTGGCACGACTTCTACGGACTTACGGTTGATTTTATATGATTTTTCAAAGTTTGCAAAAATCTGAGTCAGACTGGCCGCGGTTCCTTATTGATAAGGAACCTCGGGGAAGAGATAAAGAACCGCGTCCAGAGGGCAAAAATGGGGTTTTTGGCCAAAATCATTTGGTAACTTTTTGGAAGGTCTTAGGACTCTAAAAAATCATTTTAGACACATAGAATTTGTATTTTAGAGTTAATTATGTCATAAAAGATTTTTATACTTCCAAACATGAAAAGATTTAATTCAAGCTATTATACAAAGTTTATTTAACACCAAAACATGTACGAATGAAACAACAAAACACATTTCATAAGTAATCACTCTTCATGAACAATTTGATAAAAAGATCGTCTCTATTTTTAAAAACCTTTTTCATGTTGAAAACCATTTGTTTTGAAAAACTAGAGCAAGGATCGATCCAAGCTTTAAAGTACAATATACTTCAAAGATCTTGTGTGACCATCGCTCTGATACCAATTTTAGAAACTAGAAGGGGGGTTGAATAGTTTCTAGTTAGTTTTCAAAACATTTCGGATTAATCCACTGTGTGCGGTTCCTTATGTGTACCTGCGGTTCTTTATCAATAAAGAACCGCCGGTCCATTTAGAGAACCGCTGACAGTGAACTTAACCTTTTGTTACATGTTAAACTTTGACAATTCCTTGTATCAAATTCTCGATCAAGCTTGACTACATATGAGATGTGTTTGATTGAAAGATAAATACTACAAGTAAGTAAACACACAAACACATCAAATCAAGAGTACATCAAGCAATAGTCTAAACACTAAGCACACACGTACTAAGCATAAGCTTTTCTGCAACTGGGATGTTTAGACTAAGTGATGTACACTTGACCATAATCTAAACACGAAGCACACACGTACTAAGCCTTAGCTTTTCCGCAACTTAGATGTTTAGATTATGAGATGCACACAACACACAACATATAAATACATCTATAATAGTAAAGACATAAATGTAAAGGAAAGTACCGACACGATGATTTATAGTGGTTCGGTCACGAAGCTCCTCTTCGCCCTACTCCACTCCTCGAGTACACCTTACTCGAGAGTTACTTCACTAGTCAACAAAACTCCTTTCAAGGCGGAGAAAACCATACACGTCGCTTACACATTTCCGACACTAAGCTAGATGTCGAGTCCTAATCTTAGGTAGGACCAATCTACAAAATGTTGCGCACTTCACCATTTAACGACACAAGGCTAGATGTAGAGTTCTAATAGAAAGCTAGAACCAATCTTCACGACTCTTCACTTTGAAGCTAAGTGAAAACTTCACACAACACAACTACTAATCACTTTAAAGTTTAGTGAGAACTCACAAGACACAACCACATCACTTTATAGTTTAGTGAGAACTACCTAGACACAACCACATCACTTTAGAGTTTAGTGAGAACTACCAAGACACAACCTAATCTACCCACTAGTTATGTTTTATGGCCCAACATAACAAACCTTGTGTTTTATGGCCTAAACACATAAACCATATAGATCTAAGCACACAACACTTAGATCTATAACTCTAACACTATATCCAAGTACTAACAAGACTTGGATCTACACAACTAACACCTAATCCAAGGATACCCATCACTTGGATATTCTACCCTTACAAACACATCCAAGTGTACCCACAACTTGGATCTTCTACATATACATAGTAGGAAGACAATAATCATGACTTGATCTAGAGAGATCTTCATCATGTTATGACTCTAGACACTAACACTTCACAATGGTGAAAGTGTTCTTCTCATTGCTCTTGATGAGGCAAATGAGGAATGGGATATTGGAAGGTTTTTGTGTGTTTTTTGTGCAAGTAAAATGGAAGAGAATATTCTTCTATTTATAGCCAACTCTTGCCTTGAAGAGCACCTTTTTACCCAATGGATAAAAGAGTGGACTACCCATTGGATAAAAGAGTGGACTACCCATTGGATAAAAGGATGCACCTTATATTCTTGGAGCCCAAATTCAAAATTTGAATTTTGAATTTATAAGTTTCCCTCCATCTTCTAGAAGCTTCCAGAAATCTTGAGTAAGCCTAAACCGGCTTGACTGCCCGCGGTTCTATATCTTCCTGCGGTTCGATATCACTAAGGAACCGCGTGTTCTATAAGAGAACCGTGCGTCCTTCTTGTCTTTCATGACGAATGTAATCTTCAAGGTGTCAAGAGAAGTATACCTAAGTATGCTTGAGTGATTACGAGTACCTTACATATTTTACATTATGTATTGCGAGTTATACGTTTTTCATCACCAAAACATGAAGGGATCATCTTGATTAAACATCGTAATGTTTGCACTAACACAATATATTAATCACAAAAAACGAGAAAAACGATACATACTATAATAATAGAAAAATAACAAAACTTTCCGAGGACGGAAAGGGTCTTCAAATCAACGATCAACAAATCTCCACGAAACGAATCGTACACAAGATCCCCGGCAGCGGCGCCAAAATTTTTAATGTAAAGTGGAATGTATATGTGGTAATTAAGATACGTTATAGGGTAAATTAGAAAATTATCTTTAGGAAAAAGTTATAGACTAAAATTACCAAAGACGGATTCAATTAAACACGTTGGTGAACCAAGTTCGTTGTACACGAAGATCGAGTGAATTTGAGACGTTTGGTATCGATTTGGACAATTTATTCGAATTGGTTTTCGGATTTTAAAAACAAAATTAATTCTACCAATTTAAAACCTAAGTGCATGAATCGTTACCCACTATTATAAATCTAAAAATAACTATTTAAAAATTAAAGCTATTTTAAAATTTAAACTAATTAAATAAAATCAAACCTAATTATTTTAAAAGACTAATTAACTTTCTAAAATTGATAAAACATTTTTTATTTTTATTTTTTTATATATTTTGTTTTTATTTAATCTTTATAAAAGAAATATCATAAAATGATTTAAAATGTAAAATAGAGTATTTAAACTAGATAAAATCTGACAGCTAATTTAAACTAAGCTATATTAAGTCTGATTAATGAAACACATCACAAAAAGATGACCAGCTCAGTTGGTAGGAGCTCTGGTCAGTTAAAGGGGAGGACACGAGGTTGAGACCTATGAGTGGCGTCATTTTTGGTAATTATTATTTTCGCTTCTACTTAACAAAGTTATACTTCCAAACGTCCACTAAATACAGTTAAGCAAATCCAGAAATCAAAATCTAAGTAAATTAAAATGATACAGCAAATCAAATCTCCTTTCAACAGATTTATAACAGCAGGCAATTCTAGCAATCCAAACTTATTAGCATACTATTAAAATCATATAAAAGTCCATACAAATCATCCAACATTAAATGGACACAATTTCAGTCTTACCTAATAACATCAAGCTAAAATAAAACATGGACTCAGCAGACTAGAACACAATCATCTGTTAACTCATTCTCATATGAATCGAATACAGAACCTCAAACTCAGCAAATTATACCAAATCAGTTAATTATTACAAACTCAGCAGACTCAAAACCAAATTCAACTTAAAGCTTATCAGTTTCTCAATAACAGTTTAACTCAAACCTAGATTTTATTACTAATTATAATAACCCAAAAACAATTCTCACAGTAAACTAAATATGCAGAAACAATGAATAACATCACTCCCTAATCAACTTCTCCTTATCAAACAGTAACCCAACAATAGCAGATTCATTTTTAATCATCTCAGCAGAATAACAACTCATCAGATCCTAACATAATGCTTACATCAAAACTCAGCAGATTCATTTACAAATAGTGACAACGAAATCATACCATATAGTTAAAACAATTATGAAGATTAAATAGATAAAACAAATAAAGTCTACCAAACACAAATCCAAACTAACAATTCAATAGCAGATTATGCAATAAAAGTAAAAATGAGCTTAACTATTTAATGACGAATCCTTTGTGAAGAAGGAGAGCGCTGAGCTTCCTTATCCAAAACGACACTACAACACGATCGGACCACCATAATAAACATCATGAATCAAAAACCACACTATGAATCTCGAACCAAAACCACCATCTTATAACGAATCAACAAACATTCACGGACCACATTAATAAACATCGATCCAGTAGCCTTATTTTTCTCGTTTATCAGTGGGATAAACAAGTTTTTCCCCTATTTTACTTACTTATTCATAAAAGCTTTAGATGAAGCTTATATAAACAACTCATGATTATAACAATATTTTTAGATTAAAACTGCAAGTACTTTCTATAAAAATCAACAAGACGAAAGAAATAAAGATTATGAAACTGGAAACCAAATTTTATTAAACTGAACAAATCGTTACAACATTTATAAAAGAGAAATTACAATTCTATCTAAAAAATTTCATTATAACAGTAAAAGTAAAAAAAGGGATGA
This sequence comes from Glebionis coronaria, assembly GCA_025667525.1. NCBI lineage: Eukaryota > Viridiplantae > Streptophyta > Magnoliopsida > Asterales > Asteraceae > Glebionis > Glebionis coronaria. Next base: position 200,847,502 of record CM046874.1, read on the forward strand.
TGATTACAATAAACAATAGGGGTTTTTATATTTAAACCGAGAGGTGAGGGGTGGAGTTTGTTGGAGACGAGAATCAATCCAGGCCTTCCATTCAACATCTTTTTCTTCTCTCTCTTTCTTGTTTTCATCCAAGGGCTGAGATGAGTCCATAGTCACACGGATTGCCAACGTGGCAATCCGTTGTGCTTCTTGTGCTACTTCCTTGCTGACTTGGCTAATAATGATTGGAGGATGGTGAGCAATGAGATGTTTCAGCCAATGAAAAGTTAGTAAAAGGGGACACGTCACCCCAAATTCGTCCATCTTCTAGGTCCTAAAATAATGGGTGATTTAATTCCCCACTCGTGTGCATTCACACGAGTAGAATAGGTGAAAAGCCCCAATTTAATTATTTGTGATCTTAGGGTTTGGGATGAATAGTGTTTTTGACTGGTTCTTTTTGATTTGGGTAAAGAAGATGATACATAGAGAGTATCGAAAACGTAAATGAGTGGTTGTTTATTGAACGTGTGTTTGACCAAGTAAAATATCTTTCACTTTTTTTTCACCGTCTCAATATTTATCAATCAAATGGGCTTTTACTGGACTTTGACCACAAGTTTAACACTCGTTTTTGATTTCGTCTTTTGGGCTTTTGGTTTTATTTTTAACTTCATCCGTCTTTTTGAAAATATACTTGGGCCAATTTTGGGCTTAATTTACAAAAGTAGATATTAAAAATCTACTATTGGGCTTTCGAGCCCATTTGCTCAAATGTGGGACCCACTTGGCCCAAAAGCTCCATAAATGATGAAATCCGCTAAAAACGAGCTTGATATTGGCTTTGTCGATCTTTTCTTCAAACTCGTGCCGGTTTTTGTCGGTTTTCGCGATCCTTGGTACCTACACACATGAAACAACAAAAATACGTATACAATGCCATTTTCATGATATTTATGAATTTTAAGCTCGTTTTAAGATACAAATGATATGAGTATTTAAGCTCATATCAAAGACATTAGGTTATTTTTGGCCTTTGCATCATATATGGGATTCATAGTGATCAGATGGATGTCAAATGCGCATTCTTATATGGAACTATTGAAGATGAGGTATCTGTTTCCCAACCTCCAGGTTTTGTAGATCCTATGTTTCCAAATAAAGTCTATAAAGTGATCAAAGCTCTTTATGGTCTTCATCAAGCTCCCAGAGCTTGGAATGCTACTCTTTCAAATTTTCTTTTGGAACATGCATATAGAAGAGGGACCATTGACAAAACTCTTTTCATCAAGAAGGATAACAAGGACATCATTCTTCTACAAGTGTATGTGGATGATATTATTTTTGGTTCAACCAGAAACTCATTGTAAAGCGCGCTTTAATAATCCTAAGATCATTAAATGCATGAAGTTACCGTTAAATTTCAACTTTGTAATTAATTAATATACGACATGCATCACGAATATTAAATACGAATATTATGTATATTATTTAATTATCATAAGTATTATGTACGTAAACATGAATATTAATACACGATAAGAATGTACGTATGATATAAAGAAAACGTTCAAGAAAATAAAACACGATAATTAAACACGAACACGCATGATTAATTTTAAACAAGAAAAACAAAAACGAAAGTATAAGGGGGGTGTTGTACGTCGGCTAGAAGAGGAAAGGGAAGGAGCAGGCTTGGCCCATACTTATTAACTAATCCTAGTTAATTAATAAAAACCACAGAGGTTTTCATTAAACACTTTTTACAGAAAACCAAAACCCTAACTCCCTCTTGTCTCTCTCTTGTCGCGGCACCCTAAGGAAACACAAGGACGATCCGTTTTGATTTCTTGTTCATTATTCGTACGGTATAGTGCTCGTGTCCATAACCTTTTCACGCATTCGGTATCCTTGATCTCTAATCTTTTAATTTATTTTTCTATGTTAATAGATTGGTCAAAAACAAGTATGAAAACATGTTAATTTAAAAGATTAAACATGGGGATCTGGTAAATTTTGGTTTGGTTGTGGGATCACACGTGAATCGAGACCAATATCGGTCTTGGTGGCGTTTGGTGACCAACCACTGAACCATTACGGTCGGTGGTGGTGGTTTGTGTTCAGCCGAGGCACCACACCCCCTTCAAGGAGGTTGTGGTGTTTCATCAACAGCAACCGAGACCCCCAAGTGGGGGCTCGGCGTGGTTCTCGGGCAGCCAAGGACCCCAACAGACGTTGGGGTTGGTATTGTTTAGGACGCAGCCACGAAGCCTAGGGCTTCGGCTCTCGGTTTAGGGATGTGGTTCGGACGGGGCACGACCTCGGGGCCACGACTTTCAGGCTGTGGTGCTCGGGTCTCGGGGTTTCGGTTCGGGAACTTATATTTTTATGAACATGTAATTAAACCAACATGTAAAATAGCTTATGTTATGATTTAATTAATTTAGTTATTAATTAATTTTGGTTTAATTAAAATAAAAACTTATGATATAATAATTAATTATTTAATTATTCATGAACATAGATTTAATTAATTAAAACTTAGGTTAATTAATATCTTTTATGGTAAAGTTTAATAACATGAATTATGTAATATTATTAATTAATAATAACTTATAGTAACATGACATTATTAATTAATAATAATATGTTAAGCTAAATATTTATTAATTATTAGACTTTATAATATAATTCTACATGATATAAAATAAGCATATGATTATTTATAGAAACATGTTAATTATGGAATTATATTATTTATGGCAACATGATAAATATGGAAATACACTAATATGGTAATATGATATTTATGGTAATACACTAAATACGGTAACATGATATTTATGATAATACACTAAATATGGTAATATGCTATTTGTAGAAACATGCTAAATAAGGAAACTTTCTATTTTTGGAAACTTACTAATTATGGAAACTTTCTATTTTTAGAAACTTACTATTGAAGAAAACTTACTATTTTTGGAAAGTTACTATATATGGAAACCTGCTATTTTTGGAAAGTTACTATATATAGAAACCTACTATTTTTAGAAAGTTACTCATTATGTTATAACAAGTATAATAACACTTAAAACATGAAACACTTGAATCTAAAACACATAAAACTATAAGAAATGCATGATTAAAACATGAAATAATAAGACAAGACAAGAACAAGTATAATAAGTATGAACACGTCATGTAAACTAATTAGCAAGTATGTATAAGTAAAACCAAATTTTATTCATTTCCCTTCATTATGTAGCTATTGTGAAGTCGGAGTGATCTTCTACGATTCGTTTTCGTCTTCATTTACTGGACATAAGGTACGGATATTCCGTCCTTCAGTAAGGACATCTTTCTTCCTATATTAGGAGTCCCCGTTTGCAGCCATCTATTTTCTCCAGTAGTTTAAATGTCTTAAACACATCAGTTTATGTATGATTATTTTAGATTTCCTGAGCTATATACATGCATGCCAGTTTCACCTAGTTATGGGGGTTCCATAACCATAGCACTGGAGGCACCGGTGTTATGACTCTTCTACGGTGAGAGTGATTGCTCGCAGCGTCGCTTTACAGTATTTTGGCCATGTTATTATTATCATGTGGAGCGAATGGGTGCATCCTAAGACAAGTAGTATGATTTCATGGTAAATGTGGTGTGTGCCTTGCATCTGTTACAGGAGCTGATCCCTCCACTCATTATATATATTAACTAGAGGCAGTCCCTCTAATTGCATGACGAGGTCACCCCTCTAAGTATTCATGCACGTTGATATAAAATGATCTATATGTGCTCCGGGCATATTTAAAATATAGATTTTCAAGATAAATTATAGTCTTTTCAGAAACATAAACCAGTCTTATGAACTTAAACCAGGTGTTCCAGGACATACATTATTCCGTTGTTATTCATTTCATTTCATTACTTTCTTATTTTTATGCTTTACATTTTATGTTATATTTCCGCACACTGAGCGTATTGCTCAGCCGTATTTCTCTTTCCATGTCCTAATACGGCAGGTACTAAAGGGCAAAGTTAGGAAATCAAGAGTACGTGCATGGAATGAGGCGCCAGCTTCCTTTCATTCTTTAATGCATTTACATACTTTTGCTTTGTTGGACGTTGTTTAGTCCTTTCCTTACATTCTATACTTATGCATTTCGTGTGTGGAGCTTATGTGTATCCGCTGTTTGTTTCCAGATTCTTTTATGGTCATTTAATGTTTTAGACATTTACCTTGTATGCTTTGATGATACGCCATAATTATCCTGTGATATTCCATTTATCAAAATGGGGTGTTACAATCATTGTAAAACCCGCATGCTTTTACCATGAATAGTACCCTTATGATCGTACGTACATGATTAGAACTTTCCTTTTATAGCACGTTTACGATTCACGAACAAGATTTACAAGTATTACATACGTGTTATAACATGATAAGTATTTAATACGTATTAAGACACGATAATTATTTCAATAATTATTATAATCACGAACATACGAACATGAAATCATGAACGTAAATAATCACGAGCTTAATATTATGTATGTACGTATATTTATTACGATTATGAATAAATAAAATACGACACGAACGATAACTAATTAAATCACGTAAAACATGACACGAGAACACGTATAATTTTAGACACGAGAAAACTTATGGGTTACCCCATGTGGGCCCTCTTACCCGCGGCTAGAACACAAGACAAGGGCCAAGCCCACTTTTAATTTTTACTAAAACAAGAAAAGGGAAAAGATATTTTCATAATTACAAGAAATTAGAAAATAAACAAAACCGTAATCTTTTCTTTTGCTCTCTCTCTTGGCCGCCGGGTAGAACACACACAAGGTGGGGTGTTTGTGATTTTTGGTGATTGATTGCTTGCAAGATTGTTAGTGTTTTCATTCTCCATTGTCTCACATAATCGGTAAATCCCTAAACCCTTTTTCTTTTCATGTTCTTAATTAATTGAACACATGAAATCATGAGTGATATAAAAACAAGTAAATAACATTTTAATAAATCATCGGGGTAAATTAATTAGGGTTTAAGGGGTGTTTGTTTCGACGGTACACACAAACCGAGACCCCAAGGCTCTCGTGTGCCTCGTGTGAACACAGCCGAGACCTCGGGTCTCGGTGTGGTGTTGTTGATCTCGGCCGCAAGAACAAGGGAACCCCCGACCTTGTCGGGGGGTGTGTTTGGTGTTCGGTTGGGTCTCAGCAGAAACAAGAACCACCACCGGCTTAAGCCGGTGGCTATATTTGGTAATCAGGGGGAACCACAGCCGCGACAGCAGGGGGAACCTTGCCCAGCCGGTGGCTACAGCCGAGAAAACAGGGGGAACCACCAGCGTGGGCCGGTGGCTGTTTTACACAAACAGTGGCAACCGGATAGGCCGGTTAGCCACTGTTAAGGGTGCGTTTGTCGATCAGTTCACGAATCCGGTTCACGGGGTTCACGAATACGGTTCACGACACGTTTAATAAATAAGACACGGGTTTCGCTCACGACATTATTTTACAAGGTTAATTATTTTACAAGATTAAATTAAATTAATTAAAACATGTACATGATTAATTTAATTTATACATGACTTAGGTTATTAATATCATTAATTATACGTGGATTTTAACCTAAGTAATTATCGTTTTATTTAGACTATATGATTAATTAATTATTAAAATCATGACTTATAATTAATTAATTTCCACGACTTAGGTTATATTATTAATAGATATTAATACATGTTTTAACCTAAGTATTTTTACTTTTATTTAATTAAATCATGTTATATTTAATTAAATACTTTAACATATAGTTTATTTAATTTACATGAAATAATTAATAAACTATACTATTTAATCACATGACTTAGAATATAAATCAGTAAACACTTAAGCTTATATTATTATCTTAATAATCCAGCTTATTTCTATTTTTGGAAACTTTCTATTTTTGGAAACTTACTATTTTTAGAAACTTTCTATTTCTGGAAACTTTCTATTTTAGGAAACCTGCTATTTTTAGAAAGTTACCTATTATTACACAACAAGTATAGTAATACAAGAAATACAAGAAATACTTAAACAGAATAGACAGAATACATGATAAACGCAGTATAAAGCTTAAATCAGTAAAACATGACATGAACATATAAAACAAGTTAAGACATGACATAAAACCAGTTACGTACTCAGTAATCAGAATACTTATACACGTATATTATTTATGTAGCATTAGTGATATCGAAGTAGGACTCTCTTTCGTTCGTCTTCTTCATTCACTGGACACAAGGTACGGATTCTCCGTCCTTTCAGTATGGACATTCTTCCTTATTAGGATTTCCCCGTATGCAGCCAACTGTATTCCCAGTATATGTTTTATATGTTTTTGAACTGCTTATGTTTAATTAGATACCTAAATCCATATACATGCATGACCAGTTTCACCTAGTTATGGAGGTACCATAACCATAACACTAGAGGCACCAGTGTTATGACTCCACCACGACGGAGTGATAGCTCGTGGCGTCCCTTCAGCTTTTGACCATATTATTATTATCATGTGGGGCGTATGGGTGCATCCTAGTTTACATGTTTTCAGCAGATTATCAGGTGAATGTGGTGTGTGCCTTGCATCCTTCACACGGAGTTGATCCCTCCTACCCAACCAGTATATTAAATTAGAGGCAGCCCCTCTAATTTGCATGATGAGGTCACCCCTCTAAGTATTCATGCACGTTGATATTTCATGACCTATATTGGCTAATGGTAAACATGTTAAACAGTTTTTATATGATAAACATAAGGCCTTTCAAAATATAAAACCAGTTTTACTAAGACATACCAGGTTATCCAGGACTTAGTCTTTTCCGCTGCTCTATGCTTATATGCTTATATTATTCATGCTTTATTTGTATATCCATGCATTGAGCGTTATGCTCAGCCGTTTTCCTTTCATGTTCCCAAAACGGCAGGTACTCAGGGACGCTCGTAGACTTTAAGCGTACGTGCATATGGATTGGAAGCTTCCTAGCCTTCATTACTTTATGCATTTCATTAAACTTTGATACTCATTTCCATGGACATTGTTTAGTCCTTTTCATTTATGGTACTTATGTTTGTGTGTGATAAGTTCTACTTTTAGGGTACCGATGTTTGATTCCGGTATTTCCTTTATGGTCATGTGATGTTTTATACCTTTATCCTTGTATGCTTTGATGACACGCCATAATCACGCGTGACATTTCATTTATCAAAATGGGGTGTTACAATTATGGTATCAGAGCCAAGGCTTCGACCTGTAGGCTCTCAAAACACGACTTGTGATTAGTGGATAGTCACTATGGTCTTCCTAGAACTGACAATCGGTTTTCATGCATTCATCATTTTCATGCATACATATATATGTCATTGTCGCAGGTTTATGACTAAGTAATGGTTGGTACAGGACCGGCCCTATTTAGTCGAATGTGTTTTATCGAAACTTTTAAATTTGGGACCGACACATTGGCGTCCCCTCGCCATGTCTTTTGTTTTGAGTGAACTGACCATAGGTGTTCACTCTCGCGCATACAAAAGTTTTCATAAAACTGCATCATGCATTCATGTACAAATTTTCTTGCATAAAAATTTTCTCATGATTTATTAATATAAATTTTTTTCATGTATATAGTTTATGTTTTGATCAGTTTAATCATGTATTTTATGTTATACTGTCATATGGTTCTCACACGCGAGCATGAACAACTCAATGCAGCAATCCAAGCTGCAATGTAATCTATGCTTCCTCAGCTAAGGAACGAAATCAGGGCTGAGGTGCAGGCTGCCAACTATCAGCAGCAACACCCAGTACCTCCTCCTCCTCGTCCAGCAACATTGGTCACATGGCTAGAGAGATTCAATAAGTTCCGCCCTCGAGCTTTCGAGAGAACAGATAGCCCCAGTGAAGCTGAAAGTAGGTTGGCTCACATTAAGAAGATCTTCGATGCTATGGGCTGTGACCCCGTCTTCAAGTCGAGGTTGGCCTGCTACAGGTTCGAAGGTGATGTGCTCTCATGGTGGATGGCACTGAAGCGGTCTGAGGGAGGTGATAATTGGGTGGCTGGTTTGACTTGGGCTCAGTTCAGGGATTTGGTGATGGGACAGTTCTTTCCCAAGGCTAAGCAAGACAAGCTGAAGAAAGAGTACCATGGAAACCGACAGAGGGCTGGGGAGAATAGCAACGAGTTCATGCAGCGCTTTCTTCGCTTGGCTGGTTTTCTTGGTGCAGCAGCAGGTACTACTGAAGAGCAGGCACACCACTTCAGGTGGGCTCTTCGTACATCGGTCGCAAACAACTTGGTGTGTGCTATGTTCAACACGGTAGCACAATTGGTCGATGCAACACGTAATCTGGAGATGCTGCAGGAAAGAGATGAGTTCGGGGAAGCAGAGAGACCCGATAAGAGGTAAACATTCGTATTCAACGGTCACCAATCCGTATTCTTTCAGTATATGTCAATATTTCATCTCTTTAAAATTGTATCTTCCAGGCAGAAGACTAGGGACCGGTCTTAGCCGGCTACTCAGCAACAGCCTACTCAGCCCAATGGAAAGGTCAGACTCACGATCGTTCTGCTACGGATAGGCGTGGCGGTAATGATAATTACCGTAACAACGCTGGACACTCCAACAGCAGCAGGTCCTTATACTTACGCATTTTCCTATGATTACATGTTATAGTTCTAAATTCTGACACATTAAAGAATCTTCTACCAGGAATCATGGTAACGGGAGGGACCAGAACCAGAGAGGTTCCCAACCTAACCGTCCAGCTATCACTGGTATTCCATCTTACGATTATCCGCATTGTCCTTTGTACCTTTTATCATGTCTTATGTATATTGTTCTTATTAGGCTCACAGCCAGTCAGGACACCGGCTGGAGGATATACTCATCCTCTTTGCACTACCTACCACCGTAGGCACCTAGGGCCATATCATCGCGACAGCGATGCATGCTACAAGTGTGGTCTTCCTAGCCATCGCATAAAGGACTGCCGCAAGGGCGAGATGGAGGGCACATCAGGACATGCTAATACCAAGCCGCCTCCTACTAGTGGACGCGTTTACACGACATCTCACGATCAGGACAACAAGTCTACAGGTACCATCACTGGAATCTTGTATATGTATGGTCAAGCTGTAAGTGTTTTGTTTGATACGGGTGCTACTCACTCGGTCATTTCTACTACTTATGCCAAGAATGTTAGGATACTCCCCATGCCACTAGAGAATATACTGAATATTTCCACGCCTTTGAGAGACTCTGTACGCATAACCCATGTGTACAAGAGCCTTCCCCTAGAGTTTGATGACAAGATTCGTCCTGTTGACACACTTCCGCTGGACATGAATGATTTTGACATGATTTTGGGCATGGATTGGCTATCCAAGCATCGTGCTACCATAGACTGCCATTCATATCGTATCATCTTCGGTGATGTTAATGCGCCAGAGTACATTCACAACGGGTTCGTACCCGGAAGGTCTGTACAAATCATATCAACCCTGCAAGCACGTGCATTACTTTCACATGGTAGTGAGGGCTATCTTGCTACTGTTCATGACATGGATGCTGAATCCCCATCAATTCAGAATCAGCCTCTAGTGTCAGAATTTCCAGATGTATTTCCAGAAGAACTTACGGGCATACCACCTGCACGTGAAGTAGAATTTAATATCGAGCTCATCCCAGGAGCTGAACCGAATTCCAAGTCTCCTTATCGCATGGCTCCCAAAGAGTTGAAGGAGCTGAAGGATAAATTGCAAGAACTTTTGGAACGAGGCTTTATTCGACCGAGTGCATCTCCATGGGGCGTACCGGTCTTATTCGTTAAGAGGAAGGACGGCAGTATGCGTCTTTGCATAGACTATCGCGAGCTCAACAAGATTACCATCAAGAATAGGTATCCACTACCACGTATAGACGATCTGTTTGACCAACTCCAAGGAGCCAAACATTTCTCCAAGGTTGATCTAAGGTCGGGTTATCATCAGCTACGGGTTAAGGAGCAGGACATCGCCAAGACTGCTTTCCGTACACGCTATGGCCACTACGAATTTGTAGTCATGCCATTCGGCCTTACCGATGCTCCAGCAGTGTTCATGGATTTGATGAACAGAATCTTCCATGAATTTTTGGACAAGTTCGTCATTGTCTTCATTGACGACATCCTGATATTCTCTAAGTCCAAGGAGGAACACGAAGACCATCTTCGTACAGTACTACAGATTCTTCGCCATAAGCAGTTGTATGCTAAATTCTCCAAGTGTGAGTTCTGGTTAGACAAGGTGGCATTCTTAGGTCACATTGTATCAGTAGAATGAATCACGATGGATCTAGAAATAGTTGAGGCTATTACCAAGTGGCCAAGACCGACATCAGCAACTGAAGTCCGCAGTTTCCTAGGCTTAGCTGGTTATTACCGTAGGTTCGTGGAGAACTTTTCTCGTTTAGCATTACCATTGACCAAACTGATGCGGAAAGGGGAGAAATTCGTCTGGACTGAAGAAAGAGAGAAGAGCTTTAAAGACCTAAAGCAGAAGTTAGTATCTGCACAGATTCTTACTCTCCCATCTGGTATAGGTGGATTTCTTATCTACAGTGATGCATCGGGGAAGGGACTTGGCTGTGTTCTCATGCAACATGGGAAGGTGATCGCGTATGCTTCACGACAGCTTAAGCCTTATGAGAAAAATTACCCTACGCATGACTTGGAACTTGCAGCATTCGTGTTTGCATTGAAAATATGGAGGCACTACTTGTATGGAGAATCATGTGACATTTTCACGGACCACAAGAGCTTGAAGTATATCTTCACTCAACGTGAATTGAACCTGAGACAGAGGAGATGGTTAGAGCTGTTGAAGGATTATGACATTAATCTTCAGTATCATCCCGGCAAGGCGAATGTAGTGGCAGATGCACTTAGCAGAAAGTCTGGAATGATAAACGGCATTAAAATTGAGGAGGAAATTATAAGAGACTTGGAGCGACTTGACATAGAGATCATGGTACGTGGACAGCATGGTTACTGGGCTAATCTTAGAGTGGAACCCGAGTTACTCTCTAGGATCAAGGAAGCTCAGAAAGATGATGGTGAAATCTGGGCGATAATTCAGAATTTGGAGAAGCAGACAGAATTTCAAGTAGAAGCAGATGGTATCTTAAGGCAGGGCACGAGACTTTGTGTTCCTGATGATCAAGAACTCCGGGAAGCATTGTTAGCTGAGGCTCATAGATCCCCATTCTCTATTCATCCTGGTTCGACCAAGATGTACCATGACATCAAGCAGTACTTTTGGTGGAGTGGTATGAAACAGGATGTTGCGACTTACGTCTCCAAATGTCTTACCTGCCAGCAGGTTAAGATCGAGCATCAGCGATCTGGCGGTCTTCTTTAACCGTTAGATATTCCAGAGTGGAAGTGGGACAAAATCACCATGGATTTTGTTACCGGTCTTTCGTCGACAAAGAGGAAGCACGATGCGATTTGGGTTATCGTTGATCGACTTACCAAATCAGCTCATTTCTTACCGATCCGCAAGGAGGATTCGGTCAGTAAACTCGCCGATACTTACAAGAAGGAGATCATGAGACTTCATGGTGCTCCATCCAGCATCGTCTCAGACAGAGATCCTCGTTTCGCTTCGCGATTTTGGAGAAGTCTGCAGAAAGCTTGGGGTACAAAACTTAAGCTTAGCACGGCTTTTCATCCTCAAACAGACGGGCAGTCAGAGTGAACGATTCAGACACTGGAAGACATATTGAGGTCATGTGCGTTAGAATGGACGGGAGATTGGGATGATTACATCTGTTTGTTAGAGTTTGCATACAACAACAGTTGGCACGCAAATATCAAGTGTGCTCCATTCGAGATGTTGTATGGCAGAAAGTGTCGCGCCTCAATCTGTTGGGATCAGGTTGGTGAGCAAACACTTGAAGGACCAGAAATGATTGAGTTGACCAACGAGAAGGTCGCAGTAGCTAAGCAGAAATTGCAAGAAGCACGGTCACGTCAGAAGAATTATGCAGACAAGCATCGTAGGGACTTGCATTTTAACGTAGGAAATCACGTTTTCCTTAAGGTTTCGCCGGCACGTGGTGTTAGACGTTTTGGAATCGAAGGGAAGCTCAATCCTCGGTTCATCGGACCGTTTGATGTCACTGAACGAGTCGGTGAAGTGTCTTACCATTTAGAGTTACCTCCGCAGCTTTCTCATGTTCACGATGTTTTCCATGTGTCCTTACTCAGAGGGTACAAGTATCATCCCCTTCATATGGTTCAGTATCCACTGGAACAGATTCGTGAAGATCTCACTTTCATAGAAGAACCCGAACGAGTTCTTGACAGACAAGAACGAGTCATGAGAAGGAAGACGATTCCATTCGTCAAAATCCTTTGGAGGGATCATACCGAGCGGGAAGCCACTTGGGAAACAGAGGAGTCTATCCGGGCTTCTTACCCTCATTTCATATTTTGAATTCGGGTATGTTTTTCTTTTCCAGTTTACTTTATCTATAATTCGGGGACGAATTATTCTTTTTAGGGGGGAAGAGTTGTAAAACCCGCATGCTTTTACCATGAATAGTACCCTTATGATTGTACGTACATGATTAGAACTTTCCTTTTATAGCACGTTTACGATTCACGAACAAGATTTACAAGTATTATGTACGTGTTATAACACGATAAGTATTTAATACGTATTAAGACATGATAATTATTTCAATAATTATTATAATCATGAACATACGAACATGAAATCATGAACGTAAATAATCACGAGCTTAATATTATGTATGTACGTATATTTATTACGATTATGAATAAATATAATATGACACGAACGATAACTAATTAAATCACGTAAAACACGACACGAAAACACGTATAATTTTAGACACGAGAAAACATATGGGTTACCCCATGTGGGCCCTCTTACCCGCGGCAAGAACACAAAACAAGGGCCAAGCCCACTTTTAATTTTTACTAAAACAAGAAAAGGGAAAAGATATTTTCATAATTACAAGAAATTAGAAAATAAACAAACCCCTAATCTTTTATTTTGCTTTCTCTCTTGGCCGCCGGGTAGAACACACACAAGGGGGTGTGTTTGTGACTTTTGGTGATTGATTGCTTGCAAGATTGTTAGTGTTTTCATTCTCCATTGTCTCACGTAATCGGTAAATCCCTAAACCCTTTTTCTTTTCATGTTCTTAATTAATTAAACACATGAAATGATGAGTGATATAAAACAAGTAAATAACATGTTAATAAATCATGGAGGTAAATTAATTAGGGTTTAAGGGGTGTTTGTTTCGGCCGGTTCACACAAACCGAGAGCCCAAGGCTCTCGGTGTGCCTCGTGTGAACACCGCCGAGACCTACGGGTCTCGGTGTGGTGTTATAGATCTCGGCCTCAAGAACAAGGGAACCCCCGGCCTTGTCGGGGGGTGTGTTTGGTGTTCGGTTGGGTCTCGGCAGAAACAAGAACCACCACCGGCTTAAGCCGGTGGCTATATTTGGTAAGCAGGGGGATACACAGCCGCGGCAGCAGGGGGAACCTTGCCCAGCCGGCGGCTACAGCCGAGAAAACAGGGGGAACCACCGGCGTGGGCCGGTGGCTGTTTTACACAAACAGTGGCAACCGGCTAGGCCGGTTAGCCACTGTTAAGGGTGCGTTTGTCGACCGGTTCACGGTTCTGGTTCACGGGGTTCACGAATACGGTTCACGACACGTTTAATAAATAAGACACGGGTTTCGGTCACGACATAATTTTACAAGGTTAATTATTTTACAAGATTAAATTAAATTAATTAAAACATGTAAATGATTAATTTAATTTATACATGACTTAGGTTATTAATATCATTAATAATACGTGGATTTTAACCTAAGTAATTATCGTTTTATTTAGACTATATGATTAACTAATTATTAAAATCATGACTTATGATTAATTAATTTCCACGACTTAGGTTATATTATTAATAGATATTAATACATGTTTTAACCTAAGTATTTTTACTTTTATTTAATTAAATCATGTTATATTTAATTAAATACTTTAACCTATAGTTTATTTAATTTACATGAAATAATTAATAAACTATACTATTTAATCACATGACTTAGAATATAAATCAGTAAACACTTAAGCTTATATTATTAGCTTAATAATCCAGCTTATTTCTATTTTTGGGAACTTTTTATTTTTGGAAACTTTCTATTTTTAGAAACTTTCTATTTTTGGAAACTTTCTATTTTAGGAAACCTGCTATTTTTAGAAAGTTACTTATTATTACACAACAAGTATAATAATACAAGAAATACAAGAAATACTTAAACAGAATAGACAAAATACATGATAAACGCAATATAAAGCTTAAATCAGTAAAACATGACATGAACATATAAAACAAGTTAAGACATGACATAAAACCAGTTACGTACTCAGTAATCAGAATACTTATACACGTATATTATTTATGTAGCATTAGTGATATCGAAGTAGGACTCTCTTCCGTTCGTCTTCTTCGTTCACTGGACACAAGGTATGGATTCTCTGTCCTTTCAGTATGGACATTCTTCCTTATTAGGATTTCCCCGTATGCAGCCAACTGTTTTCCCCAGTATATGTTTTATATGTTTTTGAATTGCTTATGTTTAATTAGATACATAAAGCCATATACATGCATGACCAGTTTCACCTAGTTATGGAGGTACCATAACCATAACACTGGAGGCACCAGTGTTATGACTCCACCACGGCGGAGTGATAGCTCGTGGCGTCCCTTCAGCTTTTGGCGATATTATTATTATTATCATGTGGGCGTATGGGTGCATCCTAGTTTACATGTTTTCAGCAGATTATTTAGGTGAATGTGGTGTGTGCATTGCATCCTTCACAAGGAGCTGATCCCTCCTACCCAACCAGTATATTAAATTAGAGGCAGTCCCTCTAATTTGCATGACGAGGTCACCCCTCCAAGTATTCATGCACGTTGATATTTCATGACCTATATTGGCTAATAGTAAACATGTTAAACAGTTTTTATAAGATAAACATAAGGCTTTTGAAACTATAAAACCAGTTTTACTAAGATATACCAGGTTATCCAGGACTTAGTCTTTTCCGCTGCTCTATTCTTATATGCTTATATTATTCATGCTTTATTTGTATATCCGTGCATTGAGCGTTATGCTCAGTCGTTTTCCTTTCATGTTCCCAAAAAGGCATGTACTCAGGGACGCTCGTAGACTTTAAGCGTACGTGCATATGGATTGGAAGCTTCCTAGCCTTCATTACTTTATGCATTTCATTATACTTTGATACTCATTTACATGGACATTGTTTAGTCCTTTTCATTTATGATACTTATGTTTGTGTGTGATAAGTTCTACTTTTGGGGTATCGATGTTTGATTCTTGTATTTCCTTTATGGTCATGTGATGTTTTATACCTTTGTCCTTGTATGCTTTAATGACACGCCATAATCACGTGTGACATTCCATTTTTCAAAATGGGGTGTTACAATTATGGTATCAGAGCCAAGGCTTTGACCTGTAGGCTCTCAAAACACGACCTGTGATTAGTGGGTAGTCACTATGGTCTTCCTAGAAATGACAGTCGGTTTTCATGCATTTATCATTTTCATGCATACATATATATGTCATTGTCGCAGGTTTACTAAATTCATACAACTCAATACAGCGGAAGACTAGTTGGTGTTACGGGATAGCACATTACTCACATCATAGACAACGCATAAAATCGCGTCGTTTTACTAATAAATCATTTCCATTCATAAATATCAAAATTACATCGGTCTTAAGTCATATTATTTCATACAAAGTTTTACAAAGTATTTGAATGGAAAATATAGTTTAGGTGCGGGCCATGAATTCTTGTTGTCTTCCCGAGAATTACCTTCAAGTACCTGAGATAAAACATGTTAAAAGAAAAGGTCAGCGATAACGCCGAGTGAATTCATAGAGTTTAATAAATTCCATCAATATAACTTTGGTATAAAATTAGTACCAAAAATCAGTTCGTACAAATCATTGTAATAGGCCGTAAAATAGCCAAAATTGTTTTATACAAATCTTTGTAATAGGCCATAAAAATAGCCAAAGTCATTTTATATAAATCCTTATCGAAAATCATAATATAGGCATTTGCCTTAGAAATTATTATACGAGCCAATGTCGTAAAAACATCATACAATACGTCTTATGACGTTGTATAAAATCAAATAAATACCGTTATATGAATATGGTTATGAAAACCAAAACACGAATATAATATCAATAGTATGACCCAGTATTGCTAGTCAGGCAATACTTCGTAATTCGGAGCGTCCAGTAATATTTTGGTGATTGGATTATTATAAGCCGCATGACATTGTTACCTTACTAAACCAAAACGGGTAGCTAACCCGATACCAATTTTGCCCATCTAAAGTAGCGTGTCGTCACAAAGGTCACGCTATTGGAAATCTTCTCATACATAAATTCGCTTACCAATCAATGTGGCACGACGGGGATCAACCGTCAAGGCGCGAACTGGGGTGATCGTCCCCAAATAGTACTATTAAATGCATAAGCGTCTACCAACTCCCGGTAGTTCACAATTCATGCTAATGGGACTTTTAGTGACATAACCTAACTTCAATAATCCATTTGATTTCATCTATCGGGTCCATTAATCATTTATCGGGTCATACAATCGGGTCATTCAATCATTCGGGTCCAAAATCAATAAACAAATAATCGGGACAAATGGTGTCCAAACTTTTATAAAAACTAACATGTTATCTCCCTCGCGGGTTTATAAAGCATTTATAAAACATTTAAAAGAGTGCGAGGCTATGAACTCACGTTGATGTGGGAAGACGATTATCGGCGATTTAGATGTACGGTACGTGCTTCAATCACGGAAACCTAGACAAATAATACTCGGTCTTAGACTCATGTCCAATGACTTTATAAAAATAACAAGTATGTATACATATGATGATTATATATATATATGATGATCAAGTGGGTTTACATATCCCTATTCACTCATTTTTGTGTTATGTGTCGATAACGTTCATACTTAGTTTACTAGTTTTACCCGTTTATGTGTCTTAAATCCAATAAGCTTATTATAAGTTATTTAGCTTATTTTAATCCATTTTGTACCTATATTATCAATATGTATACTTTCCAAGTTGGGCCTAAATGGGTTAAGCCCAATGGATTCTTTTTACAAGTGTTTAACTTATTTAGTCCAATTATTAGCCCAATGTGTTTATTTAGCTCGTTAATGTCCGTATGCCCTATAGTTCGGGTTTTATCGGTTTTTACTTGTCATACATGTCTATATATCAGTATATAAGTTTTTATAAATTTTTCATTAGACGGGTCCAATCATCTAAGTTTTATTTAACAAAAACGTTAATTTTACGGCAATAGCCGAAAAAGTCGTAAAATCATGTTTATAGTTTTTATTACTTATAGATATTATTTCACCACCATTTATATAATTTATCCATTTGATTAACCTTTTATACATTTATATAAATAAGTTTTATAAGTTAGTGGGTTTTTATTTTACATTTTATATATTAAAATGTGAGTGCTTATATAATAGTATTATTCTTTAATTTCCAAAAATCTGATTTTTAACTTCATCTTCACCAAAACTGCCATATCTTGAGTTCTATATGGAGATAGAAGCTCAAATTTTTATCACATAAACTACATGATATTTTCTATATTTAACTCTTCTATAGCTACTGTTGAATCATCCTTTAAGTATTTTCTAAAAATCGTCCAAAACAGTAACTTCAGATTTGTATCTTAAACTTGTTTTGATCATATCTCACTCATTACAATGATTCCATTGCATGGCAACTCTCACATGTGTACAAGACTCATAGCTTACTGTAAATACATTCTACTTCATCATTTTATCAGTTTAAACATATGGTTCTTTACTGTTTTATACAGCCATCAAATTTAACCAAGATTTTAACCTTGTTTCTTATGGTTTTTCACCTTTTTAATCATGTTTATCAACAACAAATCCCCACATAACATTTTTATCATCATATAATCATCATAAATATATACAATAGGAAATAAATACATTATTACATAACCAAAAATAACAAGAAGATGAGGAGGACAATCTTTATACCACCATGATGATGTAGGTTGATCAAAACATGGATTTTGATGGAGAAACTTGTGATGCACCAAGACCTTTTTCATGACCACCAATCTTCCTAATCTCCTTGTAGAAAATCAGCCCTCCTACTCCATGAAAACTCCTCCTTGGATGTTATAAGTACCACCAATCAATAAGGTTTCAAAAGGACTTCAACATGTATATGAATAACATGGGATTTTGTGGTTAATTTAGATTAAATGAGGGTGTTTCATGGTGAAAGTGGACGGCATTAATGGAGTTAGAGAGAGAGAGGAGAGTGTTTTTGCATGGTTGAATATGAGAAGAGTGGTTTAAGCTAATGGTTTTGATGTGTTAAAGCTTAACTTGTAAGCTTTGCTTACAAGTGTAAGGCTTCTAGCTACACTTGACACCTCAACTGTATAAACTTGCTAGTTAGGGCCGGTTTTGATGTGGGGTGGGACAAGTGTCCCACTTGTCTCATCCCATTTATTTACGGGTACTCCTCGATTCTAGTTTCCTCGATTTGCGTGCCCTCGGGTCGTTTTACGAAAAACGTTTTTATAAATTATGAATCAACGTCACAAAACGAATCCAATAAAAATTGTTTCATCAAAAACGGAGTTCGAAAACGTAAATACGTAATCCTAAGGTTTCCGGTTTAGTCGTAAAGGACGTTAAAATAAAATCGTAAGTCCTAATCTCTTCTCGTAAGTTTGTGAGTTTATGAACTAACACAAATTTAAAACTCAAAAATAATATTCACGGATAAATTTATTTTCTGAAATGTCGGACTGTCACCAAAGACGGTGTATGTAAACGTAAGCACGTAACGTTGAATCCTCCGGTTTAGACGTAGTCGATGCTACTCCAAGACGTAAATCCAAATTTCTTCCCAAAAATAAGTGAGTTCATATTGTATCATTAAAATAATATTTTCAAATAATATTTGAGAATAAAATATCAATCGTAAATTGATGGATTGTCACAGCATTTACCCCTAAACAGGATCTTTGTCCTCAAAGATCATCTTACCTTACTACTCGCTTCTTATAGAGTTAAAGCCATGTGGGTATTTCCTCCACATTCGGTCTTTTCTCACAAGTGTAATCCATTATAATACGCGAGTTTCATCAGACATAACTATGGGAATAAGATCAGGCTTAATGTTGACTTACTTTCTCTATCCATGATGTTCACGGGTTTTTGATGAATGCAACTTTTCGCCGATCTAAGCTCTACTAAGAATAATCAGATTCTCACTTGATAGATATTCCATCAAGTTCGATATACGAAACATAATTCACGCAGTCTTTGAAGTCCTAGGGTAGATCCAGCTTATATGCCTTTCAATCCCAACTTTTCATCATCTCAGTGGTCCCATACAATTGGGGACTTATATCCCATGATTTGTCAGATCATGAATTCATTTTTCCAAGGTTAAAAATTGTGGCATAACTTCGCTACCCATTTGGCACTTCAAGATCTACATTTCACATTCACATAACCTCTTGCCCACTATCGGCAGTTAATAATCCAATCCTAATTTCAACAATCATTTTAGATTTCGCGGGTCGGGTAGTTTGCAAGGTTAGGTTCGCCATCATAGGAACCTTAAACCTAAAAGACATGTCCAACTCACAATGGGTGTATGTCGGATGTCTTTATCTCAACTCCTGCTTACAAATGCTCTAAGATTTAGATCTTAACAAGATTCGATCTTAATCCTAACACGATGATTATCAATGATAATCTCTCCAAAGGAAAACGATTATACGGTCTATTACCAAAGGTCAATCATTCAAACATAAAACAGCACTTATATTACCTTGTGTCGTTACTTTACCTCGTCTCTTCGATTTGGGGTGGTACATAGTACTCTCAATCAAGGTTCGTTCTCAATGATTTCTGAGCAAATCTCTAGAAATTCGATGCGAAGCGAGGATCTTGATATAGCTGATCGATACAGGCATGCTATGTCTACATAACTCTTTTGCATTTATCATTAACGAGAATGATATTAGCAGATTTGGTCAGTCTGTCGACGATGTCCCAAATCGAATTAAATTCAGATGATGACCTTTGCAATAACTAGACGTTTACTAATGTATGAGGCGATGTCTGCCTTCATAATTGCCATCAGTACATCTTTTTCAGACAAAGATACTTTTAGTCATAAATGACATAAATAGAATACTTATACTTACAAATTCCAACATAACTATATCTCACAATCCTCCATATTTAGACAATCACATGTGGTCTTTAAAATATTTAACGCTATCGGCTTCTCAATTCTGTTGGTTCACATTAGCCGCGAATCCCTTTTTATTATCTATTTTATCCTTTTTACACACATCGTTTATTTTAAATTGTTCGGCAATTTATTTTGCACCTTTATTATTAAGGAACATGTCCTAACTGGTTCTTTATCCTTTCTACATAATGCGTCGGTATCTATATTCACTTCTCATGATGATATAATCATCATGTCCACAATTCACTCAGATATTCTTTCTATATTATGCGTTGGTAATTACGTTTACTTTCCTGATGAAATAAATATCATAACCGTATTTATTCAAAATTCCTTCTTAAGTTATCTAGAAGTATACACAAACATTTACCCCTAAACAGAAGTTTAGTTAAATGGTTTGTGTATAAGGGAATAATCCCTTTAAAAATCCTTTGTTAATACATTCGTCAAAACATATTTCCATTTTCTTTTTGGTAAAATCCAAAGTCTTAAAAGGGCTCTTAATTTTTGAAGAGTCTATATGCATACATCTTACCATTATTAATCCAACGGTCATTTTATGTAAAGGATTAAGTCCTTAATCACGTGCTAATTATTCAAGGTCCAGGTTTACACTGTTCGGCCAATTCAGGGCAGTCTATAAATAATTATCAACTCATTCTTATTCTGATAAACAAACATGTAGTTCCTAATGATCACGAGCATGAATTTATCAAATTACAGCCTACACACATGATTCATCATAATTTATGAATACTACATGTGCATTGTCAGTCCAAACGACATCACATGAAATTCATAACGTTCATCACAAGTTCGGGATGTGATGATTGGAATAGATAATCTCTTTCGCAGATGCGAAGTTGATGATAACCATGCCATGGATCAAATTTGCTAGAACCTTGTAAATGATCGAACAATTCTTCCATTTCGAGTTATGGATATCGTTTTCGATTGTCAATTTACTCAGTCACAGTAATCTATAAATATAAGGAAAGATAACACCATAGCTCTTCAGGATGACAGGCTTGGTATAATAAAATCTTTCTCCGACAACTTTCTCAGTTGTACGGTAATTCCTTTAATTTAGATGGTGCTGACGTACAGTGCACAAGCCACAAGTGCAGCACCGGAAATATAATTAATATCAATTTCAATTTGCCTTAATGGCGAAAGTTTAGGTAATTCACCAATAAATACCTCCTAAAGTTTGGATATCATAAACATCTTTTAATAAATTCATATTAGGTTCTTCTAAATTATAATATCTATGACTAATTCACAATCATTCACAATATAATTTCAATTCCAAATATAGGATATCGTCATCCATCAAGAATTATTTAGATCGCTTTTGATAATCAACATCTTATCATTTAGGGGAATTCTACTCGAGTTCCCATCAATTAAGACAATGTCGTCATGTCATAATCAATCAATCCATTCAACTGGCACTATCAACTTTCCAGTTGCATTGCCGTCGATAAGATGTGAACTTCTCAAAAGTCTAATAATAATTCATAATTCTTCACAAATTCAAGGATATCTGGATACACAATTACTATCTAAAGAGTAAGGTCAACGCATAATCTACGCGAGAGAATTTCAAATCAGATACAGACGAAAACATTTAACGAATATGAATATATTCCATGTTTTCATAATTTGAGTACGCATTCGAATGCTCCTCGGATCGTTACCCAGGTCATTCAAATGAAATCAAATCAAAAGAAATGATAAGAACGTCGATACATTCAGTCGGGTATCAACACTCGATAATCAAATACTTTTCCTAAGAATCTCTCTACGGGAGGATTAGACAAGAACGGGATATCAATTTGTCAAACAAGACAAATTCCACAGATGAGTAAATTTAACTCAGAAGAATAGATGCTACAGGCACATATGTAGGTGTCCCTAACATTATGTCCCTATTTTTACACTTCTTGCAGATCTCATAAAATTTAATCTTTCACAATCTTCGAAGAAAATGTAGCGTTTATTAATCAGTTTTTATGGTGACTACTAATCAGCCTTGCATGGTCCATTCCAAATTGTATGTAGGCGCGCAACTATATACAATTTCAAGATTAACGATGCAATACTCAGTTCGTCAAAACTTTGTCGTCATGTTTAAAATATATATATTCATGCTTTATTCAAAATGAATTTACATATATGTTCTTTATCATGGAAACAATTAAGTTTTCCAAAGCTTTTCATAAACAACTTTATTTCGATAATGATTATTTATAAATCTTACTTTGAATAATCCGTATGGTGATGAAAATTCAATTTTTCTCAAGGGATACTATTGTATCTTATAAAAACAATGAGTGATCTGCAAAGGAGTGATGAAGAGTTGTTCGCCAAGAACTAACTACGATATGATAGGAAATGAGCTTAGCCAAATAATCACGAGGTTCATGACTTCGATGGCACTCAAAAAGAATAATCCACAACGTAACTCAAACCAAGATGAGTACTTGTTCAATGGTTGCATCACTAATGCGAACATTGGGATGAAGCAAGAAAAGATAGATAACATCGATACATGTAGAATTTAGCAATCAAAGGTAGTCTTTTCATTAATCACAAACAAGTCAAATTGTACCGTAACACATTACGTGTCACTATGTCATACAATTTACTAAACTCATCCTACCAACTGATATCTCAGTTAAGTTAGGGATTTTTTTTTTAAAAGATACCACAATGAATACTAATCTACAAGAGTCATTAGGTGTTCCATATGTCTCGGAAGATCCATCGGTCCCAATTTAGAAGAAGATTTCTTCAATTTATTTGTTGGACACTGGGCATCCTCGTTAGTGGACAATGGCCTAGGAACAACCCTTAACACGAACCTACAATCAATTAAAACCTTATAATTCAATCACAGGGCTTAACGACTTATATTAACAATCTCATATTCCATACAGGTTAAATTTTACTTTATCCAAGTTTCAACCAATTTTATACTCAATTCGATATCCTACCTCATTCTCCAATATTTTCAATCTTATTTTTCGGCCTTGTAAAGGCAATACAATCTCAATATGAATCAACACTTAATTCCAATCCTATAGCTCTTGCAACAACAATTATCAAATGAGTCATTAATATGAAATGACTTGATCATTCAACTAGACTTCTCGGAAAGGTATTAGTGGCATGAGGCTTTTGGGTAATGGTTCCAATAACAGCCTCAAGTGCAACATTCACCCTTTCGATTTCAATTTAAGAATTGGATGACAACGAATCAGATGACATCTTTCTAGGTGGTAACGTTTTGTCAAACTTCACTCTATAAGGAAAGATCGTCATGATATCGATATCAGATTGAATCTCGCCAATTCTTTTTCAATTTCACATTCAACTAATATCTACATTTCTATGAATATCAACCATTTGTTGGGATCATAAATATCCACAACTTGGTTTAGATTTAGGATAGCTAGAATTCCTACGAGAATAGCTTCGATTAATTTACTAGGGGAGTTAGGGTTACTTGTGACAATCTACGTCGTATAAATACCTCGTATAAAAATCATAATAATCATCAAACAATCATGTAATAAAGTTACATCATATATATATATATATAATCCAAGTTATATATATATATATATTAAAATAACACTTCTCAGTCTGGCCTTGTCGGTAACTCGGGAATTCTTCGGCACCGTTATAGTCAAAAGATTTTTAGACATTTTTAGAAAAATGTTTTTAGTTAAAAGATTTTGAAAAGTTTTATTCAAAACATTAGTTTTAAAAATCTTTCGTTCTCTATAACGAGAGCTCTGATACCAAACTGTAACACCCCCAAATTCATACAACTCAATACAGCGAAAGACTAGTTGGTGTTACGGGATAGCACATTACTCACATCATAGACAACGCATAAAATCGCGTCGTTTTAATAATAAATCATTTCCATTCATAAATATCAAAATTACATCGGTCCCAAGTCATATTATTTCATACAAAGTTTTACAAAGTATTTGAATGGAAAATATAGTTTAGGTGCGGGCCATGAATTCTTGTTGTCTTCCCGAGAATTACCTTCAAGTACCTGAGATAAAACATGTTAAAAGAAAAGGTCAGCGATAACGCCGAGTGAATTCATAGAGTTTAATAAATTCCATCAATATAACTTTGGTATAAAATTAGTACCAAAAATCAATTCGTACAAATCATTGTAATAGGCCGTAAAATAGCCAAAATTGTTTTATACAAATCTTTGTAATAGGCCATAAAAATAGACAAAGTCATTTTATATAAATCCTTATCGAAAATCATAATATAGGCATTTGCCTTAGAAATTATTATACGAGCCAATGTCGTAAAAACATCATACAATACGTCTTATGACGTTGTATAAAATCAAATAAATACCGTTATATGAATATGGTTATGAAAACCAAAACACGAATATAATATCAATAGTATGACCCAGTATTGCTAGTCAGGCAATACTTCGTAATTCGGAGCGTCCAGTAATATTTTGGTGATTGGATTATTATAAGCCGCATGACATTGTTACCTTACTAAACCAAAACGGGTAGCTAACCCGATACCAATTTTGCCCATCTAAAGTAGCGTGTCGTCACAAAGGTCACGCTATTGGAAATCTTCTCATACATAAATTCGCTTACCAATCAATGTGGCACGACGGGGATCAACCGTCAAGGCGCGAACTGGGGTGATCGTCCCCAAATAGTACTATTAAATGCATAAGCGTCTACCAACTCCCGGTAGTTCACAATTCATGCTAATGGGACTTTTAGTGACATAACCTAACTTCAATAATCCATTTGATTTCATCTATCGGGTCCATTAATCATTTATCGGGTCATACAATCGGGTCATTCAATCATTCGGGTCCAAAATCAATAAACAAATAATCGGGACAAATGGTGTCCAAACTTTTATAAAAACTAACATGTTATCTCCCTCGCGGGTTTATAAATCATTTATAAAACATTTAAAAGAGTGCGAGGCTATGAACTCACGTTGATGTGGGAAGACGATTATCGACGATTTGGATGTACGGTACGTGCTTCAATCACAGAAACCTAGACAAATAATACTCGGTCTTAGACTCATGTCCAATGACTTTATAAAAATAACAAGTATGTATACATATGATGATTATATATATATATGATGATCAAGTGGGTTTACATATCCCTATTTACTCATTTTTGTGTTATGTGTCGATAACGTTCATACTTAGTTTACTAGTTTTACCCGTTTATGTGTCTTAAATCCAATAAGCTTATTATAAGTTATTTAGCTTATTTTAATCCATTTTGTACCTATATTATCAATATGTATACTTTCCAAGTTGGGCCTAAATGGGTTAAGCCCAATGGATTCTTTTTACAAGTGTTTAACTTATTTA
This sequence comes from Glebionis coronaria, assembly GCA_025667525.1. Lineage (NCBI taxonomy): Eukaryota > Viridiplantae > Streptophyta > Magnoliopsida > Asterales > Asteraceae > Glebionis > Glebionis coronaria. Next base: position 200,873,385 of record CM046874.1, read on the forward strand.
GTCCAATTATTAGCCCAATGTGTTTATTTAGCTCGTTAATGTCCGTATGCCCTATAGTTCGGGTTTTATCGGTTTTTACTTGTCATACATGTCTATATATCAGTATATAAGTTTTTAAAAATTTTTCATTAGACGGGTCCAATCATCTAAGTTTTATTTAACAAAAACGTTAATTTTACGGCAATAGCCGAAAAAGTCGTAAAATCATGTTTATAGTTTTTATTACTTATAGATATTATTTCACCACCATTTATATAATTTATCCATTTGATTAACCTTTTATACATTTATATAAATAAGTTTTATAAGTTAGTGGGTTTTTATTTTACATTTTATATATTAAAATGTGAGTGCTTATATAATAGTATTATTCTTTAATTTCCAAAAATCTGACTTTTAACTTCATCTTCACCAAAACTGCCATATCTTGAGTTCTATATGGAGATAGAAGCTCAAATTTTTATCACATAAACTACATGATATTTGCTATATTTAACTCTTCTATAGCTACTGTTGAATCATCCTTTAAGTATTTTCTAAAAATCGTCCAAAACAGTAACTTCAGATTTGTATCTTAAACTTGTTTTGATCATATCTCACTCATTACAATGATTCCATTGCATGGCCAACTCTCACATGTGTACAAGACTCATAGCTTACTGTAAATACATTCTACTTCATCATTTTATCGGTTTAAACATATGGTTCTTTACTGTTTTATACAGCCATCAAATTTAACCAAGATTTTAGCCTTGTTTCTTATGGTTTTTCACCTTTTTAACCATGTTTATCAACAACAAATCCCCACATAACATTTTTATCATCATATAATCATCATAAATATATACAATAGGAAATAAATACATGATTACATAACCAAAAATAACAAGAAGATGAGGAGGACAATCTTTATACCACCATGATGATGTAGGTTGATCAAAACATGGATTTTAATGGAGAAACTTGTGATGCACCAAGACCTTTTTCATGACCACCAATCTTCCTAATCTCCTTGTAGAAAATCAGCCCTCCTACTCCATGAAAACTCCTCCTTGGATGTTATAAGTACCACCAATCAATAAGGTTTCAAAAGGACTTCAACATGTATATGAATAACATGGGATTTTGTGGTTAATTTAGATCAAATGAGGGTGTTTCATGGTGAAAGTGGACGGCATTAATGGAGTTAGAGAGAGAGAGGAGAGTGTTTTTGCATGGTTGAATATGAGAAGAGTGGTTTAAGCTAATGGTTTTGATGTGTTAAAGCTTAACTTGTAAGCTTTGCTTACAAGTGTAAGGCTTCTAGCTACACTTGGCACCTCAAGTGTATAAACTTGCTAGTTAGGGCCGGTTTTGATGTGGGGTGGGACAAGTGTCCCACTTGTCTCATCCCATTTATTTACGGGTACTCCTCGATTCTAGTTTCCTCGATTTGCGTGCCCTCGGGTCGTTTTACGAAAAACGTTTTTATAAATTATGAATCAACGTCACAAAACGAATCCAATAAAAATTGTTTCATCAAAAACGGAGTTCGAAAACGTAAATACGTAATCCTAAGGTTTCCGGTTTAGTCGTAAAGGACGTTAAAATAAAATCGTAAGTCCTAATCTCTTCTCGTAAATTTGTGAGTTTATGAACTAACACAAATTTAAAACTCAAAAATAATATTCACGGATAAATTTATTTTCTGAAATGTCGGACTGTCACCAAAGACGGTGTATGTAAACGTAAGCACGTAACGTTGAATCCTCCGGTTTAGACGTAGTCGATGCTACTCCAAGACATAAATCCAAATTTCTTCCCAAAAATAAGTGAGTTCATATTGTATCATTAAAATAATATTTTCAAATAATATTTGAGAATAAAATATCAATCGTAAATTGACGGATTGTCACAGTACAGGACTGGCCCTATTTAGTTGCATGTGTTTTATCAAAACTTTTAAAGTTGGGACCGACCCATTGGCGTCCCCTCGCCATATCTTTTGTTTTGAGTGAACTGACCATAGGCGTTCACTCTCGCGCATAAAAAAGTTTTCATAAAACTACATCACGCATTCATGTACAAATTTTCTTGCATAAAAATTTTCTCATGATTTATTAATATAAATTTTTTAATGTATATAGTTTATGTTTTGATCAGTTTAATCATGTATTTTATGTTATACTGTCAGATGGTTCTCATACGCGAGCAGGAACAACTCAATGCAGCAATCCAAGTTGCAATGCAAGCTATGCTTCCTCAGCTGAGGAATGAAATCAGGGTTAAGGTGCAGGTTGCCAACAATCAGCAGCAACACCCAGTACCTCCTCCTCCTCCTTCAGCAACATTGGTCACATGGATGGAGAGATTGAATAAGCTCTGCCCTCGAGCTTTCGAGAGAACAGATAGCCCTAGTAAAGCTGAAAGCTGGTTGGATCACATTGAGAAGATCTTCGATGTTATGGGATGTGAACCCGTCTTCAAGTCAAGGTTGGCCTGCTACAGGTTCGAAGGTGATGTGCTATCATGGTGGATGGCACTGAAGCAGTCTGAGGGAGGTGATAATTGGGTGGCTGGTTTGACTTGGGCTCAGTTCAGGGATTTGGTGATGGGACAGTTCTTTCCCAAGGCTGAGCAAGACAAGCTGAAGAGAGAGTACCATGGAATCCGACAGAGGGCTGGGGAGAATAGCAACGAGTTCATGCAGCGCTTTCTTCGCTTGGTTGGTTTTCTTGGTGCAGCAGAAGGTACTCCTGAAGAGCAGGCACACCACTTCAGTTGGGCTCTTCGTACATCGGTCGCAAATAACTTGGTGTGTGCTATGTTCAACACGGTAGCACAAGTGGTCGATGCAGCACGTAAGCTGGAGATGCTGTAGGAAAGAGATGAGTTCGGGGAAGCAGAGAGACCCGATAAGAGGTAAACATTCGTATTCAACGGTGACCAACTATTATTCTTTCAGTATATGTCAATATTTCATCTCTTTAAAACTGTATCTTCCAGGCAGAACACTGGGGACCAGTCTCAGCCAGCTACTCAGCAACAGCCTACTCAGCCCAAAGGAAACGGTCAGACTCACGACCGTTCTGCTACGGATAGGCGTGGCGGTAATGATAATTACCGTAACAACGCTGGACACTCCAACAGCAGCGAGTCCTTATACTTACGCATTTTCTTATGATTACATGTTATAGTTCTAAATTCTGACACATTAAAGAATCTTCTACCAGGAATCATGGTAACGGGAGGGACCAGAACCAGAGAGGTTCACAGCCTAACCATCCAGCTATCACTGGTATTCTATCTTACGATTATCCGCATTGTCCTTTGTACCTTTTATCATGTCTCATGTATATTGTTCTTATCAGGCTCACAGCCAGTCAGGACACCGGTTGGAGGATATACTCATCCTCTTTGCACTACCTGCCACCGTAGGCACCCAGGGCCATGTCGCCGCGACAATGATGCATGCTACAAGTGTGGTCTTCCTGGCCATTGCATGAAGGACTGTCGCAAGGGCGAGATGGAGAACACATCAGGACATGCTAATACCAAGCCGCCTCCTACTAGTGGACGCGTTTACACGACATCTCGCGATCAGGCCAACAAGTCTACAAGTACCATCACTGGAATCTTGTATATGTATGGTCAAGCTGCATGTGTTCTGTTTGATACGGGTGCTACTCACTCGATCATTTCTACTGCTTATGCCAAGAATGTTAGGATACTCCCCATGCCACTAGAGAATATACTGAATATTTCCACGCCTTTGAGAGACTCTGTACGCATAACCCATGTGTACAAGAGCCTTCCCCTAGAGTTTGATGACAAGATTTTTCCTATTGACGCACTTTCGCTGGACATGAATGATTTTGACATGCTTTTGGGCTGGATTGGATATCCAAGCATCGTGCTACCATAGACTGCCATTCATATCGAGTCATCTTCAGTGATGTTAATGCGCCAGAGTACATTCACAACGGTTTCGTACCCGGAAGGTCTGTACAAATCATATCAACCCTGCAAGCACGTGCATTACTTTCACATGGTTGTGAGGGCTATCTAGCTACTGTTCATGACATGGATGCTCAATCCTCATCAATTCAGAATCAGCCGATAGTGTTAGAATTTGATGTATTTTGATAACGCCTAAATCCAACATGTGTTTAGGAGCGTTATCCGTACTTTTATACATGTATATTGGTTAATTATATGATACTTTTGTGCATATTTGTGCCCAGTTGTGTTTGCAAGTCTTTGTGTAGCCAATTGCAGGAATGGAGTATAAAACAACATAAAAGTGAAGAATTATACGAGTACGAAGAATCCTAGTCAAGTTCAAGACCCGTGTACAAGTTACAAGCCTTTGAAGATTAATTTCGGGTGCAAGAACAAGTATTTCCAACGAGCAAATAAAGATATTCAGGATGAAAGTTACCACCATCAACATACATCCAACTTGCCACTGGCAAGAGTGAAGTTGCCACCATCAAATGGGAGCTGATTTGCCTCCACCATCAAATGAGAGTTGATTTGCCTCCATCATGAGTGAAGTTTCGTCCAACATTTGTCTAGGCAAAAATGTGTCTACATACATGCAAGATCATACAAGAAGTTTCTAGACATGCTTTGGCTCCAAGTATTTGTCTTTGGCTCCAAGCCATGCATTCACTCCATGCCATCAACTAGCTTATAAATAAGACCCTTGGGGTCATGTAACTACATATCCTCACATATTCATATGCCTTTAAATCATCTTCTCATTACTACATCAAATAAACTCTCTCATCCTTGTCCAAACTCCAATTCCCTGATTTGAACAAGGTGGTGGTAGAAAAGTCAGTTTTTGAGTCCGATAAGCAAAGTTATCATCACGAAACTCTTAGGGATCATTACCCTAATCATTAGTAACATTTTTCCACTTTGTAAGACTCTTGATCATGACTTATAATACTTTTATTTCTGAGTTTATTTCATCATTTGTTATGAGTAGCTAAGTTTCATTCTACACTTGGTAGGATGATGTTTGTAGTATGAAGTGATTGTTGTGATTGTGATTTATGTTTAATTAAATGTCAAGATTTCCTATGATCCATTGATATTTATGTTTCATGTGACAATTGTTATCAAAACTTAATTTGTTGGTAAAGATTTCATAGGTCGAAAGGGTTATTTTCTATCAACAAGTCATAGCCGGTTTGTCTATGATTGGCTATCTTTTATATTGATCATTTCTTAAGAAGTTTTGATTATCAAGAAACATAATTATAAGTGTTAGCAAATTCGTGAAACGACCGTGAATCGAATGTGTTGAAATTGGATTAAGTCTTGAATTGAGTGATCGAGTCTAATGCTTGTTTTCTTTAACCAAGGTCTTGACGAAGATTAAAGATTTTGAAAACAATAGATTGGATTATCCATCTAATTATCATAATCATATATTAACGTGTCATCACAATCATACCATTACGAATGCTCAAACTAGTCTTTACCAAGTGTACCTTTAATCATATTATTTATCTCATCATTTTTACTTATTGTTTGTTTGTCAACAATTGCTACAATCAACGATTATAGTTTCATTTTAGAATAATCATAGGTTTTCCAAATCCCCGTGAACGATCTCGGTATTACCACATAAAATCTATACACAAACAAAAGGGTTATACTTGCCCGTGCGTTTTTAGCCAATCCGGCAATTCGTGTTTTTAAATTTAAAACTGGTTACCAACCTCATGCATCATATTTCTAGAAGAACTTCCGGGCATACCACCTGCACGTGAAGTAGAATTTAATATCGAGCTCATCCCAGGAGCTTAACCGATTTCCAAGGCTCCTTATCGCATGGCTCCCATAGAGTTGAAGGAACTGAAGGATCAATTGCAAGAACTTCTGGAACGAGGCTTTATTCGACCGAGTGCATCGGCATGGGGAGCACCGGTCTTATTCGTTAAGAAGAAGAACGGCAGTATGCGTCTTTGCATAGACTATCGCGAGCTCGACAAGATTACCATCAGGAATAGACATCCACTACCACGTATAGACGATCTGTCTGACCAACTCCAAGGGGCCAAACATTTCTCCAAGGTTGATCTAAGGTCGGTCTATCATCAGCTACGGGTTGAGGAGCAGTACATCGCCAAGACTGCTTTCCATACACGTTATGGCCACTACGAATTTGTAGTCATGCCATTCGGCCTTACGGATGCTCCAGCAGTGTTCATGGATTTGATGAACAGAATCTTCCATGAATTTCTAGACAAGTTCGTCATTGTCTTCATTGACGACATCCTGATAGTCTCTAATTCCAAGGAGGAACACGAATACCATCTTCGTACAGTACTACAGATTCTTTGCCAGAAGTAGTTGTATGCTAAATTTTCCAATTGTGAGTTCTGGTTAGACAAGGTGGCGTTCTCAGGTCACATTGTATTAGCAGAAGGAATCATGATGGATCCAGCAAAGGTTAAGGCTATTACCAAGTGGCCAAGACCGACCTAAGCAACTAAAGTCCGTAGTTTCCTAGGCTTAGCTGGTTATTACCGTAGGTTAGTGGAGAACTTTTCCCGTTTAGCATTACCATTGACCAAACTGATGCGGAAAGGGGAGAAATTCGTCTAGACTGAAGAAAGAGAGAAGAGCTTTGAAGACCTAAAGCAGAAGTTAGTATCTGCACCGATTCTTACTCTCCCATCTGGTACAGGTGGATTTCAAATCTACAGTGATGAATCAGGGAAGGGACTTGGTTGTGTTCTCATGCGACATGGGAAGGTGATCGTGTACGCTTCACGGCAGCTTAAGCCTTATGAGGAAAATTACCCTACACATGACTTGGAACTTGCAGCAGTCGGTGTGGTGTAGTTGATCTCGGCCGCAAGAACAAGGGAACCCCGACCTTGTCGGGGGGTGTGTTTGGTGTTCGGTTGGGTCTCGGCAGAAACAAGAACCACCACCGGCTTAAGCCGGTATCTATATTTGGTATGCAGGGGGAACAACAGTCGCGACAGCAGGGGAACCTTGCCCAGCCGGCGGCTGCAGCCGAGAAAACAGGGGGAACCACCAGCATTGGCCGGTGGCTGTTTTACACAAACAGTGGCAACCGGCTAGGCCGGTTAGCCACTGTTAAGGGTGCGTTTGTCGACTGGTTCATGGTTCCGGTTCACGGGGTTCACGAATACGGTTCACGACACGTTTAATAAATAAGACACGGGTTTCGGTCACGACATTATTTTACAAGGTTAATTATTTTACAAGATTAAATTAAATTAATTAAAACATGTACATGATTAATTTAATTTATACATGACTTAGGTTATTAATATTATTAATAATACGTGGATTTTAACCCAAGTAATTATCGTTTTATTTAGACTATATGATTAATTAATTATTAAAATCATGACTTATAATTAATTAATTTCCACGACTTAGGTTATATTATTAATAGATATTAATACATGTTTTAGCCTAAGTATTTTTAATTTTATTTAATTAAATCATGTTATATTTAATTAAATACTTTAACCTATAGTTTATTTAATTTACATGAAATAATTAATAAACTATACTATTTAATCACATGACTTAGAATATAAATCAGTAAACACTTAAGCTTATATTATTAGCTTAATAATCCAGCTTATTTCTATTTTTGGAAACTTTCTGTTTTTGGAAACTTTCTACTTTTGGAAACTCTCTATTTTTGGAAACTTTCTATTTTAGGAAACCTGCTATTTTTAGAAAGTTACTTATTATTACACAACAAGTATAATAATACAAGAAATACTTAAACATAATAGACAGGATACATGATAAATGCAGTATAAAGCTTAAATCTGTAAAACATGACATGAACATATAAAACAAGTTAAGACATGACATAAAACTAGTTACGTACTCGGTAATCAGAATACCTATACACGTATATTATTTATGTAGCATTAGTGATATCGAAGTAGGACTCTCTTCCGTTCGTCTTCTTCGTTCACTGGACACAAGGTACGGATTGTCCGTCCTTTCAGTATGGACATTCTTCCTTATTAGGATTTCCCCGTATGCAACCAACTGTTTTCCCTAGTATATGTTTTATATGTTTTTGAATTGCTTATGTTTAATTAGATACCTAAAGCCATATACATGCATGACCAGTTTCACCTAGTTATGGAGGTACCATAACCATAACACTGGAGGCACCAGTGTTATGACTCTACCACGACGGAGTGATAGCTCGTGGCGTCCCTTCAACTTTTGGCCATATTATTATTATTATCATGTGGGGCGTATGGGTGCATCCTAGTATACATGTTTTCAGCGGATTATTTAGGTGAATGTGGTGTGTGTCTGGGATCCTTCACAAGGAGTTGATCCCTCCTACCCAACCAGTATATTAAATTAGAGGCATGCCCTCTAATTTACATGACGAGGTCACCCCTCCAAGTATTCATGCACGTTGATATTTCATGACCTATATTGGCTAATGGTAAACATGTTAAACAGTTTTTATAAGATAAAAATAAGGCTTTCCAAACTATAAAACCAGTTTTACTAAGATATACCAGGTTATCCAGGACTTAATCTTTTCCGCTGCTCTATGCTTATATTCTTATATTATTCATGCTTTATTTTTATATCCGTGCACTGGGTGTTATGCTCAGTCGTTTTCCTTTCATGTTTCCAAAACGGCGGGTACTCAGGGATGCTCGTAGACTTTAATCGTACGTGCATATGGATTGAAAACTTCCTATCCTTCATTACTTTATGCATTTCATTATACTTTGATACTCATTTCCATGACATTGTTTAGTCCTTTTCATTTACAGTACTTATGTTTGTGTGTGATGAGTTCTACTTTTGGGCTACCGATGTTTGATTCCGTTATTTCCTTTATGGTTATGTGATGTTTTATACATTTATCCTTGTATGCTTTGATGACACGCCATAACCACGCGTGACATTTCATTTATCAAAATAGGGTGTTACAGTCATGGTGTGAAGAGTTTGAAGCTTTGATGAAAGGAAAATTTCAGATGATTTTTATGGGAGAACTTACTTTCTTCTTAGGATTACAAGTCAAACAGAGGAAAGATGAAATATTTATCAGTTAGGATAAATATGTTGCTGAAATTTTAAAGAAGTTTTCAAGAATGGATTCAAGGAGTACAAGTACACCTTTTGAAGCCAAGAAGTCTTTATCAAAGGACGAACATGGTGTAGATGTGGATCTACAATTTAATAAGTTCATGATTGGGTCACTCATGTATCTTACTGGTTTTATGCCATATATTATGTTTGTAGTGTGTGCTTGTTCAAGGTTTCAAGTCAATCCTAAAGTTTCACAACTACATGCTGTGAAAAGGATCTTTAAAATCTCAAAGGTCAACCCAAACTGGGATTGTGGTATCCTAGAGAATCATCATTTGACTTGGAAGCTTATTCAAATAGTGATTATGCTGGAGCCAATCATGATAGGAAATCCATAACAGGAGGTTTTCAATTGACTTATTTCTTGGCAGTGTAAGAAGCAAACCATTGTTGCAACATCTACCATTGAAGCTGAATATGTTGTTTATGCTCATTGTTGTGGAAAAGTGCTTTGGATTCAGAACTAGTTTTTAGATTATGGTTTCAATTTCATGAATACCAAGATCTACGTTGATAATAAAAGCATTATATGCCTTGTTAAAAATCTAGTGTTGCACTCTACACTACTACACAAAACGCTAAAGAGACCCCCTTAAAAAGACTGGTTATGAAAAAACATGTCTCTATGACCAAAAATGGTGGGAAGGAAATGCATGGAAACTGATTTTCTTGAAAAAAAAACCAGTGTTTTTATACATTTTAAGACATTGGTTTTTAAAAAACCAGTCTTGTTTTATTTTAATAGATTGTGGTTAATTTTTTTTAAACTTAAAATCAAAAGGACTAAACGGTACATATTTGTTTTTATAACATATTACGTTTTAAGACTTTATAAAGTATATATGTGGTTAAAGTATAAAAATTAAAGTTAATAATACTCATATATTATTATAAAAGTCATAACTAATTGATCTGTTTTTCTTTTTTAATATTTCAGGAAGCGTTGTATAGTTTGTATAGTACATCACTTTTTTCTATTTTTAATCTCATTCTTTTAGACTTGTAAGTCAGTTAATCTCATTCGTTTATACTTTTTTACAACAAATTAATTTGAATTTATTTACAAATTTAATATTTTTTTAAATATTTTTTACAACAAATTAGTTTTTTATAAAACACAAATTTAACATTAAATAATAATAAATTTATACTATTTATTAATTGAAGTTCGTTTTCGAGAGATATCAAAGCTTTTTCATTCAAAAACGGGAGTTATTTTACATGTTGTAAAACACTACGCAAATCTGAGAACTGACACGATACAAATTAAAGGTTTATTTAATTTTTCAGAGATATTTAATAAGTCTTATTAAAATATCTGATACTTTTATTTTAGTTTGATATCATACAGAGAAAACGAGAAACACTTAAATTTAACTTATATTTTCGTTGAAGGCAAGCTATTCGAGATAACCGATAATCGGTAACTATTTTAAATAAAAATGTAAACGATTTCGAAAACTAGTCGAGTAAATACTCCACTTTACTGTAAAGATCATTTTGAAATCAATGGTGTGAATTTCGTAAAACGAATAAGATTTTAGCAAGCTCAAACGAAACCCGAACCGTTAACTAACGAAAGTTACGACAAAAGTTACAATGTTAACCCCCAACTATTCCCAACCTTACACATTATATTGATATAAATAAAAAATAATTCCATTTTTATTCATTTACAACAAACACAAACCCTAAAACTAAAACACACATAACCCTAGCCATCTTAAGTTATCCGGCGCCTACACTTTTTCCGGCCAGCTTTTCGGGCCACCAGAAAACTACTGCCGCCACTTTAATATTATAGATCAGATAGAACTATGCTATGTATGATTCGACCCATCAGTTATCATCATCAAACCAAAACGTTCATCATCATCACGTACTACAACCACCACCTTGCTGCCACTACAGCCATCATTCAATCAGCCGCCACCAGAAACTGTTCTTTTCGACAAACAACCACCACCACGAAAAACCACACATCTGCTATCTTATCAGCCGTCAGTGGCTGTTTTGTTGTTGTTTGGAAGACCACCGTGAAACACCACCAGTCGGGGTGTGTGGGTTTGTTCTATAGCTCCACCGTTGCATCACCAATGTAACACTCTCATTTTTCGTATCGGTACAGCGGAAGGGTCTTTCAGAGTGTTACGGGATAGCACAATAACTCCAATCATAGACAACACATAAAAATGGTTGTACAAGGTTTAACAAACATTCATTCGATAAAAAGTTTAAAAGCGTACAACAGGTCCCAAATTATACAGGTCATTTAGTTTACAAAACACAGATCGAATGAACATTTTTAATATTAAGTGTGGGCCATCAGAGTCGATCTCCATCCGGAGTACCTTCAAGCACCTGAGATAAAAACATGCAAAAATCATATCAGCGAATGCCGAGTGAATTCATAGAGTTTAATGAAAACCGTTATATAAAAACAATCATTTAAAATCATTTAAAATCAGAACACAAGTATAATATCGGAAGTAAGTCCTCATATTGCTAGTCAGGCAATATATATCAAGCATACATCTTAAACCGTCCATGAGACCGTAGTCTCTATATTACCATGATAGGTAATATATTCATCGTTAATAGCGTCGTATCATATCGGATATTTAGATTATACAGGTCGTATAGGTTGTAGGATTATTATTAGTCGCATGACATTGTTACCTTACTATAAAAACAGCGGGCCGCGAACCCGACAAACAGTTTGCCCATCTAAGTTAGCGTGTCGTCACAAAAATCACGCTATGGAATCTTCTCATACATAAATTCGCTTACCAATCCATGTGGTACGACGGGGATCAACCGTCAAGGCGCGAACTGGGGTGATCGTCCCCAAATAGTACTATCAAATGCATAAGCGTCTACCAAAACCCGGTAGTTCACAATTCATGCTAATGGGACTTTAAGTGACATAACCTAACTACTAATAATCCTTTTAGTCTCGAATATAGGGTCATAGCATCATTCGGGTCCATATCATTAAGCATACAATCGGGACTACTTGTGTTCTATTTTTATAAAAATCTAGCATGTTATCTCCCTCGCGGGTTTACAAATCATTTTATAAAACATTTAAAAGAGTGCGAGGCTATGAACTCACGTTGTTAATGAAAGGCGGATTATCGGCTACGGGCGTGCTTCGGTCACGGAAACCTATATAAATAATAATCGGTCTTAGACTCGGTCCAATGACTTTTATCAAAATAACAATACACATATGATGATTTTGTACATATGATGATGATCAAGTGGGTTTATACATCCTTGTTTACTCAATTTAGTGTTTACGTCTTGGTAACGTCTTACTAGTTCACTAGTTTTACCGATTTACCTATTTTAAGTCCATTAAGTCTTTTATAAGTTCTTTAACTTGTTTTTACCCATTTTATACCTATATTATCAGTATATATACTTTTCATGTTGGGCCCAAATGGGTTAAGCCCAATAAGTTCTTTTTACAAGTTTTTATCTTATTAAGTCCAATTATTAGTCCAATATGTTTAGTTAGCTCGTAAATGTCCGTAATTCTTATAGTTCGGGTTTTATCGGTTTTTACTTGTCTTAGTTATCTATACATCAGTATATGACTTTTATAAACTTTACATTAGACGGGTTTGGTCGTCTAAGTTTTATTTGGCGAAAAACGTTAATTTTACGGCGATAGCCGAAAAAGTCGTAAAAATCAAGTTTATAGTTTTTATTACTTATAAATATTATTTCGCCACCATTTATATAATTTACCCATTTAATTAACCTTTTATACATTTATATAAATAAGTTTTATAAGTTAGTGGGTTTATATTTTTACATTTTATACATTATAATGTGAGTGCTTATATAATAATAATAAACATTATTTCCAAAAATCTGATTTTTAACTTCATGTTCACCATTTTTAACATATCTAGAGTTCTATAATGAATTAGAAGCTCATTTTTGGATGGCATGATCTTCATAATATGTGCTACATTTAACTTAGTTATATGCCCATTTTGAGTTTAACTTGCCTTAACAGTCCCTACAAAACTGCTTATTCAGATTATACCACCTAACTTGTTTTGATCATATCTTACTCATTATTTTGATTCCATTGCATGGCCAACTCTCACATGTGTATAACATCTTCTACTTACTGTAAATGGATTAAACCATGCAATTTTATCTGTTCATCTTTTAGTTATCTACTGTTTTTATACAGCCAACTAAATAGTCAAGATTATAGCTTCATTTCTTATAGTTATCAATCTTTTTAAGCATATTTATCAACACTTGATCCCCACACAACATTTTTATCATCATATATACATCATATACATATATAAAATGAAAGAAAATACATTTGTTCTTTACAAAATAACAAGAGAAAAATGGGGAGGATGATCTTCTTTACCAACCCAAGTGGATTTCTTGTTTTAGGAAGACAAGAACTTGATGAACATAACAAGTATCTCCAAGACCATCAAATATCAAGAACATAGGTTGGAAAATCAGCCCTAGGACACAAGCAAATCACCTCCAAAGATGTTAATATGGCCACCAAATGAGCAAGGCTTCAAGAATACTCCTTAATAGAGCTAGTAAACATGTTGTTCATGGCTAGAAGAGATCAAATGGGGTGTTTGTTGGCTTATTTGGGATGGCACAAGGGTGAGAGTTGAGAGGATTTTGGAGTGGATTGCATGTAAGAAATGATGGAAGTGAAACAAGTAGCTAGTTTTGGAAGGTTAAGTGGTATGGTTAGCTTAACATGTAAGCTTAGGCTTACACTTGGTGTAAGTTGCTTAACTTGATGCCACCTTGATGTTGTGGTGTCAAGTTAGCCGTCCATATCATGCTAGTGGGGTGGGACAATGTGTTTTGTCCCATCTCACTAGTTTACGGGTATTTCTCGATTCTAGTTTTCTCGATTTGCGTGCCCTCGGGTCGTTTTACGAAAAACGTTTTTATAAATTATGAATCACCGTCACAAAACGAATCCAATAAAAATTGTATCATCAAAAACGGAGTTCAAAAATGTAAATACGTAATCCTAAGGTTTCCGGTTTAGTCGTAAAAGACGCCAAATTATGCACGTAAGCCAAATTTAAATCCGTAAATTGTGAGTTCGTCAACCAACACAAAAATAAGTTTCAAAATATTATACGAGAAAATATTTTACTACCTGAAAATGTTAGATTGTCACAGCTTTTCCTCCTAAAAGGGATCAACATCCTCGTGATCCATTTCATTTGGATGTCCGTTTCTTATTGAAATCGAAGAGGTGCGGATATTTCTTCCACATTTCATCCTCTCGTTCCCAAGTATACTCCGGTCCATGCTTTGAATTCCATCGGATCTTGACAATAGGCATCCGACTTTGTTTCAGTTGCTTTACCTCACGGTCCATAACTTCTACGGGCTCTTCGATAAAATGCAACTTCCCATCTATTCGAAGCTTACCTAACGGAATTTTCTCATCACTCACTGCTAGACATTTCTTCAGATTAGATACATGGAATGTGTTGTGAACACCATGAAGTTCTGGGGGTAACTCTAGTTTGTAAGCCACCGGACCTACTCTAGATAAAATCTTAAAGGGTCCAATATAACGGGGATTCAATTTTCCTCGCTTTCCAAATCTTACAACGCCTTTCCATGGCGATACTTTCAACATTACTCGGTCACCCACTTCAAACTCCATTGGCTTCCGCCGCACATCCGCGTAACTTTTCTGTCTACTACGGGCAGTCAACAACCTCTTCTTAATCTGAACTATCATCTCCGTAGTCTCCCGGATCAATTCCGGTCCCGTAAGCTGGGTATCCCCAACTTCACTCCAACATACAGGAGATCTACACTTCCTACCATACAAAGCTTCAAACGGTGCAGCCTTAATACTAGAATGGTAACTATTGTTATACGAAAACTCTGCTAACGGCAAATGTTTATCCCAAAGTCTAACACACAAGCTCTCAACATATCTTCCAGTGTTTGTATCGTCCTTTCACTCTGCCCATCAGTCTGGGGGTGATAAGCAGTGCTCATGTCGAGGTTCGTTCCCAAAGATCTTTGGAGAGATTTCCAAAAATTCGATGCGAATCTAGGATCTCGATCTGAAATGATCGATACAGGCACTCCATGCTTGCATACAACATTATCAAGGTATATTCGAGTCAGCTTCTCCAGTGAGAACTGCTCCTTAACCGGAATGAAGTATGCTGATTTGGTTAGTCTATCGACAATAACCCAAATCGAATTGTTTCCAGATGATGTTCTAGGAAGCTTGGTGATAAAGTCCATCGTAATTCGCTCCCACTTCCATTCAGGAATCTTTGGTTGTTGAAGTAGTCCTGATGGTTTTTTATGTTCGGCTTTAACTCTAGCACAAGTCAAGCATTGAAGAACATACATAGCTATGTCAGCTTTCATATTCGGCCACCAGTACAACTTCTTCAAATCATGGTACATCTTATCAGATCCCGGATGAATGGAATACTTAGATTTATGGGATTCTAACATAATCAAATCTCTTAAGCCTCCAAACTTAGGTATCCACATACGACCTCTTAAGCATTTCACTCCATCAGCTCTAACCTCTAAAGGATCTCCTTCTCCTCGGAACCCTTCATTAACAAAGTTCTCCTTCTTACAAGCTTCTATTTGCGCATTTCTAATTTGCTCAGGCAAATTATTGTGCATGGTCAAGACTAGAGAGCGCACCCTGATAGGCTCTCTATCTTTCCTACTTAATGCATCAGCAACAACATTGGCTTTTCCTGGGTGATATTTTATATCACAATCATAATCACTTAACAACTCTATCCATCTTCGTTGCCTCATGTTCAATTCCTTCTGGTCGAGAATATACTGTAGGCTTTTGTGATCGGTGAATACCGTACACTTGATGCCATACAGATAATGTCTCCACAACCTTAGAGCAAAGACTACAGCTCCTAACTCAAGATCATGAGTAGTATAATTCTCCTCATTCTTCCTTAATTGCCTAGAAGCATAAGCTATCACTTTCTCTCTCTGCATCAAAACAGCTCCATAACCTCTAAGAGATGCATCACAATACACTACAAAATCTTCACTCCCGTCGGGTAATGATAAGATTGGCGCACTACATAATTTTTGCTTCAATGTCTGAAATGCTCCATCTTCATCACATCCCCAAACGAAAGGTTTATTCTTCTGAGTAAGCTTAGTCAAGGGTTTAGCTATCAAAGAAAATTCTTTAATGAATCGCCTATAATAGCCAGCCAATCCTAAGAACTGTCGCACTTCCGTTGGCGTTGTCGGTGCAGACCAATTCTTAATAGCTTCAACCTTTGCAGGATCAACATGAATTCCATCTCTGTTAATCACATGACCAAGAAATTGCACAGAATCTAACCAGAAATCACACTTTGAAAACTTAGCATACAACCTTTCATCCTTCAACAAATTCAAAACAATCCTCAAATGTTCTCTATGCTCATCTTCATTCTTAGAATAGATTAGAATATCGTCAATAAACACAATCACAAATTTATCCAAGTAGGGCTTGCACACTCGATTCATTAAATCCATGAAAACCGCAGGTGCGTTAGTTAACCCAAATGGCATTACTTGAAATTCATAGTGTCCATAACGAGTTCTAAATGCAGTTATAGGAATATCTTCTTCACGGACGCGAAGTTGGTGATATCCTGACCGCAAATCTATTTTAGAATACACACTAGATCCTTGCAGTTGATCAAACAAATCATCAATCCTAGGTAAAGGATATCGATTTTTAATTGTCAATTTATTCAGTTCCCTATAATCAATGCACATACGAAAAGATCCATCCTTCTTCTTAACGAACAAGACTGGAGCTCCCCAAGGCGACGAGCTCGGTCGAATAAAACCTTTATCAGACAACTCCTTAAGTTGCTCAGATAACTCCTTTAATTCAGAAGGGGCTAATCGGTAAGGCACACATGCCACCGGTGCAGCACCAGGAATTAAATCAATTCGAAACTCTACTTGCCTTATCGGTGGAAGTCCGGGTAAATCTTTAGGAAATACCTCAGGAAATTCACAAATAATAGGTACATCTTCCAATCGTTTCTCCCTAGACTCATTCCCGGTCACTTGAGCTAAGAATAACTCACAACCGTTCCTGATGTACTTTTGGACTTTAATACATGAAACGATTTTCAAACGGGATTCACCTCGACTACCATCAATTACTAACGTCCTATTCCTAAGAGGAATCTTAACCTTCTTCTCTCCACATAAAATAGTAGCATTATTCAACGACAACCAATCCATACCAATAATAATATCAAAACTACTTAATTCTATCAACATCAAATCAATCGGAAAGGAATGGTTCAAGAGATTTAGAGAGCATCCTTCTAATAGCTTATTAGTTTTTACTAATTTACCATCAGCCAATTCCACCTCGTAACTGGTACTTATCTCAACAGGTTCAATATCAATAAGGGCACTAAATTTAGTGGATACAAAGCTCCTATCAGCACCCAAATCAAATAAAGCAACAGCATAATGATTGTTGAGTAAAAACGTACTGGTAACGACATTCGGATCCTCTTTCTTCACCTCAATTGTTCCAAGTTGGTAGATACCACCCTGGGGGTTTCTTCCAGGTACAATCGCTTTCAACTTGGGGCATTTCGATTTCCTATGACCTTCTTCATTACAGTTGAAGCAAATGGTTCCCTTCTTACACCTTTCAACCTTGTGTCCAAGCTTTCCGCAATTTCGGCACTTCCAGCAGTCGCCAGCATGCCTCTTGTTGCCACACTTAGGACATCTATCATCGTTGCGCGGTGCATTGTTGGTAAGAGCATTTGCATTCCCCTTTCTCTTGTTCTGATGGCGATTGAAATTCTTCCTATTATCACCTCTATCTACACGCTCACCGTCTCCCTTTCTTTTCTCACCAACACGGGCTTTATCTTCCTTATCCTGAATTATCTGTCCAATGAGTTGGTAGGCTATTCGAACAGCATCATCAATGGTCAGTGGTTTCGATGATGTTACGTCCCCCCGGATATTCCTGGTTAACCCTTTCACATATTGCTCAATTCGGATCTCTTCGGGTTCAACCAATCGAGGACATAGCAAGGCCAACTCATGGAATCGGTTCGTGTAACTATCAATGTCCACACCTTTCATTCTCAGATGAATCAACTCTTGTTCTAACCTAATAATCACACTACGAGGACAAAACTCCAAAGTCATCCACTTCTTAATTTCAGCCCAAGGAGTAGCATTAGCAGCATCAAGACCCATGAAAGCAATTCTCCCGTTCCACCAAGTCAACGCACGACCTTTAAGAGTAGCCATAGCAAAAGTCACCTTATCTTCCTCTTTACACTTACTAATCCTAAACACCGATTCAATCTTCTCAATCCACTGGCTTAGTCCTACAGCACCTTCAGTTCCATTAAAAGGTAGAGGTTCACACTTCATGAACGTCACATAAGTACAGCCACCAACTTCAGGTGCATTCGTTCCAAGTCCTCCTACATTTCCTCCAGCATTAGCATTCACATTATTTGCATTCACATTCACATTAGTACCGCCAATTCCACTACCGCCAGCTCCACTACCGACAGCTCCACTACCGCCAGCTCCACTACCGCCAGCTCCACTACCGCCAGCTCCACTACCGCCAGCTTCATTTCTAGCATTTGCCATAATTTCAGTCATAGATGCGGTAACTTGCTCCGTAATAATCCTACGTACATCATCCTCAGTCACAGCCTTCTTGGGCGGCATAGTTCTATAATTTCACAATTTCAAAGTATTAAGCATTCACCCAACAAAGGATTCATATAATATGGACTGAATTCATAATCAAGATACAAATAAGGCACAATATGGAATTCAAGACAAGATACATATTTCATTCGATCTGAAACAAAAGTATTGTCTTAGTTACATCCCATATCAAAGTTCTAACACTATATACACTCAAAATTCGTGCCAAGTCTATTACTAACAAGTCGGTTCAGTCAAAGCTACAAAGGCACAAAAGATATAAAGGTCACTACTAAATACAGACTGGTCTACTGAGAACCGCCAGATGGTCCATCATCCATCGTCTTCTGAATCTTCGTCGGACGATCACTAGACACATCTTCAGCTGGGCGCTTACGGATTACTCCTCTTTCAACCATGTCGGCATAAAATCTACTGTTCCATCCCACAGATATATTCAACTCCTTTTCAGCTTTCTCACGCATCGCACGAGCTACACTCAACTGAATCTCCATAGTATTCACCTTTCTCTTCATAGCAGCATACTCACCACTTTCCAACACCGATAACCTCCTAAAAGCCTCATTCAAACCACGTTCTACATCACTCAAATCCAAACTAAGCAATTCCCGTTCTTTCTCGCCAACCTTAGTCTTCGACTCCAAATAACCAACCTGAGTCTGAACAATACCTAATCCAACCTCTGTCACACAACTCTTAACACGGGAAGCATCTAGATCACGTCTCAAGGCCCATGGTGCAAGACCATCAATATGAGTAGCCTCTCGAGTACTAGACGACTCTCCTATCTCACGTCTACGAGTAGCAATACCATCAGTACCGTCAGGTGCATCGTCATCCTCATCCTCCTCTGATTCAGAATCAGATTCAGACGATTCAGACATTTCATCCCTAGGTAACTCATCCTCAGAATCAGACAAACAAACTGGTGGGGGTAAAGGCTCGCCCTCTGGAACATCATACGGATAAATAAGCTCAGCTTCCTCATCGTCATCAACGTCAACGTCTATACCTACATCCTCCTCGACATCCTCGTCGTCAATCTCATCATCTAAATTATCTAATCCAATCTCATCATCGTTCTCAATATCGACATTCTCAATATCCACATTCTCAATATCCACATTCTCAATCTCATTCTCTACTAAGTCTACCTGAGGGGCAATCTGATCTCCTAGTCCTAACTCGGACTCGGGATCCTCAAATGGTTCCTCCTCATCATCAATATCATAATCTACTAAGTCTAAATAAGGATCATCTTCTATATTAGGTTCGGGAATAGCATGGTTTTCTACAGGAATATTAGGGTCAGCCATGACAATCTGCATTTATATATATATCTCGTATTAGGATAACATACTAGTTAAACAATTACATAATGAAATCACGATATATACATATATATAAATTAAATTATATATATCAAAATATATATCTTCTCAATAGGGCTTGTTGGTAACGTTGGAGATCTCTGGCACCGTTATAGTCAAAAGATTTTTCAAATATTTTCTCAAATGTTCATTGTCAAAAGATTTTGAAAAGTTTTGTTCAAAACCTTGGTTTTTAAAATCTTTTGTTCTCTATAACGAGAGCTCTGGTACCAAACTGTAACACTCTCATTTTTCGTATCGGTACAGCAGAAGGGTCTTTCAGAGTGTTACGGGATAGCACAATAACTCCAATCATAGACAACACATAAAAATGGTTGTACAAGGTTTAACAAACATTCATTCGATAAAAAGTTTAAAAGCGTACAACAGGTCCCAAATTATACAGGTCATTTAGTTTACAAAACACAGATCGAATGAACATTTTTAATATTAAGTGTGGGCCATCAGAGTCGATCTCCATCCGGATTACCTTCAAGCACCTGAGATAAAAACATGCAAAAATCATATCAGCGAATGCCGAGTGAATTCATAGAGTTTAATAAAAATCGTTATATAAAAACAATCATTTACAATCATTTAAAATCAGAACACAAGTATAATATCGGAAGTAAGTCCTCATATTGCTAGTCAGGCAATATATATCAAGCATACATCTTAAACCGTCCATGAGACCGTAGTCTCTATATTACCATGATAGGTAATATATTCATCGTTAATAGCGTCGTATCATATCGGATATTTAGATTATACAGGTCGTATAGGTTGTAGGATTATTATTAGCCGCATGACATTGTTACCTTACTATAAAAACAGCGGGCCGCGAACCCGACAAACAGTTTGCCCATCTAAGTTAGCGTGTCATCACAAAAATCACGCTATGGAATCTTCTCATACATAAATTCGCTTACCAATCCATGTGGTACGACGGGGATCAACCGTCAAGGCGCGAACTGGGGTGATCGTCCCCAAATAGTACTATCAAATGCATAAGCGTCTACTAAAACCCGGTAGTTCACAATTCATGCTAATGGGACTTTAAGTGACATAACCTAACTACTAATAATCCTTTTAGTCTCAAATATAGGGTCATAGCATCATTCGGGTCCATATCATTAAGCATACAATCGGGACTACTTGTGTTCTATTTTTATAAAAATCTAGCATGTTATCTCCCTCGCGGGTTTACAAATCATTTTATAAAACATTTAAAAGAGTGCGAGGCTATGAACTCACGTTGTTAATGAAAGGCGGATTGTCGGCTACGGGCGTGCTTCGGTCACGGAAACCTATATAAATAATAATCGGTCTTAAACTCGGTCCAATGACTTTTATCAAAATAACAATATACATATGATGATTTTGTACATATGATGATGATCAAGTGGGTTTATACATCCTTGTTTACTCAATTTAGTGTTTACGTCTTGGTAACGTCTTACTAGTTCAGTAGTTTTACCGATTTCCCTATTTTAAGTCCATTAAGTCTTTTATAAGTTCTTTAACTTGTTTTTACCCATTTTATACCTATATTATCAGTATATATACTTTTCATGTTGGGCCCAAATGGGTTAAGCCCAATAAGTTCTTTTTACAAGTTTTTATCTTATTAAGTCCAATTATTAGTCCAATATGTTTAGTTAGATCGTAAATGTCCGTAATTATTATAGTTCGGGTTTTATCGGTTTTTACTTGTCTTAGTTATCTATACATCAGTATATGACTTTTATAAACTTTACATTAGACGGGTTTGGTCGTCTAAGTTTTATTTGGCGAAAAACGTTAATTTTACGGCGATAGCCGAAAAAGTCGTAAAAATCAAGTTTATAGTTTTTATTACTTATAAATATTATTTCACCATCATTTATATAATTTACCCATTTAATTAACCTTTTATACATTTATATAAATAAGTTTTATAAGTTAGTGGGTTTATATTTTTACATTTTATACATTATAATGTGAGTGCTTATATAATAATAATAAACATTATTTCCAAAAATCTGATTTTTAACTTCATGTTCACCATTTTTAACATATCTAGAGTTCTATAATGAATTAGAAGCTCATTTTTGGATGGCATGATCTTCATAATATTTGCTACATTTAACTTAGTTATAGCTACTGCCCATTTTGAGTTTAACTTGCCTTAACAGTCCCTACAAAACTGCTTATTCAGATTATACCACCTAACTTGTTTTGATCATATCTTACTCATTATTTTGATTCCATTGCATGGCCAACTCTCACATGTGTATAACATCTTCTACTTACTGTAAATGGATTAAACCATGCAATTTTATCAGTTCATCTTTTAGTTATCTACTGTTTTTATACAGCCAACTAAATAGTCAAGATTTTAGCTTCATTTCTTATAGTTATCAACCTTTTTAAGCATATTTATCAACACTTGATCCCCACACAACATTTTTATCATCATATATACATCATATACATATACAAAATGAAATAAAATACATTTGTTCTTTACAAAATAACAAGATAAAAATGGAGAGGATGATCTTCTTTACCAACCCAAGTGGATTTCTTGTTTTAGGAAGACAAGAACTTGATGAACACAACAAGTATCTCCAAGACCATCAAATATCAAGAACATAGGTTGGAAAATCAGCCCTATGACACAAGCAAATCACCTCCAAAGATGTTAATATGGCCACCAAATGAGCAAGGCTTCAAGAATACTCCTTAATAGAGCTAGTAAACATGTTGTTCATGGCTAGAAGAGATCAAATGGAGTGTTTGTTGGCTTATTTGGGACGGCACAAGGGTGAGAGTTGAGAGGATTTTGGAGTGGATTGCATGTAAGAAATGATGGAAGTGAAACAAGTAGCTAGTTTTGGAAGGTTAAGTGGTATGGTTAGCTTAACATGTAAGCTTAGGCTTTCACTTGGTGTAAGTTGCTTAACTTGATGCCACCTTGATGTTGTGGTGTCAAGTTAGCCGTCCATATCATGCTAGTGGGGTGGGACAATGTGTTTTGTCCCATCTCACTAGTTTACGGGTATTTCTCGATTCTAGTTTTCTCGATTTGCGTGCCCTCGGGTCGTTTTACGAAAAACGTTTTTATAAATTATGAATCACCGTCACAAAACGAATCCAATAAAAATTGTCTCATCAAAAACGGAGTTCAAAAACGTAAATACGTAATCCTAAGGTTTCCGGTTTAGTCGTAAAAGACGCCAAATTATGCACGTAAGCCCAAATTTAAATCTGTAAATTGTGAGTTCGTCAACCAACACAAAAATAAGTTTCAAAATATTATACGAGAAAATATTTTACTACCTGAAAATGTTAGATTGTCACAACCAACCACACCTCGTCGTGATGTTATCGACCAACCGCCTCCATTGTTTTAGACCCACTAGATCTATGGCAGGCCGTCACAATCATCTTGGTCACCACATTGGTGTTGTGGTTGTTTCGTTTGTATTCAGCCCAAAAGGGGTTTTTGCTTGCTACAGATTAACAACACACACGAGGTGTTTGTTCCGGTCAGTTGTAGCTACCAATCCCGACCCACATAGGGGTGTTCCTTGTATGACGAAATACTAGCACGGATGCGTTGGTTTCGGGGTAAAGATGTCACATCTGGCCGCGTTTGGTTTATGCTGTCACCACGACAAGGTACATTTATTTAGCAGCGTAGAGGGCGTTTGGTTCGCTGTTTGAGAACATCATGTAGCCTTTGGTTCGCTGTTTGCAGACATCAGCTATCGTTTGGTTCGTTGTTGCCTGTTTGCTAATCGTAGGTAGTGTTTGGTTTGTTGTTTAACACAACAGCAGGGGCATTTAGGATAGCAGCAGGTCTATACGGGTGCGTTTGGAACTGACAGAAAGTGTAAGGGTACGTTTGGGTCTGCAGTCAGTTTATAACGGGATGTTTTAGCTTTTAATTCCCTTCATTGGTCTGATAGGCATGTTGCTTTTATCTAGCTTATTGTGTTAATTTGATTAAATTACTTGTATGTACGGTGGAATTACGAGCATCCGTTGAATATGAAAGAGTTGAACGCGATTGTTGGAGCTTGGTCTACATTGTGGCGACAAGTTAAATAAAAACAAATTTGATTCGAAATATGTATTTGACAATTTTAATCTTTCCAATTAATAAAGTTGTCTTTATTTACATACATTTGTTGTTTATGACAATTCAAGTCCTTTGATTTAGTTTTTTTTATAGAATTCTTGTATTTACATTATTTCATTGTAGAGGGTTAAATTTGAAAATTTTGGAATTTAATAAAAATCCCAAATTTTTTAAAAAAAATTAATTAAAAAGAGACTGGTTTTTTAGATAAAACACATTTTTTACTCCATAAAAGGACTGGTTAGATGCTCTTAAAAACACTACTTTCTGGAGATTAGTATGGAGACCAATCTCTAAAGAGACTTGTTTTTATGAAGATAACCAGTGTCGATTATTTTAATAGAGACTGGTTTAAAAACCAGTCTCTTTATGTTTCGAGCAAGGAGATCCTCCACATAGAGACGTCATACAAAACCAGTCTCTATTGCCTTTTTGGACCACTCTCCATGGACTTTTTTGTATTAGTGCTAAAACCAAGCATATTGAAATAAGGTATCACTTCATCAGATATGCTTATGACAAAAAGCTTATTCAGGTTTTGAAGATCCATATAAATAACAATGTAGATGATTTGTTGCACAAGGCATTTGAAACAAAAAGGTTTGAGCTCTTGGTAACACATATTGGTATGCTTAATCAGTAACTGGTGCATATGTTAAGGGGAGGTCTAAGTGTACAATATATTTGATTATTAGATTGAATAGTGTTTGTAGTTGTTTGGTGATGTGTTTATAGGATAGATGGATCAAGGAACAAGAGATTCCAACGATACTAGGATACATGTACCGGTGGTTATTTCTTAGGTACCATTTTTAAAACCATGTACCGCTGAACAAAACTTATGTACCGCTAGTATACCATGTACCACTATATTACCGTTGTTACACGTTTCATTGAAGGGTCTATTATGTAAAATTGGTGGTTTCTTAGCGCTAAGGTTTTCTTACCCTATATAAACCAACTCCAATTATATAACTGATTCACCTAATCTCTTTATTATTTACCTCGATTCCATAACCTTAATTCTCATCGACGATCACATCAAACAACAATGGTTGCACTATAATTGATCTCTAAGCACAATCAAGTGGTGAATTTAATTCAGAATGATGATAATGCATAATTTCATGAGATGTTGGACTTATTTTTAGGGGTAACATCAAATTCGCTTTGACTGTAAGTCCTACTGTTACTATTTCTATGATTGAACAATTTTGGAGGACTGCCTCTACTGTTATTCAACATGGGGGAACCTTGTATTAAAGCAAGGGGTCATCATAGGAATGTTTATGAGACATAAGTTCTATTGAGAGCATCATTAAGACTAAATGATGTTGATGACATTAGTATGATACCAGACCTAAAGATTCATGATGGTTTAAGAGCCATGGTGTAAAACCCGTATTTAAAATCCACGAATATTAAATACGCGTAATCTCAGCTTTAACTTTAATTAAACGTAAACAGTAAATACGCAGTCTCAGTATTACGTATGTATTATATATTATACAAAAAATAATTAAACGTTAACAGTAATTATGCAGTCTCGGTTTTATTTAAATATTACCAATAAATAATTATTCAGAAAATAATTATTAAGTTTCAGAAAATAGTATGTATGTATTAATTATTATACAGAAAAGAATATTACTTTTCAGAAAAATTAAAACACGAGAAATATAAATACGTTTACGTGATAATTTATAAGTGTCGAAAAAATCAAACGGAAAACTTAATATAATAAAGGGGTGGCGGTTTGGTTTATTAAACAAAGAAGAAGTGTGGGGCTTTGAGCACGGCCCAATACAAAAGAAACATACAGGGGTTACCCACCCCTTTTGTCACAACTAACATAAACAAAAACATAACGTAGGGTTGTAGAATGGGGGCTGCCGACAGAAAATACAAAAGAAAAAGGGGTGCCGCCAGTTAGGAATTAAGAACAAGGATTCGGGTTTCATTTTCTTTAATCATTCGATTTCGTGTGTTTACCATTCGTTCCTAATCACCAAATTAAGGTAAATCATCTTTTAATCCTTCTTTTATTCACGAAAATCTTTTTGATACCAAGAAACGTGGAACTTGTTTAAAAATGGATTAAGGGGTGTCGGGTCTTGGTGGGATTCGCGTATACCGAGACACAAAATCTTGGTGGGTGTCCTTTTGATCAGCCGTGACCCAACAGGGGGTGTTTGGATTTTCGAACAGCAGAAACAAACCACCAGGGGTGTTTGAGTTTAACTCGCAGAAAGGGGGTGTTTAGGATTGCGAACAGTGGGAACATAAACAATAGCAGTGGGAACCACTGCATTAGCAGTGGGAACCATTGCATTAACATTGGGAACTTTTAACACAAAAACAGTAGGAACCATATAATTAATAGTGGGAACCACTGTTGGGTGACTTTAGCAGCAAAGGACCACGACGTGGGCCCGTTTTGGTTAACCTGAGACATGTGTGTCTCGGGGAAGATTTTAGCACGGGTTTCGGGATCACGGAAAATAAAAAATACGGGGTTTATGTTAACTATGATTAAATCATTTTTGTAAATTAGTTTTATAAATAAATTAATTAAGTAGTTTTATTTTATTGATTTAAATAGTAAAGATTAAATTGATTTTATTTTATTCGGTTAACCACTTAAAAACATGTGATTTATTTATGATTTAATTTTCAAGAAAAACTAATTTGCTAACCGTTCTATTTTAGGAAACTTTATAAATTCGGGAAACTTTCAATTTTAGCAGGCTATAATTTACAGTATCATCATAAACATCAGAATACAGTATAATATACAGTAATCAGAAAATACAGGATATACGCTAATCAGTAAATATTTAAAGACAGTCGGAGTTACCAGATTTTATGTAGAACAGTACAATAATATAAGAACTTAATAAACCAAGTTAAGAACAATAAAAATCAACAACTCATTCACGTCCCTTATTTTTATAGTAACCGTGAAGTCGGAGTAGACCTTTCAGCTTTTTCTCATTACTGGACACGAGGTACGTATTTCCCGTCCTTCAGTAAGGACTTCCTTCTATGCATGATTAGGATTCCCCGTCTGCAGCCAAACGTCTTCCCCAGTATATGTTCTAAATCTTATCAGCAATCCTTTTAATAACTAAGATAAATTTCTTGAGCTTTATATATAAGCATGACCAGTTATGTACTAGTTACGGAGGTACCGTAACCATGACACTAGAGGCACCGTTGTCATGACTCCTCTGGGGGGACTAATTTATCGCAGCGTCCCATTTATTCAGCTTGGCCATTTTATCAGTATTATCAGCGGGGCATATGGATGCATCCTAGGCTATCAGTTTACAGCTTATCAGGTGAATGTGGTGTGTGTGCTCTACATCCTTCCCATTGGAGTTTATCCTTCCACCCAGCACATTATTTAGAGGTCACCCCTCTACAGCATGACGAGGTCACCCCTCTATTTATTCATGCAGCAGTTGTTATAGCACATGACCTATATATGCTATTGGCAATTAAAATACAGTAAATGCATGTTTTCAGATTTAACATATAATAGTTCAGCTTTATTATTTATAAATCAGACTTTTCAGATTATACATAGATTTCCGCTGCAACTTTACTTATCAGTCTTACAGATTCAGTATTTTAACATCTGCTTTATTTCAGTAGTTCTTATCATGTTTTATATCCGTTCACTTGGCGTTATGCTCGGCCGTAGTTCCTTTCATGTTTTAACGACAGGTACACCAGGACGCTCTTAGTATTCTGAGAGCATGTGCATTTGGATAGAAGCTATCCAGACTTCTTACTTTATGCATTTCTTACATTATTCTGCTTATTTGGACATTGTTTAGTACTTTCCTTCATTATTTACTTTTCATTTTTTGATCTTATGTTGGAATTACCGAAGTTGGATTCTGATATTTCCATTATGGTCAGTTAATGTTTTAGGACATTTACCTTATGCTTTGATGATACGCTATAAATACACGTAACAGTACACTTATCCAAGTGGGGTGTTATAATTATGGTATCAGAGAGCAAGGTTCGACCTGTAGGCTCTAAAACTTGACATGTGACTAGTGGGTAGTCACCAGGAACATTCCCAGATTTTGGCGTTGTTATCTTTCATGTTCCTCATGCATTTATCAGTCAGTTTTCTTCATTTATCAGTCATTTTTTCTTACAATTTTGACTAAGTAAAAGGTTGGTACAGGACTGGCCATATTTAGTCGCATGTGCTTTTCTACGAATTTTTGTTTTGGTGAACCGACCCATAGGCATTCACCCTTGCCCGTTCAGTTTTTGTATTGGTATACCGACCCATAGGCGTTCATCCTTACTCATGTCAGATTCATATTTTCGGTCGAATATTAATTGGTGAACCAGCCATAAATGTTCACCATTATTCATGTCAAATTTTCATGTTTATGTCGAATATTGTATTGTAAACCGAACCATAGACGTTCACCTTTGCTCATATCATGACACTTTATAAAGTTTTGACAAGTATGGATTGGACTACAGCCAACCATATTTTGTTCCAGATTGTAAATTTCTATTCATGACAGTTCTCATAAAATTTTAACAAGTATGGATCGAACCAGAATCGCCCATACTTAGTCACATGTTTTCTCCTTTGAATTCTGTGGATTGAACCATAGCCATCCACATCAGTTGATGTCAAACTTCAGTTGATTATACTTTTATATTCTTTGTAACAATCAAGTTTCATGCTCTCACATGGATGTCGTTTTCATGTTGATTAAGTTTCATGTCTCCTTATGAGGGTTATGTTATCAGCAAAGTGATGATGTTTTCATGCTAAGATACCTAAGGACTACAGTAAAAAAATTGTTTTCATGATAAATCATGTTTGGTCTTCATCAATCATGTCTTTATGTTGACCATTGTTGAAATTCGAGTTTAATTATATTCTTGAGCCTCTATACAACCAGCATTAAGTCTACGCGGGAATCATCAGCATATCATGTTACTTGTTTCAGTTCAGTTTGCTAATCAGTTAAATCAAATTTTCTTTTGTTGACCATGTCAGACGATTGACACCAGTATCGACCATCCTATAAAATTTCCACCAGTGCCATGTACAGTATTCCATATGTACTCCATGTATAGTGTCTCAGTTATACTCCATGTACAATATTTCATGTGTACTCCACGTACAGTGTCCCAGATATGCTTCATGTGCAGTAGTCCAGGTGTACTCCATGTACCCTACTCCATGGATATTGCTAATTGACCCTCAATCATCTCAGGCGTTTCCACTTGTAGATATTCTACCAGATGCTAATGCTGCTCGTGAGTTGAAGATTTTACCAGATATCGATGTTGCTAACACTTTGAAGACCTCACAAATGCTGATGTTATGAAGACTCTGTAGAACAAGGACGAAAACTATAAATTGAAATTTCTGACAAGAATAAACTTCAACCATCAGACACTACCATTCTATTCCATGCTTTTACTTTCTCAACTAGATGTCACACTTCACTCAGCTAACCTTCATTCAGAAGAGTCAGAACCGGTACCCAGCCGGCCTCTCAACAGAATAATTACGGGAATCGCGGTCGTAATAATGATCGTCGTGAAACTAACAGACAAAGCGGTAATGACAACCACCGCGCTTATAATTATCAGTTAGTAGCCATCGGAACTCCAGAACGGACGTGACCAGAAATACAGAGGTCAGCAGTCTAACCGGTCCGCCAACCCTAGCAGTTACCAGAAATTCTTAACCTTATTCAGAATCACCCATTAAAATACTTGTCCAGAAAACAGTCAAGACACAGGTCTCAAGTATCATTTCGGAAGACACATGTCAGGACACCAGTCATGGTACACGTCATATGAATATCTTCTCAAAGTACGAGTCAGAACTCATAACTCTGTATGTTTCCTAAACCAGGCCCTTGGAAATTCAGGGTACCCTCCACGGGGGTATACCCGTTGTGTCATGACATGCTAACTCAGACCATTAAAGATTCAGTCACCACCGCTGGTGTATTATTCAGGTTAGACACGCAGTATTCATTCGGTGAGGTTACAGACAAACATATTCAGTGAAGTCGCCATGTTTACTTCACGTAGTCCTATGACAGCTTTATTTTTATCAGGTATTTACTGACCTCCCAGCCAGAAAAGACTCCACAGTATCACCCATATTTTTTAGGTCTTCCTTCCAGTTGAAGACAAGATCCGTCTTACTAACTTTCAAATATAGTCATTTTATTTTCAGCCAGAAAATCAGTACAAGTTGTTATACTTTAAAACAAGTGACTTATTATTCCAAAGCTACGAAGACCTTTTAGCTACCAGTTAAGAATTCACTTCTGAAATTCTTTAAATTTGTGATCAGCAGATTTTTCCAAAGTTTCCAGATGTCATTCCAGAAGGTTTTTCAGAAATTCCTTCCTAACCACGAGACAGAGCTTAACATCGAGCTTGTCTCAAGGATAGAGCCTATTTTCAGAAATCCATATCGCATGGATTCAGCTGAAGTAAAAGAGTTACGGCATTTGCTGCAAGAGTTACCAGAACGAGGCTTTATTCGCCCTAGCACACCACCAGAAAATTTACCAGATCACCATTCTTAATTGATATTCATTTCACGGATAGAAAGTTTAGTTGACCTACTACGAGGTATTTTAAACATTCTTCCAGAACAATTCTCGTTCATTCCACCATCAGGGGTGAAGGAAAGAACATGATGTTCTCCAAACTGTTGTTGCACATATTATAGTCACTCAAAAAAATTAAATTTTACTTCTGAGCTCCCTTATGCTCCAGATTTAGTATAAAATTTATGAATATATTTGTCTTTGTGACTTCTCAGACAAAATCGTCAATATTGTTAGGTCCACTAGATATGGATCTTGCAGCCTGTTAAGGATGGTGAACAACTTCTGTAATCACAAGTCTATTCACAGAGAGACTCTAGACGAAACACACAGTATAAGTGCGGAATACAAATACTATGAACAAGAAGAAACAGAATAACTATAATGACTTGATCCTTACTAAGGATTTCTAATATTAATATGAACTAGAATAATGTTTGATGAAGGTGTGTATAACCCTTCTGCCAATGGTTCCTTTTATACTACAAGGAAACCCTAATACAGAATTAAACCAAAATGTGTAATTCTGATATGCATATCCTTTCCTAACATATCTCATTCATATCCTAACAAACTACTCAAAATAATAATGTTTGACTTTCTAAAGACCAGGAGCACGTGTTGCTCCTACTACTACTAGGACCAGGAGGAACTACATACCTCCTAGCATACCTATTACAAATGACTATTACAAAGGTCCTAACAATCCTCCCCTAAACTTGAATTTGACTTGTTGAGTTCAAGTTTCCTGGTAGATCTTGCAAAACAGCTTGAGGATTGGAACAGCAACACAAATAGCAGCATCAGAACCATCATCATGAACAACACAAAGACTGTTGCAACGAGTAACACCGAAAAGCTTCTTGAAAGCTTGAAACAAATCTGCACCTTGTTGAATCTTGACAGCAACATGATCAGATTTTATGAGCCTTTACCAAGTAGTTGCTCGCTCTCGAGCTAGCTAGTCTTTGTGGTGGAATACGCATCACCCAGGGAGACCAGAACCCAGCCCAACTCTTAGAACGTGAATCAATGGTGAGTGGGGGTACCCTAATGATTTTGGGCAAATCATCACAATCGTCAACGGATTTGTTATGAGTCTTTACCAGAAGCCGTACCCTTCTGGACTAGCCAACTCTTAGCAATAAAGCATCGGTGAGCTGAAAACCCTATAGCTTTGAGCAAGCTATTACAGCTATCAACTAATTTGATATAGATCTTTACCAAGAGCCGTACCCCTTGGACTAGCCATTTTTCAGTCTAGGACCAAGGCAAGTGAAAACCATCCAGTTTTGGGTAACCTGGCAACCATCAACGGATTTGATTATCACACCAGAGCCGTACCCTCATGGTGAATCAACTCTTTCTTGTCTGTGAAACATGGTGAGTTGAGCACCATTTGTTGTGTGGACTAGGTCCAACACTAGAAGTACCTCTCAAAACAGCTCAAGGGTGAAAATGGCAAGTGAAAAACAATGTCATGATGGAAAAGTATAAGCAGATATTATATTATGTACAAGGTTGAAATTCCATCACATGTTTAAAGTATAAGCAGATATTATCTAAAAAGTATATTTATTTATTTTTTTATTTTTTTTTTTAACTATAATGTGAGTCACCAATCATTGTACACAGTGGTGAAAATAATGTTAGTATAACACAAGAACAGAAGAACCATAACAATCACTTACCAGAAGCTGCAACTTTGTCCGCATGCAACCGGGCCTGAATACCTTCAACCAAGGTAGTAGCCATGGTAGACTCATTACCAGAAGGAGCATTGGATACCTGCAGATGACATTCTAGCATAGCTTCCATGGTAGCAATTGTCAATGGATACTCCATATCCGTAAGCATAAACACCACGGCACCAGTCTCAAGCTCTAACACATGAACACCACAACCAGCATACAGTTTCCACCTCTTGATCACCCATCGAGGTTGATCCTTCCATACACCAGCATGGGGAGAATCAGGAGGGGAATCTAACATCATCTTCAAATCACCCCAAATAGTCAATCCAGGCCATTTAGGAAGCTCACTCGAAGATTGAGGAATCTCAGCATCCACCAAACCATATAACAGCATAAGATCACGATGCTCCACCCATGTCAAAATGTTTTGCAATCCCGAGACATAGCGAGCATAGCCATCACTGGTCATAATCTTATGAGTAAAAGTACCACGAACAATAGGGGATGGCCGAACTTCCCAAGCTACAATCCAACCCTTGCCCATGTGCAACTCTGTCTCACTATCAGAAGCAGCATCAATGAGATTTGCAGGATCTCTCTTCTCAAATGGGACAGACTTACCACGACGAGCCTTCTTCTTTCTAATAGAGCGACGAGGTGAAGGGACACCAGAAGAAGATTCAACCTTGACCTTTCCAGCAGCACTAGCATCAGCAGTAGTAGACTCAAAGTCCTTACCAACCATAGGATCAGATTTAGCTGCACCAGCAGATGAGGTAGGAAGTGGTTCAGTCACCGGTGTTGATGTCGGCTTCACAACAGGAGTAGCAGGGGTGGGATTAGTATCAGGAGTGGTAGTAGCTTCATTGGTGGTGGTAGTATTAACCTGAGAGTGAGTGGGATGAACAGTCGAAGTGGTGGTAGTAGGAACAGCAGTAGAAGGAGCACCAACAGATGGAATGCCCGAAGTATCCTTGGGAACACCAGACGAAGAGGTGGGAACAACAGCAGGCTGAGAAGGGAGAACAACACTCGGAGGTGGGCGATAAATAAAGCGTTCAGGGACCGGTGTATTTTGACGCTTGATCATCTTTGTGTACAGATCTTTAAGCTCATCAAAGGACAACCCCCTCACCCGTTCCCATGTCCATCCAGTGTTAAAGTAAGCAGCCGATTGATTCTTAACATATTGTTGCATCAACTTCCTCTCCTCAGTTCTCGACATAGGTCTGTTACGGTGCTTTTCACGAAGCTGGGCAGCAAGAGACAACTGTTGTTTATGCATCAAGGTCATTGCCCGTTGAACACAATTGCCTTGATTCACATTAGCTCTGTGAGAACCTGTACTTTCCCAGCATTATTTTATTCTTTTTATTCGTACTTTTTGAATTTTCCAACGTATTACGTTTTCTTGAATACTTTATATGTAAATCCCGAGATTTTTAAATTATACTTTTAAGTATTATTTTGTTCATTGACAATGATTCATATGGAATTATAAAATTTTTATCTTATTTTTCCATATTTAATTTAAATCAAAGTTTTTGATTTAAAATCACCCGCGTGCGTTTTACAACGATTTTATTCAAAAACAATGTACAACGAGAATTTCCTAGTGATCGCGATACCGACGGATGCCCAAAAGTTTACGTTTATTTATCGATTGTTTCGATAATTAATATTTTTGACGATTTCGTTTAAATTACGTATTAAGTCGTGTCGAGGAATCGTATAATCATTTTTATGATGCATTATAACTTTTGAAAAGTATTTTACGAATCTCGAGCCCCGTAAATATTTTCAAGATTTACCAATAACCATTTTCTACCCTTAAAAACTATTAATTGTTTTTAAGTCCACAAGTTTCAAAATTGGCAATATTGGTCCCTCCACTTAACTAGCCATATATATATATATATATATATATATATATATATATATATATATATATATATATATATATATATATATATATATATATATATATATATATATATATATATATATATATATATATATATATATATATATATATATATATATATATATATATATATATATATATATATATATATATATATATATATATTTTCTTCCACTTCCACTCACACACATAACTAGCTAAAAAAAACACACATCTTCTCCCACCACCACCTATTGCCGCCACCTTCGCCACCACCAAACACCATCAACCACCATGATTCAATCAAAACAATTTAAAGACCCATTCTTAGAATTTTCTTGTGATTCTAATGATAAAAAAATTTCATACATGCATCAAGGTTTCCATACTTTTGTGATTTATGGTGGGATTATGTTATAATCATCTTGCATTTATTATTTTTGGTAAGAACGTCATGTTTTGATCCTAAAAAGTTTATTTTTGATCTTTGATTTTGTTAGATTTTGCATGCAAGTGTTTTTATGAGTGTTTGGATGATGGGTATGATAGTATAGTGATCCTAGGGGTTTGGGAATGATTGGTTTTGAGTGAAAAACGGATTTGTCTTGTTTTCTAAAAAGCTATTTTGGGACAGCAGGTGTTAAACAGATTTTTCGTGGGTTTAAGGTCTGTGAAAGACTGATATTATTTGAAATTGTTGTAGAGTTTTCCGAGACGATCGTTTTGGTATAAGATAGAGCTTCTAAGTCATTACGAGTCAAAAGTTATGCTAGTTTTAGTTTTCGTGTACCGGGAGACGCAAGTCGGCACAATCCGAAATTGTGGCTGATTTTGGGTCGACTCTCGGGGACTTTAGGCTTGGTTAGATTAATGTATCTACTGGTTTTCAAAGTTTACAAACTGAGTTTGATGAGTCTAGTAGTGGTTTCAAAAGTCGGATTGTCGAGATTGTACTTTTAAAGTGGTCCAAACGGTTTTACAAAACAAGTGCACAAATCTGTCCTAAAATTTGAAGTCGAGTAAAGTGTCGAGCTGATGAATTTTAAAGTGTGAACTTTGGCTCAATTTTTGGTGAGGTCTTATACAGGTTATAAGTGACCTTGACACCAATTTTTATCTAAAACAAACAATTCTAGATAGGGTAGATCGGTGTGTACATTCGGGGTGTACTTGCTGATTTTATTTTGGACACGTAGTTCAATGTTTGTGTTGCGTGAGTTTGAGTATTCATCATCGGACATGATGACTTATTCAAGTGCTTAGTCATTATATAAATGACTTATCTACTGGTCCAAATAAGTGTAAATAATAGTTTGACTTGCGTTGACTTGGCGTCGTATAACGGGTCATTTTCAAGTGTTCAAGTGTTTTAACGTGTAACGTTGGATAAATGTATTCATTTGATTCGTGTCAATGGTTTTGAAACGTGTATAATTTGAAAACATTTGAGTCATATTATATTTGGTGCATATCGATATTCGAGTTTGAGTCTTAACGCGCGCCTTATTTTGATAGGTTGCGGTTTTCGTGTTTCTCGGGCATCCATATCGTCGGTGATCGTCTACCACTACCGTTTCTACTCAGTTGCTGAGTACCGTGATTGACTTACCACGTGGCTAAGGTGAGTTCATATCCCCTTTTTACTTGTACATGGTTTCTAAACACGGGGTGAGATTTTACATGGTGGAACACAACTAAATTAAAAATTGTATTGCTATCCAGAACTCGTATGTTATTCTGAACGTGTATGCTTTACAGATGATTTCAATGGTATTATTGCTTTTAGACGTTAGCCTTGAGTTTCCTCTCCTATCATGAATCGTTAATTGTCCCGTATACTTTGCGCTAAGCGCGAATGTTGTGGGTGGATCCATCGGGATTGACAATCCCCGTCCCGTTTTGACGCACTAATATTCGTTTATATTTGAGTATTTAGGCTGAATACTCCCTAGAGGAACTTAAATTTGAGTTAAGCTTCGTTTCATGAGACTAAACAGCAATAATATGCATCGTGACTATGGACGTACATAGTTAACCCCCCCATTACGTGTTTTACAAATTCTATTGTGTTCCACACGTTTACTGCTAAACCTATGAATATCACTCAACTTTGTGTTGACGATTTTACATGTTTAATCTTAGGTATATTTACTTAGCTTTGCTTGGATGGGAGCCCGCAGGATATTATCGCAGCTTGGAGATTTCTGTGATGCTTTTGAAGGATTGGTTTTGTATAAACTATCAGAAGTTTATTTTATCTTTTGGGCAACTTTATTTTTAAATCGAGACGAAATAATAAAATTTTCCGCTTCTAAAACTCTGGGACCTACGTTTAAAAACTCTCACCTTTTATGATGTAATGTACATGTTTTTATTTCGTCAGCTTTGTGTGAACTGTAATTCATTGTTTCTTGTACTATGACATGTTACCCCCTCGTTGCCTAGTTGTTCCATGTCAGATTCTGGGGGTCTCACAGAGTGGTAACAGAGCGATGGTTATAGGGAACTGAGTCGTTTTCAAAACTTAGTATATAACCGAAAGTTCAAATATTTTATGTTTCTAAGTGTCAATCACAGAATCTGCCATTGCTGTTCGATATCTTTGCGGGTAACTCTCTAATCCTTATTATTTACTTTTAATTATCGTTATAGTATTTCATCTCTTGATTTCATGTTGAAATATTACGTTACCCTGATGACGATAATTACTGTGTCTTTTCAAAGCCTTTGTGCTTCATGAATTATCATTGAATGTTACCGTGATTTCACCTACCTATATTGTATTTCTTGAATTTTTATTCTTGTGACTTGATCTTATTGCAATGATTCTATATCGTTATGACGTTACATACTTGTATTCAGAGCGCGTGTGCTGTCGACTTTTCATGCTCATTTTCTGAGTACTATTGCTATTTCATTTATGCGTGATACGACTGATTTCATATGCTCGTACGTTTTGAATCATCTGATTTTCTCGACTCGCTGCTACATGTTGTGCATACTCTCGTGATACCATTGTTCGGGATCGAATAAGTGTTGTTTTCGATGAACTTCTGATTTTCATTCTACTACCGTACGTGTTGCTTTCATTGTTAAATTCTTTTAAATATCTATTTAGATACGCAAATTTTCTTTCCGACCATTTGTAATTGAATGTCTAGTCTATAGACCATTGTGTAGCTCAATGTGTCTCCGAAAAAGACTAAAGGACATCGTGTGAGTTACATATCTCGAAGCATTCCTTGAAATCCGTGTTGAATAATATCGTGGGTTTTCGTAATTTTGATTTACCTTTACGTCATCGTTTTACACCACACTTGTACATGGATTACATTTTATTTTATTGACCATTCTACGTTTCGATTTCGACTTACAACATCCGTTGTACCTTGAACACATGATCGTCATTAATTATGTGACGATTGTTTGGAATACGATCCTACTTGTATCCTCCCTTTGCATTGAACCTTCTCGCTCCAGGAGTGCCACTTGTTATTTTCCCGTTTCCTTCTCGATATGTCTTGTGATTTTGGAAATCATGCCACCAAGAGACCTTTCTACATTGCATCTTGCAACCGAGGACACGGATGTCATACGCCATTTTTGATTTCTTAGTTTATCATTGGTATTCTTGAACCATTTCTGTATCGTGTTTTCTTTACATGATTAATTATACAGTTTATCTTATTTCGTCTTTGTGGAATCCACAAGTCTTGTGTGTACATTAATTCTGCGTTATTATGAAATTTAGATTTAATTTCAAGCTGTGTCGAAAAATATACTTTGTATAGAAACTTTACAGGAAGTTTAACAGTGTCGAGAAAATATTTTTATAACTTTAGACATAAAAATATATATTTCTACTTGTTGAGACGTCCGTTTAGGACATAAAATTAGACCAGTAACTTTAAAATCGAGCAGGTTACGCTCATTTGAGATGGTGAAATTTAAGAACTTATTTTTGCGTAGTTCTAAAATATCGTTTTGCTGACAGATTTAATACAAGGGCATTTTCGTCCATTTTTATTCCGTTTCAAGTCTCGAGTAAAACTAGAAAGTTGTCTAAAACGTTGTTTTACACCAAATTACTCTAGACTTCGAGTTTTAAAATGTCATTTAGTGAATCAATTGGTCTAGTCAAACCCAAAAGTCAAAGTTGACTAAAAAGGTCAAAACTGATAAAAGTTAAAAGCATGATTTCAAGCGTTTTTGAGTTCGTTGAGCTCGTAACAAATGATATTTCACAAACTAAGAACAATGATTACGTTTGAACAAGTATAAAATAGTAACTTTGAGTTTGGTCATACATATACATAGATCTTGAACTTTTGAAATTCGGTAACTTCCTAATATAGAAACTTTTCGTTGTGATTGTACTATTTGTTAACTGATACCCTACTTTCTTAAAGGTATATTATTGTCAAATTAATCATGATGTGCACACATACGGATTCCTTTATCCTTTCTTTTATATATGACTTATTTGTCATTCTACACTGTCTTTCTTTGCTTCTATCGTACCACTGAATTGGACCGAGATTTGAAGTTCTTGCTTTCGTACCGTTCATTACCATCTTGACACGTGTCTCTTGACGATTTCAGCTAAACCTCTTGGAACCTTATCACCTTGTAACCATTTCTTTACTGTCTTGAACTGCTCCTTATTTCCCTCTTGTAACCCACTCGCTACTTTATAAACTATTGTCATGTTACCATATAACTCAAACTGGTCTTGTTTGCGAATCATTTTACAAAAGGTTTCATTTGGGCTTTCTTAAATAACTGAATGCTATCTTATAAAATTAATTTATATTAATTTTACAATATATTTTCGCGAATTGTTCTCATACGGGTATTATAAAGAACCCTCGCAACTATATAAAATGGTTGATTTAAATACCTAGCCAGTAACTTATTGGCGAATAGTTTCATAAACTATTTTGATTCCTGTTTTTACAAATACTATTATATACATATTTGAAATAATATGACCTGTAATACTGGTTTGACGAAGCTGAGCATCGCATTGCTAGTCCTAAATTATGCATGGCCTGATCACCTATGCCTAATTTTGAAGGAGCCATGCGAGGCCGAATAGTAGTCACCTTAAATATTTGGCCAATAACCAACTTTTAATTATGTATCTTAAAAAGTTAGATAAATGAGAATTTTGAAAACTTTTACATCTTATGCGAGTAACAACAGTTCGCAACTTACACATATGAACCCTTATCTTTTCTTGAACAAAGTACATGCCTCAAACTCATATTTCCATACTTGACGATCATTGCGTTACTTGTTACCTCATCATCCTCATGATACAATTTTCGTTACCATTTGCCTAAATTCTTACCATTGATACCAGACTTGAAAGTTTCAACGTTGTTATGCTCCTTCATCGATCGACCTTCTCTATTTATTTTGGTAGAACTACGCAACGTCTCTAGACGCGATTAATGATTTACGACTGGACGTGAACGATGATTTCATGTAATTGTCATGATGTGTGTTAGACTTTGTCGTCTTGAAATTCATTCGTGTGAATGATATGTTGATTTCGCCTTTCATTGCTAATGTTTTCATTTTACTGAATTTACTCTCAGTTGACTTCTTAAGAATTTTCTTTGATTCGAAAATTCGTTGTGTGGCTTTTCTCCTTCGATCGTGTATCGACCCCCGAGAACTTAATAAGTCGTCATTGGTGACGCCAACCGCACTCGTGAATTAATCTTGCTATAATATTTGTTTCTTATTGTCCTTATCATCGATGCATTTATTCTATCATGTTCGTTAAGAGTTGATACGATTTCTGTTTTATTCCCTCGTGCTATTGCTTGTGTATTAATTGTTGATCAATATTCGTTTCATAATCGTTTGCTATTTTGTCACTTTCTGAAAACCATAGACTGTTACGTGTTTATCGTTGATATCTTAAACACTTTCTTGAATTTCTAAAAATTATTATTAATTTTTAAAAACGTTTTATACATTTTATCAAATGTTTAAATTGTCAAAATACCCATTTCAAGTTTAATATCGAATATGTACATCCTCTTGGATAAATTTATAACTTATGATTAAACAGTGTCAAGTTGTATCTTTTAAAGTAATTGATTTTATCATACTTTATTGTCAACCTAATGAAATTATTAAATTAATTTATAATTTCTAACAATGATTCTAAATAACTTGGAAAATCTGATTTTTTTTTCCTAATGGTAACGATAAACCTGAGTTTTTAACGATAATTTCATGTGGTCACCCGAAAAGCTCTTAAGCTGATCGTAATACCTATTTTGAACTGTTCTACTTTTGTTTTAAAAAAAATTCTGATCAAGAAAAATATTTGACAACTGTTTACTCACTCATTTTATATAGAGTTTGATTCTTAATCACTACACATGGTAAAATTTTCTTTTAATAAAGAAAATATTTAAAACTAAGTTTTAAAGTAATACCAAAATCCTAGACAACTGATTTTGACAGCTTGTATTATAAATGATCATATATTATTCATTTTTCCCTTCTATTTCGCTTGTGACTAGATTCTTACATTTTAAGACTGTCACGTTTTACAGTTGGATGATCTGCGACCCCTTGTTGATTTAACAATTTCGGTTCATTTTATCGCACTTTGCCGGTTTAAGCGATTCTTGTGTTCATTCTTGTTAGTTTATCGCACGTATTTCCAACAACTCTATCTCTCGATGTATCTCCGTATTGAAAGATCGTTATCCTAATCCAAGACTGAAAAGTTATACTAAAAGGAGTTAAGAAACTGAAGCATAGTGAATTCTAACCGATAAGATTCGTCGTGGTACGGAAATTAACCTGGGAAGCGATGAACTTTGTTCTACACATTGTACCTCCTCTTGTTTCCATCTTCTACTATTTTCAGGAGAACTCTGGGGACCAGAGTTCCTTTAGGAGGGAAGACTATGAGAACCCGTACTTTCCCAGCATTATTTTATTCTTTTTATTCGTACTTTTTGAATTTACCAACGTATTACGTTTTCTTAAATACTTTATATGTAAATCCTGAGATTTTTAAATTATACTTTTAAGTATTATTTTGTTCATTGACAATGATTCATATGGAATTATAAAAATTTTATTTTATTTTTCCATATTTAATTTAAATCAAAGTTTTTGATTTAAAATCACCCGCGTGCGTTTTACAACGAGTTTATCCAAAAACAATGTACAACGAGAATTTCCTAGTGATCGCGATACCGACGGATGCCCAAAAGTTTACGTTTATTTATCGATTGTTTCGATAATTAATATTTTTGACGATTTCGTTTTAATTACGTATTAAGTCGTTTCGAGGAATCGTATAATCATTTTTATGATGCATTGTAACTTTTGAAAAGTATTTTTACGAAACCCGACCCCGTAAATATTTTCAAGATTTACCAATAACCATTTTCTACCCTTAAAAACTATTAATTGTTTTTAAGTCCACAAGTTTCAAAATTGGCAATATTGGTCCCTCCACTTAACTAGCCATATATATATTTTTTTTCTTCCACTTCCACTCACACACATAACTAGCTAAAAAAAACACACATCTTCTCCCACCACCACCTATTGCCGCCACCTTCACCACCACCAAACACTATCAACCACCATGATTCAATCAAAACAATTTAAAGACCCATTCTTAGAATTTTCTTGTGATTCTAATGATACAAAAATTTCATACATGCGTCAAGGTTTTCATACTTTTGTGATTTATGATGGGATTATGTTATAATCATCTTGCATGTATTATTTTTGGTAAGAACATCATGTTTTGATCCTAAAAAGTTTAATTTTTGATCTTTGATTTTGTTATATTTTGCAGGCAAGTGTTTTTAGGAGTGTTTGGATGATGGGTATGATAGTATAGTGATCCTAGGGGTATGGGAATGATTGGTTTTGAGTGAAAAACGGATTTGTCTTGTTTTCTAAAAAGCTATTTTGGGACAGCAGGTGTTAAAGAGATTTTTCGTGGGTTTAAGGTCTGTGAAAGACTGATATTATTTGAAATTGTTGTATAGTTTTCCAAGACGGTCGTTTTGATATAAGATAGAGCTTCTAAGTCATTACGACTCAAAAGTTATGCTAGTTTTAGTTTTCGTGTACCGGGAGACGCAAGTCGGCACAATCCGAAATTGTGGCTGATTTTGGGTCGAGTCTCGGGGACTTTAGGCTTGGTTAGATTAATGTATCTACTGGTTTTCAAAGTTTACAAACTGACTTTGATGAGTCTAGTAGTGGTTTTAAAAGTCGGATTGTCGAGATTGTACTTTTAAAGTGGTCCAAACGGTTTTACAAAACAAGTGCACAAATCTGTCCTAAAGTTTGAAGTCGAGTAAAGTGTCGAGCTGATGAATTTTAAAGTGTGAACTTTGGCTCAATTTTTGGTGAGGTCTTATACAGGTTATAAGTGACCTTGACACCAGTTTTTATCTAAAACGGACAAGTCTAGATAGGGTAGATCGGTGTGTACATTCGGGGTGTACTTGCTGATTTTATTTTGGACACGTAGTTCAATGTTTGTGTTGCGTGAGTTTGAGTATTCATCATCGGACATGATGACTTATTCAAGT
Source organism: Glebionis coronaria (assembly GCA_025667525.1). Classification (NCBI taxonomy): domain Eukaryota; kingdom Viridiplantae; phylum Streptophyta; class Magnoliopsida; order Asterales; family Asteraceae; genus Glebionis; species Glebionis coronaria. The sequence continues at coordinate 200,916,592 of CM046874.1, forward strand.
GCTTAATTATATAAATGACTTAGCTACTGGTCCAAATAAGGGTAAATAATAGTTTGACTTGCGTTGACTTGGCGTCGTATAACGGGTCATTTTCAAGTGTTCAGGTGTTTTAACGTGTAACGTTGGATAAATGTATTCATTTGATTCGTGTCAATGGTTTTGAAACGTGTATACTTTGAAAACATTTGAGTCATATTATATTTGGTACATATCGATATTCGAGTTCGAGTCTTAACGCGCGCCTTATTTTGATAGGTTGCGGTTTTCGTGTTTCCCGGGCATCCATATCGTCGGTGATTGTCTACCACTACCGTTTCTACTCAGTTGCTGAGTACCGTGATTGACTTACCACGTGGCTAAGGTGAGTTCATAGCCCCTTTTTACTTGTACATGGTTTCTAAACACGGGGTGAGATTTTACATGGTGTAACACAACTAAATTAAAAACTGTATTGCTATCCAGAACTCGTATGTTATTCTGAACATGTATGCTTTACAGATGATTTCAATGGTATTATTGCTTTTAGACGTTAGCCTTAAGTTTCCTCTCCTATCATGAATCGTTAATTTCCCCGTATACTTTGCGCTAAGCGCGAATGTTGTGGGTGGATCCATCGGGATTGACAATCCCCGTCCCGTTTTGACGCAATAATATTCGTTTATATTTGAGTATTTAGGCTGAATACTCCCTAGAGGAACTTACATTTGAGTTAAGCTTCGGTTCATGAGACTAAACAGCAATAATATGCATTGTGACTATGGACGTACATAGTTAACCCCCCCCCCCCCCCCCATTACGTGTTTTACAAATTCTATTGTGTTCCACACGTTTACTGCTAAACCTATGAATATCACTCAACTTTGTGTTGACGATTTTACATGTTTAATCTTAGGTATATTTTCTTAGCTTTGCTTGGATGGGAGCCCACAGGATATTATCGCAGCTTGGATATTTCTGTGATGCTTTTGAAGGATTGGTTTTGTATAAACTATTAGAAGTTTATTTTATCTTTTGGGCAACTTTATTTTTAAATCGAGACGAAATAATAAAATTTTCCGCTTCTAAAACTTTGGGACCTACGTTTAAAAACTCTCACCTTTTATGATGTAATGTACATATTTTTATTTCGTCAGCTTTGTGTGAACTGTAATTCATTGTTTCTTGTACTATGACGTGTTACCCCCTCGTTGCCTAGTTGTTCCATGTCAGATTCTGGGGGTCTCACAAGCTCCCAACAAATCTGTGAACTACGAGTAGTCAGAAGTAAGGATGGTAAGCACCCTCATCCAGTCATTGTCATCCCAATGCATGGCATCATGCCTCAACTGCTCACGCCTTTGATGTTGAAGGGCTTCATCCTCAGCCCTAGCTTGTTGATCAATCTCCTCTTGTAATCGCTGAGCAGCCTCTTCTCCCAACATTTCTTCCTCTATTTGTCTACGAGTACGCTTCCTTGGAGGAGAGGGTGAATCAGTCATAGGGGCTTTGCCCTTTCAAAAATTAAGTCATTAATGCAAGAGTAACCACTTGCCCCTTAACCATTATTTATAAATCCCAGTTACCAAAGATACATAAAAAGATATACACCAGAAGTAACTTACGTTGACTAAAAGTCAAAACGCGTAAAGGTCAACACCAGGAGCACCAAGTGGTCAATGAGAGTCAACGAAGTGAAAAGTGATCCAAAACCAATACTAGAAGCCAACCATGAGTGAAATAGAAGGGTTTGTACCCACTAGAAGCAGAATACTGCCACTAGGAGTAACCAAAGTCTTACACTAGAAGTAGCACACACCGCAAATACCCATGAAAACTGTTGTTAGAATCTACCATATGTTAGACTGTGCAATGAAATATGTACACTAAGCCTCCCCTTAGGCTTAGCCTCCCCTCGATTCTAGACCTCAAGGATTGACCATTCCAATGTGAACCACCAAGTGGTTGAACCGCGGACCATCAAAGGCTTTAGTCAATAAATCAGCAACATTATCATCCGTATGCACTTTAAGAACCTGTATCAGTTTCTTCTCATTGACATCCCTTATAAAATGGTGCCTAATCTCAATATGCTTGGTTCGTTGATGAAAAACATGATTCTTCACAATGCAGATGGTGCTTTTATTGTCAATGAAAATTTTGGTGTTCAGGAAGTTGAACCCATAATCCAGCATCTGATTTTGTATCCACAAGACTTGTCCACAACAACTAGCAGCAGCTGTGTATTCAGCTTCTGTTGAAGAGGTAGCTACTCTTGTCTGTTTCTTACATTGCCATGAGATAAGTCTTCGACCCAAAAACTGACAACCACCAGTAGTAGACTTCATGTCATTATTAGCACCTGCATAGCCACTATCACTATAGGCTTCAAGAACAAAAGGTGATTACCTAGGATACCACAAGCCTAGCTTGGGTTGTGCCTTGATATACTTGAAGATTTTCTTGACTGCATTCAAGTTGGATACGGATGGAGCCACCTGATGTCTAGAGCAAGCACTTACTGCAAACATAATGTCTGAACGTGATGCAGTCAAATACATGAGTGAGCCAATCATTGACCTGTACATGTGAACATTTACCGGAGGATCTGGCTCATTCTTGAGTTTGACTTTAGTGACTTCATAAGGTGTTGTTGCTGGTCTAAGTGGTTCCACATCGAACTTCTGAAGAATCTCATGAACATAATTTTCTTGACTTATGAAGATACCATCCGACTGTTGCTTGACTTGAAGACCAAGGAAAAATGTAAGTTCTCCCATGGCACTCATCTGAAATTCGCCTTTCATTAGCTGTTCAAACTCATCACACCATTGCTTCTTAGTAGAACCGAAGATAATATCATCCACATACACTTTAACTAGGATGATGTCCTTGGCATTCCTTTTAAGGAACAGTGTTTTGTCAATAGTGTCTCTTCTGTAGTCGTGTTTCAACAAGAAAGTGGACAGACGCTCGTACCAAGCTCTAGGAGCCTGATGTAGTCCATATAGAGCTTTGACCACCTTGTGAACTTTCTTGGGATGAAGTGGATCCACAAAGACCTTAGGTTGAGTGACATAAACTTCCTCATCAATCTTGCCATAGAGAAATGCACTCTTGACATCCATCTGAAAAACCGTAAAGCCAACATAAGAAGCAAAAGCCAAAAACAGACGAATGGCCTCAATCCTAGCAACAGGAGCAAAAACTTCAGTATAGTCAATTCCTTCAAGTTGTGTGTGACCTTGGGCAACCAACCTAGCCTTATTTCGCAACACAATACCCCTTGCATCTTTCTTGTTTTTGAGAATCCATTTGGTGCCAATTGTTGTCTTTCCATCTGGCAAGTCAACTAGGATCCAAACATTCTGAAATAAGAACTGCTGCAACTCCTCCTGCATAGCCTCCACCCAACTTTGATCCTCAAGAGCATGTGAGACTGACCTAGGTTCCACCTGTGAAAGAAAACAAGCAAACAAACAGTGAAGAAAGTCTGTATGATTATTAAGCTTTTGGTCTTCAATGTAGCTCACAAGAGCATGATGATCAGATGTTGCTTTCTTATGCATGCGGCGAGTCTTGACAGTAGAACCAGGATCTCCAATGATTTGAGTAGTAGGATGGGCTTTATTGATCTGCTGAACAGGAATAGAAGCAACATCTACTTCTGGTGCCAAGTTATTAAGATCCCCAACAATGTCATCATCATATGAAGCAGAGTCGAAAATGCCATCTATTGGTTGCTTATGAATATCATCCAGCTTAGTAGAAGTCTTCTTTTGATAGTTTCCCAGATCAGAAGGACCAAAGAATCTAGTTGTGGAAGTAGGATCACTAACCGGACTACCAATAGGTGTTAAACTTGCACTAGGAGTAACATTAGGAGCACTAGGAGTAACTTGGACAGCAGGGGTACTCAAGGGAAACTCAAAGCCTCCTTGAGTAGTTGTTGTAGTAGTATCTTGTTGTTTCTTGAGCAATGTGTCAAGAGATCTTTGTGAGTCCACAATGTCTGATGGAGAAGCATCAATAGGAGTAGCATTGGTATTTGGAGAGACTATGGTGGAATAGGATGGAACAACAAAAATATCATCATCCTCATCTGAGTCCGAAAAACTAGAATGAGCACCTGTACTAGAAGTTGCAAACACTTGTGGACCTGCATCTTGGTTAGTTTTGAACGAAAATATCCAAATGAGTCACTAAGATAATCAAGATCAAAATACCATTCAGGACCTTTGCCTTGGATGTTTGTCTTCTCCTCAAAGTACCTGAGATTAATAGTTTCAATGACACGCTTGGCATAGAGATTATAGACACGATAAGCCCGAGAGTGAGCTAAATATCCCACTATGTATCCTTCATCTTCCTTGCCATCAAATTTCCCCAAATAGTCACTCGTATTCAGAATGGTGACAGGACAACCAAATGGCTTCAAATGAGCAATGCTGGGAACTTTAGCTGTGAGTAGCTCATAGGGAGTCTTCTTGTGTGGATTGGTAATTGAAACCCTATTCAAAACATAACTTGCAGTATTGACAGCTTCTATCCAAAACATAGTAGGAAGCTTGGAATATACAAGCATGGTTCTCGCAGCTTCTATTAGTGTCATGTTCTTCCTTTCTACAACACCATTCTGTTGAGGAGTCCTTGCAACACTATAATCTCTTTTGATACCTTTGGAATTGCAAAGTGCTATGAGGTCTGTATTTTTGAATTCTATTCCATTGTAACATCGGATACCTTTCACCTTCTTGGACAGCTGATTCTCAATGAGTGTAATGAAATCTTTAAGAATTGAGTAGGTCTCACTTTTGGCAGCCAGAAAGAAAACCTACGTGAACCTGCTATACCCATCAGTTACCACAAGACAGTATTGTTTGTGGTCAATGCTCCTAACGGAGGTAGGACCAAATAAATCCATGTGTAGTAGCTGCAATGGTTCAGTTATGAGACTAGAGGAGTAATGGCCTTGAAGGATGCTTTGTGTTGTTTGCCTTTGCTGTACGCAAGGCAATTGATGTCATTTCTGAAAGTTTTGGGAGGTAAACCAGAGACCAAGTTCATATTTTCCAGTTTGTGAATGGTCTTGAAGTTTACATGTCCCATCCTTCTGTGCCATTTAGTGGCTTCATCTTCTGTGGCTTTAGCAACCAAACAAGCTAGTTGACCAGTAGGATTAACTTCATTCAGCTTGATACTATAGAGATTGTGTCTTCTAGGGATTCTGAGTAGAACTTGAGAGTCATCCGGGAGCATAAAGTCTTTGGATAACACCAGTGCTTCAGTATCCGTAAAGAGAACAAACTGCTTCTTGTCACAAATCTGTGAGACAGGGATCAAGTTGAAGTGTTGAAGTGCTTCCACATAGTAGACCTGCTCAAAATTTAGGTTAGGTGTCTATATAGTTCCTTTGCCAGAGATCCTTCCTTCACTACCTCCAAAGTAGACCTTTCCGCCTTGAAATGGTACAAAGTTAGATAGAAGTCCTTTATTCCCTATCATGCTCCTAGAGCATCCACTATCAATAATTCCTAGAGTAGGATCTTGGTATGGAGTAACCTACAACAACAAAAAAGATATATGCAAAAGTTAGTGTCTTAAGGGGACCCGGACCTTTTTAGGTTTGAGTCTGCCTTGTGGATCTTTTGTAGATAGCCAAGAAGATTGATGAGATCCACTGTTGTTCTTAGGTTGCCTATTCATCATATGGGTGTAATTGTTTGACCAAGAACAACCTGCTGAGGGCTTAACAGCAGTACCCAAATTTCCCAACCCAAAATACATTTGGTCTGAATTAAAAGCATAATTATGATTAAAGTTCTGAAAATAGTTGCTAGTTGGTCTATTGTGGGTGCAACCATTACTTCTCCAATGATCAGAAGCTAAAGGAGAGGTCCTTCTAGAAGAAGAATAGGATTGGGCACATGGGTTTAGTCTTCTAGAAGAAAAAGGAGCAACTCCTGGTGAACCAGGAGCAGGATAAGATTGATAAACAGAAGGAGGTTGATTATAAAAATCATAATCCTTAATCAAATGAAATTTACTTCCATAAACAAAGCATGTTTTAAAAGACCTTTTATTCAAATGACATTGTTTCACACTGCTGAATTTATTACACACAACTCTAGGAGAATCAACATTCCTAGGACTCAATAAACTAGAACTAGAAACAGTTGAAGTAGAAGCAACTCTCTCTTCACTCTTCCTAGCACTAGTAGCTGCAGGGTCATTTGTCTTGGATCTTGTAGGTCTTGACTCTTCACTTGAACCACAGGATGTAGATTCACTGGCCTTGTCACTAAAAGTACAAGAGACAAAGTCATTAGTATTAGTAGAGCTTTTTGGAGACTCATGCATCTGTGATCCATCCAAGTCAGTATGCCTAGATATGGGCATAAAAGTTCCTGTAAGAGGTGGAGGAACAGCATGCATTGCTGCAGCTGGTTGAAACCTATTGTAACTAGGTTTTCCCTCCTCCTCCCTGTCAGGATCAAAGACACTTGAAAAAGATCAATCAAACACATCTTCTGAATCAATATATTTATCAAAGCCTAAACCTATCTTAGTTCTACCAGACATGTTACTATCAATTAACTTGGAAAGATTCTTGGGTGCTTTTTGCCATTTTTTAAATCGTAAAAGTGTAGCATCCAACTTTTCTTGCATGTCTTGCTTATCCTTAATACTGTCATTGTTTAGTTTTTTAGTGTATTTAAGCATGTCAGTGGTGTTTTCTAAATCAATGCTTAGAATTCTAATTTTATCCTCATATTCACGTTGAGTATCTTGAAGCCACCTCTTTTGTTGTTCCAATGTTTTTAAAGAACTCTTATAAGCTTGAACATCTAAAAATATTTGTCATTTTGTTCATTTAGTTCATTGTATTGATTCAACATATCTGAATATTTATCATGACAACCAAGAGGGCAATTTTGTACCTGAGGTGAGATGCCCATAAGAGCAAATTCTTCTGCTTCCTCGGCATTAGATGATTCCCAGCAATCATAGCAAATACATCAGTAGAAGCTTCAGCTGATTCCAAGGTAGCAGTCTGATGATCATTCCAGTTAACCATAGAGTCAACAGACACCAAAGATTTCTTGTCATCCTTGAGCTCTTGAACCTTGAAGGCTGAATGCCTGTTCTTCTCCTGGTCAGTTTTGTTAGGGAATTCCCTAGCAAAATGACCTTGCTGCTGGCAGTTATAGCATCTAACCTTGCTTCTATCAAACCTGACTGGCTCTCTTGGGTTGTAGTTAAATTTTCGACCGGCTTTCTTTTCAAACTTATGAACCCGGAGAATGAGCATGGCCATCTGCCACTTTAGATCCATTTCATCCAAGTCAAGTTTATCAACCTGTTTGAAATCATCAAAAGCCAGCTGCTGTTATGGATCAACATCAGCAACAAAAGAGTGAAGAACAGCTTCTACTATGCTACTAGTCTTGGCTTTTGGTTTAGGAGTAGAAGTATGTTGAGAAGACACAGTATAGCTTGGGCTACTAGCATAAGACATTATACTAGATCCCATGGAACTCGCAAAAGCAGAGTTAGCAGGAGTAGGAAAGGAATTACTTGAGTATCCTCTCACATGAGGCTCAAAGGTTTTGAGTTTATAAAACAGGTCATCAAAATTAAGATAGTCAAGGCCACCTTTTGCTTTGAGAGAGATGACTACCTAATTCCATGAGTGAGGTACAGCTCTAAGAAACCTAGCATTAATGTCTCTATTATCAGGTTTGGACCTGAGTTGATTCAACTGGCTAAGTATCTTTTGGAACCTATCATACCCTTGATGAATACCTTCAGTTTCAGAGATCTTGAATTCTGTGAATTCATCTCTCAACATGGATCTTCGCATTTTCTTTGATTCCTCATTCCCTCCAAACCTTGCCTTTACTCCATTCCAAATCTCTCTAGCATCATCCAAGTGATAAAAATCACCCATGTGATCATTAGGAAGGGACTGAAGCAAAATAGTTTTTGCTTTGATTTCCTTCTGAACAGCTGTGATTTCTTCATGAGTTTTAGGATCTAGAAGGATGACATTACCATTCTTGTCTCTTCCAGTAAGCTTCTTACTGTTTCCATTCTGAACAATTTTCCAAAGGTCTAGATCAGTATTGGTGATCCAGCATTCCATCTTCATGGCCCAGCTATCATACTCATCCTTCTTCAAGAGAGGGAATTTTCCATTTGTATTGGAAACAGTAGCAACGATTTGCTGAGGTTGCTGTGTTTTAGGGGTGCTTGCTTCTCCTGTTTCAGTAGAACTAGAGGCAAACATGATTAAACAAAGATGTTAGTAAAAGAAAAATTGATTCTTCTTGTGTAGAGACTCTCTCAGGCTCTGATACCACTTGTTGGGTCCACTAGATATGGATCTTGCAGCCTGTTAAGGATGGTGAACAACTTTTGTAATCACAAGTCTATTCACAGAGAGACTCTAGATGAAACACACAGTATAAGTGTGGAATACAAATACTATGAACAAGAAGAAACAGAATAACTATAATGACTTGATCCTTACTAAGGATTTCTAATATTAATATGAACTAGAATAATGTTTGATGAAGGTGTGTATAACCCTTCTGCCAATGGTTCCTTTTATACTACAAGGAAACCCTAATACAGCATTAAACCAAAATGTGTAATTCTGATATGCATAGCCTTTCCTAACATATCTCAAGCATATCCTAACAAACTACTCAAAATAATAATGTTTGACTTTCTAAAGACCAGGAGCGCGTGTTGATCTTACTACTACTAGGACCAGGAGGAACTACATACCTCCTAGCATACCTATTACAAATGACTATTACAGAGGTCCTAACAAATATAATCATCGATAACATCCTGATCTGCTAAAATTCTAGAGAAGTACAAGAGAATCATCTTCTCATAGTTGTACAGAATCTACGATAGGAGAAAATTATATATGCTGCTTTCCAGATGTGAGTTTCAGTTGAACAAGGGGCATTCTGGGCCACGTTATTTCAGCAGAAATAATTTACAGACAATCCTGCGAAGGTGAAGGCCATCACCAGATGGTCAAGACCGACGTCTGTGACTAAAGTTCATATTTTCTAGAACTCAGTTGACTGCTACCAAAGAAATTGTTGACAGTTCTCACGATTAGCTTTACCATGGCTAAGCTTACACATAAAAAAGTGGACCTACACTAAAATCTTGTTTTCCATAAGATCCTACTCTAGGAGAGATATAACTTACCGAGACTCATAGATTTTCCCATGACTATTCATTCAGATTTCGCCATAATGTATCATGATTCCATGCAGAATTGTAATAGAAGCAGTATAACACGTTGAGGCAGCTATGTTCATATCTAAACGCCTGCCATTTCAGTAGGTTTAAGATAGAACGCCTATATGCGAATGAGTTAGTACAACCATTAGAAAATTCCGAACAGAAATGAAACAAGTTACCATATAGTTGTTATCAGTTTACCACAGACTCAAAAGAGGTATGTTACTATCTAAGTCATTGTCGACTATTTAATCAGCCTACACGTTTCCTTTCATCTGAAAGGATTACGCAATAGTAGATCTGCAGAAAATTCAGCAGTAAATCGCACGATTTCAAGGTATTCCATCAACAATCATGTCATGTAGAAAATTTACGTTCAGGAATTTCCCTCACGTTCATGTTCACGATCACGTTTACGTTCACCTTCACGTGTTCATCTCACGTTCACACTATGATGTTGTTTCAGTCCATATTTTGTGCTATCTCATAATTTAAGTTCACGTTCGTATTCATAACATTGTTCACGTTCAGGTTCGTGTTCCATCTCGCGTTACGCATTTCACAGCTTGTTACTAAATATAGTTACAGAAAGCTTAAGAAACCAGACTCAAGTGTAGCATAGCTTTTCCATATCCAGGCAGACGTTTACGTCTCAGGCCGTATCATTTGGCATTCCTTCCTCATTTAGCATATGTTCATGATATGTTCTAGTATCACGTTCACAGTATGTTCACGTATCACATACAAGGTATACTTCATGCACAGCGTTCCTCATATAATTGCGAACCACGTTCACAATTGTTCACGTAGTTCGTCCCTATATAATTTTAGCAGCTCGCTCAAAGATATAAATGTTATCTTTTCAGGATATTTATACGTACCATTTCATGTATACTACATGCTATAGCTTATTCATTCTATCAGATTCAGAAAATCCATATTAAGTATGGAACCAGAAACTATTCAACATCGTCAGGACAGAGTCATTAGGACCAAGATTTTCATTGTGTTTAGACCTTGAAGGAGTCGTTTCGAGCGGGAAGCCACCCGGAACGGAGGAGTCCATCCGGACCTCTCATCCTTTTTGTTCATAAATTTAGTTAAGTTCTTTCAGTCATGTTATGTTCTACGTTCTCTTCAGTCAGGTCATGCTATACACTTTCAGCAGCATTATGTCTTAATTCGAGGACGAATTATCTTTCAGCATATATGCTCTTTCAACTTTCCTATTCTTTCAGCCTATGTGTCCTTTCCAGCTTTTATAACTTCATCGGCTTATTACCTTTAATTCGAGGACTAATTTCTCCTTTTTAGAGGGGAAGAATTATAAAACCACGCCTAATTCGAGGAAGAATTATTTTTTAGAGGGGAAGAATTGTAAAACCCGCATTTAAAATCCTCGAATATTAAATACGCGTAATCTCAGCTTTAACTTTAATTAAACGTAAACAGTAAATACCCAGTCTTAGTATTACGTATGTATAATTTATTATACAAAAAATAATTAAACGTTAACAGTAATTATGCAGTCTCAGTTTTATTTAAATATTACAAATAAATAAGTATTCAGAAAATAATTATTAAGTTTCAAAAAATAGTATGTATGTATTAATTATTATACAGAAAAGAACATTACGTTTCAGAAAAATTAAAACACGAGAAATATAAATACGTTTACGTGATAATTTATAATTGTCGAAAAAATCAAACTAAAAACATAATATAATAAAGGGGTGGCGGTTTGGTTTATTAAACAAAGAAGAAGTGTAAGCTTTTGAGCCCGGCCCAGTACAAAAGAAACATACGGGGGTTACCCTCCCATTTTTGTCACAACAGTAACATAAAAAAGCGTAGGGTTGTAGAATGGGGGCTGCCGAAAGAAAACACAAAAGAAAAAGGGGTGCCACCAGTTAGGAATTAAGAACAAGGATTCGGGTTTCGTTTTCTTTAATCAGTCGATTTCGTGTGTTTACCATTCGTTCTTAATCACCAAATTAAAGTAAATCATCTTTAAATCCTTCTTTTATTCACGAAAATCCTTTTGATAGCAAGAAACGTGGGTTTGATTGTTAAACCTGTTTAAAATGGATTAAGGGGTGTCGAGTCTTGGTGGGATTCGCGTATACCGAGACACAAAGTCTCGGTGGGTGTCCTTTTGATCAACTGTGACCCAATAGGGGGTGTTTGGCTTTTCGAACAGCAGAAACAAACCACCAGGGGTGTTTAGGTTTAACTCCCAGAAAGGGGGTGTTTGGGATTGCGAACAGTGGGAACAGAAACAATAGCAGTGGGAACCACTGCATTAGCAGTGAGAACCACTGCATTAGCAGTGGGAACCATTACATTAACAGTGGGAACTTTTAACATAAAAACAGTGGGAACCGTATGATTAACAGTGGGAACCACTGTTGGGTGACGTCAGCAGCAAGCGACCACGACGTGGGCCCGTTTTTGTTAACTCGAGACATGGGTGTCTTGGGGAAGATTTTAGCACGGGTTTCGGGGTCACGGAAAATAAATAATACGGGGTTTATGTTAACTATGATTAAATCATTTTTGTAAATTAGTTTTATAAATAAATTAATTAAGTGGTTTTATTTTATTGATTAGTTAGTAAAATTAAATTGATTTTATTTTATCCGGTTAACCACTTAAAAACATGTGATTTATATATGATTTAATTTTAAAGAAAAACTCATTTGGAAACCTTTCTATTTTAGGAAACTTTCTAAATTCAGGAAACTTTCTATTTTAGCAGGCTACAATTTATAGTATCATAATAAACATCAGAATACAGTATAATATACAGTAATCAGAAGATATAGGATATACGCTAATCAGTAAATATTTAAAGACAGTCGGAGTTACCAGATTTTATGTAGAATAGTACAATAATACAAGAACTTAATAGACCAAGTTAAGAACAATAAAAATCAGTAACAATAAACAGTAATCAGACAACTCATTCACGTCCCTTATTTTTATAGTAACCGTGCAGTCGGAGTAGACCTTTCATCTTTTTCTCATTACTGGATACGAGGTACGGATTTCCCGTCCTTCCGTAAGGAATTCCTTCTATGCATGATTAGGATTCCCCGTCTGCAGCCGAATGTTTTCCCTGCTATATGTTCTAATTCTTATCAGCAATCATTTTAAAAACTAAGATAAATTGCATGAGCTTTATGTACAAGCATGACCAGTTATGTACTAGTTACAGAGGTACCGTAACCATGACACTAGAGGCACCGGTGTCATGACTCCTCTGCGGGGGAGTGATTTCTCGCAGCGTCCTATTTATTCATCTTGGCTATTTTATCAGTATTATCAGCGGGGCGTATGGATGCATCCTAGGCTATCAGTTTATAGCTTATCGGGTGAATGTGGTGTGTGCTCTACATCCTTCACATTGGAGTTGATCCCTCCACCCAACACATTATTTAGAGGTCACCCCTCTACATCATGACGAGGTCACCCCTCTATTTATTCATGCAGCAGTTGTTACAGCACATGACCTATATAAGCTCTTGGCAATTAAAATACAGTAAATGCATGTTTTTCAGATTTAACAGATAGGGGTGTCTACTGGCGAGCTGTTAAAGCGTACCCTCGAGGAGTCGACGCTTTACATTCCGGCGTATCGTATTAACGACACAAATGAAGCGACCCTAGATAAGTTAAATCATCTTTTTGTTCATATGAACCTTGACTTAGCCGGTACAGTCAAGCCGGTCGCTATTCAATCACTCCAAAGAGAATTGGTCGGAGTAAGGTGCCATCGGACGTCGAACAGGCAGTCTCACGATCGGGCATGAGTGTTCGGAAGTTGTCATTGTATACTCCCGCGGGTCGGAAGGCGGCGGGGGAAGGAGAGGGAGACTGGGCGAGATCTATCAGAAGGGAATTCCCCATAGAAATAGAGGCGCCTATCAAAAAGATACTCCGAAGGCTTCGGGATCGAGGTCTCATTAGCTGAAGAAGACCCTGGCCAATCCACGTGGCCTGCTTGATGAACGTCAGCGATTAGTTCAGCTTTAATATTTATAAATCAGACTTTTCAGATTATACACAAATTTCTGCTGCAACTTTACTTATCAGTCTTACAGCTTCAGTATTTTATCATCTGCTTCATTTCAGTAGTTCTTATCATGCTTTATATCCGTTCATAGGACGTTATGCTCAGTCGTAGTTCCTTTCATGTTCTAACGGCAGGTACACCAGGACGCTCTTAAGATTCTGAGAGCATGTGCATTTGGACGGAAGCTATCCAGACTTCTTAATTTATGCACTTCTTACATTATTCTTCTTATTTGGACATTGTTTAGTCCTTTTCTTCAGTATTTACTTTTCATGTTTTGAGCTTATGTTGGGACTACCGAAGTTTGATTCCGGTATTTTCGTTATGGTAAGTTAAGGTTTTAGGACATCTACCTTATGCTTTGATGACACACCATAAATATACGTAACGCTCCACTTATCCAAGTGGGGTGTTACACATGGGGTATGAAGGGGGGCATGATATACTTACATTCTTTAAGGGTTTGTTTTCTCCTCAATGGAGGTTTCTTTTTCATGCAATCATACATTGTTTAAGTCCTATAAGTATCTCTTTTGATCAAAATTTCTGCAACTACGGTTACTGCTGGTATTTGCTTGGCCACAAACTGAGTTTTGAATTTTTTCATAAATTATTTTTGATGGAATGTTAAAACACTTAGATGCCAAAAAGAACTTTTTGATGTACCCTAGGTTTATTCAAAATTTGTTAAGTGATCAAGTGTTTGACCTTCCTACTTCATCAGAACCTTGGAAAGTCCCTATTTTTTCCTCTATGACCTTTTAATTTTTGGCTAAGAAAGGTAGTACTTTTTCTGGGACTATTACACCATTGTTTGCCCATATGTTAGCAGAGGAAGCTAATGAAGAGGGTGTGGCTCCTAGTTTTGATAGTGAAACTCAGTAAACTCCCTCTCATCACAGTCCTAACCCTTCTGAAGAAGTAGATACTTCTTCATCTCAGCAAAACCAGCCATTCTCTTATGAGATGATCCACACACCCGATGCCTCTCACAATGCTGGTAGTTCTCCACAGGCTATGGCACCAGAGGTGATGGACATTACTGCTTTAACTGCTTTGTGTAGTTCTTTAGCTCAACAGGGGAAAGATTTACAATAAGCTAAGCTACAACAAGATGCAAGGATAGAAAAATTAGATGCAAAAATCAAAAAGTTGAGGAGAAAAGCAAATCCATGGATCCGACATCACACTTCTATCCACAGAGCTCAAAGGAGAGAGCAAAAGCAGAAGCTAAGGGAGTTTAGGAAATCTCAACTGAAAGCATCCAAACACGGGAGGAAAATGGATAAAGCGGATCCTTTTTCTAGTATTGGAGTTGAGCATGAAGATGATGCAAACAGTGAAGGGAGGTATTCTGATGAAGAGGACAACAACAATGATGGATTTGAATACTATGTGGATGATACTCACATGGAAGGTACACAAGAGCCTCCACAAAATTCATTATTAAAAATAGAAATGGTTGCAACTGTGCAACATGGAGATAGAGCAAACACAACACCAATCACCACCACAACAGGTTCCAGAAACAAATTTGGACAGACTTCATAGAGAGTTGGAGGATATTGATCAAACTTTTGGAATCAATACACTTTAACAACAACATGAGACTCAATCACAGCCAAAAGATGATTTGAAAAAGGGTGATGGGTCAGATAAGACTGAAGAAGTAAATGTTGAAGATTCTACTTCCACCACAAAAGGTATCTGGTGATACCATGGTGATTAGTGAAAAAGACAGCAATGTGTCTTGTAACGGCAATACAAGTACTTCTCTACCAACTACCGTCAAGCTAAGTGAAATTACCGCTCTAGGTGCAGGTACCGTTGGACAAGAGACTTCAAAGCCTACTTCTAAAGAGAGTGCAACTCCATCCTTTGGAGAGGATGAGACTTTAGCAAAATTACTGCTTGGATACGGGAAAAGACTTCAGCTGAGAAGGCTAAGCTAGCAGAAGTTAAGAAGAAGACACAAGCTGATGAAGTTGTGATAACTTAAGAAGTTCCAACAACTGAGCCACAATAAGAAGAACATGTTAGAGATCCACAAGTTCAAGAAGGAGTTCAACAAAAACAACCAGTGTAACAACCTGTCATTTCCAATGAAGCACAAGAACCAAAGTATAAAGGTAAACAAGTTCAAACTTCACAGTCTGCTACAAAATGCATTGTCATAACAGGTCAACAGCCTCAAGAGAGTGAGAAATACCTCTTAGGTTCAGAAGAAGATTTCCAAAGATTTACCCAAAACACAAAGGAAAGAAAAAGCTTTGAATATGAGTCAGAAGACGAAGAACATGATTCAGACAGCTTTGAAGAAATTTCATCAAGTTGATCATGATGAAGTACCCTTGAGAATGCAAGCTCAAATGCATGAAGAAGAACAAGCAGAACTTAAAGTCAAAAGACAACAAGATGAGACGTATATTAGAGAGTTTTATGATATTCAAGCTCAAATAGTTGATGATAATATTCAGGCTAAAGTTGTGCAAGAAGAAGAAAGTGAGTAGTTTGATGATGAGGAAAGGTTGAGATTACTTATGGATTTGGTAAGGGTGCAGAGAAGACATAATGCCGAGTTAAGAGCAAAAGATAAAAGGTCAAAGCCTCCCACCAAACATCAACTTAGAAATTAAATGGCAACCTACTTAAAGCACACACATACTTATACTCATGCAAGATTGAAAAATAAGAACTTTGCTAAAATCTAAGCATTATATGATCAACACAAGAGGAGTTTTGACCAATTTTTTGTCATTGGGAAGACAATTTGGAAGTACCCCCAGACTTGATGATTCACAAAAAAAGCTAGAAGGAAGTTCTCTACAAGTAAAGACTACTTATGCCAGGAAAAGGAAGATGGCAAAGGAGACTTCTAAGGTATTTGAAACACAAAGGATGGATGAGGGAATGCATCCTCAAGCTGTTGAGCAGACTGTTAATGTACATACAGTACATGATCAGTCCACGATACATGTAGATGAACAGATGGTACATACTCCTAAAAGAAGTGAAAATTTACAAAAGCAAGTACTAGAGGAAGGTGCTTCACAAATAAGAGGAGAATATGTTGTCCCTAATATATGATGATTGTATAGCACGAATTAAAGAAAGAAAGGTAGAAATGAGAAGAATTCTAGAGAGAGAAAGTAGTGAGAGAAAGTAGAGAGAAAATGGTTGGTGAAACTTGTGGAATATTAGATTAGAGAGAAAATGAAATGACCAACACCCTTCCTAACATGCTAGGAAGGGTTTATATAGCCTTTGCTTACATGTAGCTTAATGGGCTATATGATCATGGGCCGGGCTTTCCTTTTGGGCTTTGGTTACTTATTAATGAACCTTAGCTTAAAGTTAAGCCCGTAATAACACGACTAATATACTACCTATTACAACGTTCTAAAATACGATACATAATAAACATATGACCGAGCATTCTTGTTTGGCTCAATATTTTGAGGCTAACAATCTCCCCCAATGAGAGGTCATAAACCTTAGTCATTTAGTAAATTTGTAGAGATTACTAATCTCGCCATAAATGAGTCTTGAACGTGTAATCGTAGTCTTGTTCCTTCATGCTGTGATCTTTGAGCCTTTGTCGTTGTCTTTCGACTTTGTCTTTAAGCTTGAGATCTTCAAATCATCCTTGACTTGTCTTTGCCATCTTGCGATCTTGTGTCTTCATCCACATGCTCACACTATTGAGTATGTCTTTAGGCATGAGCATGTGGTTTCTGAATCATTCACTTTGCTGAGTACACTGTGACGCCACCTTCTCGAGACAAAACATAGACACAGACTGAATGGCTTTGACATTCGTCCTAAATCGGTAGCGTTTCACCTCCGGTCGGAGAAGACCGTTATACGATATTAAATACCGTACCTGTGATCAGGTAGATTCAATTAAGAATCTCCTTGACAGGGTTTCGCGGCTGTACCAGCCGTTCTCTTTACTCGACCGTCTCAAAGCAAGACTGCGAACATAAAGAGTGAATCAATTGGATAAATATCCGCTTGATTAAAGTCGTCAATTCAAATTCCTGGAACAAGTTTGATTCATTAAGAATCTTACCATTGTTGCTTTCCAGTTGACACAAGCTTGATTCATATGAATCTCGCAAGTTACCTACCGTAGCGCTGTTTGATGTTGACGCTAGAAGGATTTCCATTCGTCACTGTGAATATTAATAAATATCACTCTGAATGTTCTGGCAAGACCATAAAGATATTGCGTAGAAACCTGAAACGAGTTTGAATCAATTAAGAATCAAACCACTGTTGCTTTTCAGTTTTGCACATGTTCAATTCATAAAGAATCTTGCATATGACCTACCGCAGTGCTGTTTGATGTTAACACTGGAAGGATTTCCACTCATCATTGTGAATACTAAGTAGTATCACTCTGAGTGTTCTAGCAATATCACAAGGATATAGCGTAGGACTCTCTTGATCTTCATCCGTGTGTCCTAACGAGATTTGATTGATCTCTTGGCTCTAGACTCGATTTGTGCACTTTTAGTGGTCGGAGGCTGGAGCAGATGCCACCTATTCAATATCAACTATCTCGGAGTGAGAAAGTCAATAGAAGTCATGTTGTTCTCCGTGACAATAAAACAAACTTCTTTTGAGAGAAGCCTGAGTAGCTAGGAAAGGGTTGTGCTTCACATCACTGGGTCCATGATGAGTTTGTCTTCATGATGAGTTGACCCGGGTTCTGCCTAAGTTGTATGGAGGGCTTCTTTCTTTACACCCTTTATCCTTACATTTCTTTTTCATTCTTCAACCCCTTCAATGCTTACCAAGACATCATTACTAGCACCTTGTTGTGATTGTTCCAGTGCTAGCATCAGTACTTAGTCGGCATTCAGCTACGTTCACATTCTACTCCATCTTTCCTAAGGACTTCTAATAATCTATTGGATTGTCCCTGGGAAGATCCCTCCGGTTCTGGTTGGATCATAGGACTTAAACCTAACCACCCTTTTGACACCAATAACGTCGTGAATTAAAGATGTTGTGGGTATTTGATCGTAACCATGAAAACCACTTTAAATTCTAACAAAGTGTTTAAAAAACATTTAACACCTTGCTAGTTTTGTCGTTTTAGAAAAGCTCCCCCTTCACATGTGCATCGATAATCGAAAATGTTTCGCACATGTAGGTAAGAGTTAAAGTGCTTGAGTCTTATATTAGATCACATTTTAATCACATTTTCTCCCCCTATCTCTAATATATAAAATCTTTTGATATTAGAGATACCAAATTTGATTAAAATATATTTTGAAAAAATAGTCTTGAAATCTCCGGGAGAAAGATGTGTTAATCTTTTGCATGAAGTTAAAATGCTCCCCCTCAAAAACTGATCCAATTGAATTGTCATTGTGAGGATATGATCCACATTTCGCTTTTTGAGGATGGGAGTTGTTGAACACACAATTTTTGAAAGATTTTGAATAATCATTGAGAAATTCTTGAAAAAATTGTGTTCAACGCTTTTTGAAAAAATCCTATTTCTTTTTGTCGAAGAGGTTTTTCTAAAGCATAAACTTGAGTTCATAGACTTTGAATGTCTTGACGAATCCACTCAAGTGTAAGAAGATTTAACTTCTTTTGCTAAGGGTAAGAGCACTAAATCGTACACTCCCCCGTGAATATCGATCCGGGTTGCAATCTGAAAGTGATTACAAGTCATTGTGTTGAGCTCAAAACCATGAATGTTTTGTGACAAGCTCAACCCGTGATAGATTGCTCTACCCATTTGTTATGATAAGGTTTCTTTAAAGATACACTTTCCTTTATTTGAGGTCTGAGTTACAGTCTGACATGTAACTGTAAGTCGTTTACATGAGCTTAAAAACTTTGAATGTTTTTATCGATAGCTCATGACCGAGAAATTTAAGTTTCCCGTTGTTGAGGATAAGTAATCATCGTGATCAACTTTCCTTTCTTTGAAGTACGAGTCACAATCTGATGTAATTGTAAATCATTGAAATGACATGCTTTGAAAACTATTTACAACTTTCATTCGAGCTTTATGTACACACCCGTGTCGTTATTGAGCGACATTTCTAGGTACGTCCATATTATCGATACTGAAAGACATGTCGAAAAGAATATTTTTAGTCTTTTGAAAGTTTTCCCATTTTTTTTTATTTTTTTTTTCTATGGATATTTACATTTTATTATATTTTTGTGTTTTCTCAAGTTTTTCGAAAATAATCCAAAATAGACTTTTGTACAGCAGAAGAAGGTGATATAGAATGTACAGAATTGGAACCCTTTGAAGAAGGAGAAGTGGGTTCAGAATCCGCTGTTGTACCTGCAATCACAGAAGAAGAATTTGCACAAATACTAGAATTAGGAGTAACAAATTCCTTTTCAGCGTGTAGAACAGTAGCATTAGTGCTGGTGCAGGTGTCATCCCTCTTCTCTATTGGAATCCACTTAAGACCAACTTCTGTGAAGATCCGACCCGTTGGTTTCCACTGAAGACTAGATTTAGGAGTAGATTTCTCTTGCACAGCGGAAGACTTCTTTGGAGAGAAACTATGTCCTTGTTGAATCCACGTTTCAGATTTGGTGTGGTTGCTTTTCTTTACGACGGGTTTGTATCTCCTTGTTGTCTTATGGGATTCTGTATTCGATCTTCGTTCAAAGGAACGAGATTTGACCTCATAGAGGTATTGCAAAATGCAATGGTCATGATTTCCATTTTGAATGCCCTTTTTGCAAGTGGGACATACAGGGAATTTGGGATTCACGAAAGTACTTGTATTCCTTTGTTTTCCAAATCGTTCAGGTGTAGTGTTTGAAACACGACTATTCATGGATGGTTTCCAATTCCTAGATTGCTGAAGAGGGATCCTAGGTTTTGGTTGACGACCTTTAGGAGTGTGTGGAACTCTAGCTGGATTTGGTGAACT
The DNA here is from genome assembly GCA_025667525.1 of Glebionis coronaria. Lineage (NCBI taxonomy): Eukaryota > Viridiplantae > Streptophyta > Magnoliopsida > Asterales > Asteraceae > Glebionis > Glebionis coronaria. The sequence goes on from CM046874.1 coordinate 200,936,836, forward strand.
AGGTTTTTCATACACTGGTTTGTCTTTCTGAATCTTCCCTTTTTGTTTCGCATCCTCTAGGTTGTGGGTATGAACGAGGTCATTTGAACCTACAGATTCCTTTGTGGACGTGAATGTCACACGTTTTGGAGGAGTCCTAGAAGTGCTAGGTGCATTCACATGGTTGGGTTTAGCAACAGTATGCTTTCTAAATGGGGGAACATAGGGTGATATGGATGGTTTTGGAACACTTGGTTGCATATCAGTCTTAGGGGGTAGCCTAGATTTCATATGAGAAGAATTGGAGAACGGAGTCGGTTTTCCTAAGATAGACGGCTTTGGATCCTTGTAGGCATTGGGTTGTCGAACAACAAGTTTCACAACTTTAGGTTCCACGATTTTCCCACCCATTTTAGCAACGAGTTTCTGCAACTCTGCTATCGCTCTGTCCCTGTCTTGTAATTGAGCTTTCAACCCTTTAATTTCCAAATTATTTTCATTCATTTCTCGAAACGTTTGGGAAAGTTTTTCTTGCAATTTATTATCATGTGGAAAACTACCAACGTCTTTTTGTAAAGCAAGTTCAAGAGAATGACAATGTTTTTGAAGGAAATCAGTTTTGTGTTGAAGTAACTCAAAAGCCTTTTTGTCAACATTTTCTTTACGTTTCGAAAGCTCAATTTCAAGACGTTCACATTCTTTGCTCTTATCAAGATATTGGCATGCAACTTCAGAATATTCATCAATATCAGCACAAGATGTAAAATAAGCACACATAACATCTTTAAAAACGCATTCTTGCAAGAGTAAATCATATTCATCTGAGAAATCAGACTTCTCCATTTGAAGATCATCAATGCGTTTCTCAAGAGATTCAACATATTTTAAGTCATCAAACATTTCAGTCCGAATGAACTCCTCAAGTTGAAGGACAGTTTCTTTAATCAATGTCGTGTTTGGAATTAAGAGTTCTTTCACAAGCAAGGTAATATCTTGAGGAATCGGACGTGTCCACTCAGCATTTTCACGTTTTGCCCAGTCTCTTTCAACAATAGATTTAACATTATCTATGTGGTGTTTAAGAATACCTAATGTTTTCCTACTCTTGCTTTTAGATTCATCTAGAGGAAGGTAGTTTATGTATTTGTAAACATTAGATTTCTTAGGGGCAAATGCTTTCTTCCATTGAATTCTCTTTTGTTTGCATTCTAGAAACACTTCCTCACGAGTTTTCTGAGTTTGTTTGTTGAAAAGACCATAAAGACTATTCTCATAAGCATAATTATATGGTTTCACAAACTCCTTATTGACAAGTGGTTGACTATCATCATCCCAAAGGGTAGTCTCTTCAATATTGGCACTAACAGGCATGCAATCAAGATCTGTCCTTTCAGTCTCATCAAGATAAAGACACGGGTTCGCAACTTGAGCTTTGGCAAGGTACTCAGGACTTGCAAAGCTAGCTTGACCCTTAAACATTGATGGAGGTGCTATCATTCTTATAGATTGAATAGAATCATGCGTTTTATAAACAACGTTCTTCAAAAATTCGACTTGTGCTTCTAAATTCGTTACCTTTTCAGTTTCTTTATCATATCTACTTTTGAAGTCTTGTTTTAACGCATCTACCTCTTGTTTCTTATCCTCAAGAATTTTAGCAGAATCAGTAGTGGTCATAGAGAGCTTTTGTTCAAGTTCATTAACTTTGGTATTGGCAAGGTACGTTTTTTGACGTTCATCCATTAGGAAAACATTATATTGCCGCTTCTCTTTGGCTAATAACTCAAGAGTTGTATTATATTTGTTTTCAAAATCGTCCTTTTGACTTTTTAACGTACTGCCCTTGTACCTCTCAAGCTCTTTGGTCTTTTGAAGAAGCTCAGCCCTATTACTTTCAAGGGTCTCATTAGATTTAATTAGAGCAGCTTTGCATTCTTCAAAGTTTTGAGTGAGCGCTGCGTTTGCCTTCTTTAATTGCTTTTGACTCTTTCTAGTTTCATTGACATCTTTTTGTAAACTAGCAATTAAATTAGCAAGCGCGACACGCTCCTCATCATCATACTCATTTGCATGTTGATCATCCTCAAACTCATTTGCATGTTGATCATCCTCAAACTCATTATTGCACATGTCTGATGAATCGGGTGTGGTATTGCTATCAACCTTTTCCGTCATACATGTGTCAATAAGGTTTGTTGTTTGATCACTATGCTCATGCGTATTGGCATTGGCAAACACATTAAATTCAGCATTGTGTACCTCTTCCAATGGCTCAAAATCGTAAACAGGACCATTATCATAGGAAGGTGTATTGCTGATGACATTCTCAGAGTCGATGTGTTGTTTGTCAGAGCTGCTGTTGTCTGTCCCTGAGCTGTTATGTTCATTCTGCTCACCATGCGTTGTTTTCCCTGTTCTGCAGCTGTCAGTTGCATTACTCGATATTGTCTTGTTACTTACAGTTGAGACTAGACTCGTATCCACTACATGAATCTTTGCCACCGTGCACTCTTGCATTTTCAGCCTTGTGTCATTCATCTTCTTGATCATGTCTTTTGCATGAAGTAGGCGTTCATCCAAAAGCCTTTCAATTGATTCCATGTTTCCAAATATCAAATCTCTGAATGATTTTGCTTCCATTGTAGTGTAGTCTTTGAAGTGTTGATTTGCATCTCGAACTTCTGACTCAAAATTGGGATTCTTGAATAGCTGTGAAGCAAAGAATGGTTGAAACGGTGTTCTGAGTATTTTGAAGGCATTCTTGGAATTTGTCTCATGAAGGTTTTTGTTGAGTAATTCATTCTCAAGATTCTTCAAGTGGTCTCTTAAGTCATAAGTGAACGTGCGATGATCATTTCCGAAAAAGGAATGAAAAGCACGCATATACAAAGGATTGTACGAGAAGGTCTCTCTTTCTAGACGTTTTAGATTCGTTTTAAGATCACTGAAAGCTTGCATACAACGTTGTTTAAGGACTTGTTCTTGTAGTTGCATCTCTCGTTCTTCTCTGTCTGAACACGCATTGCTCGTTTCCATGATGATGGTGTCTCAGTTGATGAATTGAAAATGGATCTTAAGTAGATTTGTTGTGATTGGGGTGTGGTTTAAATTCCGAAAATTCCGATTTTTTCTCAGTCCGACAATAAATTCCTCAGTCCGACAAAACGGGAAACTCAAAATTTTGTCTCACCAAATTTTGAAATCAAGTCCGAAATAGCCAAAAACTAAGAGGGAAAAATTTGAAAAGTGAAAAATTTTGACAAAATAAAACCTAAAAATGGCCTAAAAATTTGAATTTTGGTCCGAAAATTTGAATTTTTGGTCGAAAAATTTTTCGCATCGCCAAAATTTGAAATTGAAGCTTAAACGGCCTAAAAATGGTCTAGGAAAAAATAAATTTTAAAATGGTTTTCCCGCCAAAAAACTCTTTTTTTTTTCTTTTTTTAATCTTCGTGTAAACTACGTTCCGAAACTAGTCTAGATGGTGGCTAAATCTAAAAAATACTCAAACAAAATTTAGCTAAACATGTCATCGGAATGTGCCATCCGAATGCCCATCGGAATGTTTCTTAGATCGGAATGTCCTTTAGATCGCAATGTGCACCTGTCGGAATCCTCCAGATCGGAATATTCAGATCGCAATGTGTACCTATCGAAATCCCAGATCGGAATGTGTACCTATCGCAAGGTGGCTGTCGCAATGTGGGCAGAGTAACGTTTCAAGATTGCCTTAAATCCGTCGCAATCCAGATCGCAATAACGATCGGAATGTCCAGATCGGAATAAGGGGCAATCGCAATACTGATCGCAAAGTAAAACCCTAGGGTTATTGCGATCGAAATTGTACTTACCTTTTCCGAAATTCAAGCTGTCGCAATAAGGGACCTTGTTTTTCCAACTTTTTAGGCAACGATTATAGCAACTTTTAGGCAACAAATTTAGCAACTTTTAGGCAACAAGATCGTGTTTTTAACCAAACCAAAACAACCAAATCTCTACAACAAGATTAAAGAAGTTATACGATTAAGAAACACAATCAAAAAACAAGAAAAAACTTGAATTCGAGGAAGAATTATGGATCAAATCAAACGGATCATATGAAAACACAACAACCAATCACAAAACTACCCCATGGCGATTGATACCAATTGTTGTCCCTAATATATGATGATTGTATAGCACGAATTAAAGAAAGAAAGGTAGAAATGAGAAGAATTCTAGAGAGAGAAAGTAGTGAGAGAAAGTAGAGAGAAAATGGTTGGTGAAACTTGTGGAATATTAGATTAGAGAGAAAATGAAATGACCAACACCCTTCCTAACATGCTAGGAAGGGTTTATATAGCCTTTGCTTACATGTAGCTTAATGGGCTATATGATCATGAGCCGGGCTTTCCTTTTGGGCTTTAGTTACTTATTAATGAACCTTAGCTTAAAGTTAAGCCCGTAATAACACGACTAATATACTACCTATTACAACTTTCTAAAATACGATACATAATAAACATATGACCGAGCATTCTTGTTTGGCTCAATATTTTGAGGCTAACAGAATATATACCTCAAGAAGGAGCTTCTATAAGTAGAGGGATTAAAAGGAAAAATTCAACTTAAAAGATGCATCATTCTAGGAAAAAGTTGAAAGCAACTTTTGATGAAGAAAGTGACAGTGATGAGAGCATCAGGAAGCATCTAAAAACCGTTTGATTTGAAGATCAGTATGTTAATACAGAAGTTATGGGAAATAAGTCCTCTATAGCAAATTGGAAATGTTCTACAAGTGAAGGACTGGAATCTCATGGCATCTTTAGAACTGATTGGTCTTACAAGTTATTTAGATGGTTGGAAGACATACTTCATATACTTGACATCCAGGATATTCAAGATTTATATACATTTGTCAAAGGAGGATGTGAAGAAAGACAAGAGGTATATCTACTACTTCATGAGCTAAAACTTATGTATGAACCAGGTACTTATTATTCAGAACTCTGGACAAAATTGGAGAAGAAGATTCCAACAAAATTAAGATATTACAGATCTTACGGAGTACACACTTTGGAGATTGTAGATGTCACTTACTATATGCTTCAAGAAAGAAGGTATCCTTTTGGAAGAAGAATGCTTGAAAAGATGTTGGACCTTCAGTTGGAAATCTCAGAAGAATCAAATGCTGCTTTGGAGTTGATAAAAATGATCAAACAACAAATCAAGAATTTGGAAAGAGAAGAGGAAGATGATAAAGAGATTTAAGTGTTTGACTTTCAGTCACACTTCACAAATGGTAATTAGTTCACCATGTCTAGCACACATAAGAACTAGCTAGTCCATAAGCAAACGATTTATGGTAAAGACTTCTCAAATCCATCGATAGCTGGTAGTTTGCTAAAAGCTACATGGTCATTAACTCACCATGATTAATTACAAAGAGTTGGCTAGTCCTAGATCACACGGTTCTAGGTAAAGACATCTCAAATCCGTTATATGGTTGGCAGTTTACCAAAAATTATAGGGTAATCAGCACACCTTATTCTTGATGAATAAAATATTGGTTATTCCATAGAAAATGTCTAACTAGTAAATAATAAATCAAATACGTTAAAAGCTGATGATTTGCTAAAAATCATGATTCCAATACAGATTGGTTTGTTGTTAACTGTTTTCTTTCAGGTGAGTAGATTTCAGCAAAAGATGTTAATTCATAACTTATTGTGGTAGCATGTTCAAGGAGATATATGCATATCATATTTCATGGAAATTATAGAGGAAGTTTTGTCATCATCAAATAGGGGGAGATTGTTGGGTTTAATACTCAAGATGTCAACATTTTGTGCTCTAATATATGAAGTCAATATATTTGCAGAAAAGATGAAGAATGTTTTAATTCAAGACACAGAAGATCATATTTTGAAGACAAGAATGGAGTTCATAAAGGAAGTGAAGTTCATTATACCAGAAGAAGATCTACATAAAGTGTTTGACTGCATTCAGTTGGTACAAGATTCATATTACCAAGACCTACCCAGGTTTTGAAAGTGAAGTTTGAAGACATGTATTCTTATACATTCAACATACAGAGAAACAAGAAGATAATAAGTTATCATTCATGTTTAAGGGAGAATTATTGAGAATTATTGTAATAGTACCAAGTACCGTTAGTATGTAACCAAGTACCGTTAGTGTTAGCATGTACTGTTAGTATATGCGCGGTACATGTCAAGTACCGTTAGGCTAAATGTTAACTACTACTAGATACATAAAGACTGTTATATATATTTAGTAAAGATATCGTGTGTGATATACGTATCCTAATAGAATATTCTAGGAGTTCCTTGCACTATAAAAGAAACATAGGTGCGATGAATTTATTGTACCTCAACACCATGATTAATAAGAATCGAATAGTTAGTATAATTCTTTGTTCTTCTTTGCTTATTTAAGTTAGATTCCGCATAACTTATATGAGTTGAGTAGTGTCTAAAGTGCTCTATTTTGTTTGCAAGCTATTGTGTAATCCTTAACAGGATCTCGATCTATTCATAGGAAACATTTATAAAAAAATTTAAAAGCATTTTAAAAAATTCCTTATTTTACAAGTTTTTATCAATTTTTTTTGTTATTAAAATAACTAGTAAGAAACTTGATAGAGAAAAAAAAGACATAAAAATATATGTGACAAAATTTGTGAAAAATAAAAACTTAATAAAACAAGACTTTATTAATAACAATTTGGTGGTTGAGTTTTAAATAAAATTAGATAGAGTTAGTGGACTTATAACTTTAATATTCTTTTAATAATTTTAGAAAATAAACAAATACTTCTAATACTCTATTTTTTTAACTTTAAATTTTTAAAATTATAAAATTTATTTTAAGCTAAGAGAACATTTTTATTTATTTATTTGTAAGTTTCGTGCATGCACGAGATTAATAACTACTTCAAAATTCCAAAAAGTATAAAAGTTCTTGTGAGTGATTTTTACGTGACATCCTTGCTTTCAATATTCCGTATTAAATTTGATATCGTGTGATTTGTAAAGCTACGGAAATGTTCTCTAAAATTTGTGGCTAAAAATTGTTATTCCGATTAATAGTATTGATTCATACTGGTTACATTGCGACTGGGAAGTTTACTAAAAAAAAGTAAAAAGTTATATGCTCAATAAATTATGTTTTCATGTATTTTTTAGATGATAAGAGCACAGGGTATGGTAATATTTTTGTGGCGTTGTGGAAAAAACGCGAGACGAAAACGTCAGAAACCATACCTCATGTCGCGTTTTCGTGCCTCGCGGCTAGGGACTACGCGCGTTTTCGCGCGAAAACGCTACACGAAAACGCGAGAACCGTACCGTTACTCGCGTTTTCGTGTATTTAATATCTTTTTATTAAAAAAATTCTCTATGGCTCAAGCCAATCAAAGAGGGTAAAGTTTTGGTGTTGTGGGAACATTTAGACAAAATTAACCATACCGTGAGAAATTTATATTGCTTTTTCACGGCTTGAGTCAACCACACCTTGTGCTCTAAAAAATTAAAGCAATAGTCATATAAATGTCTTTGAATTATGTGCGCGTGTTTATTTTTCATGTGCAAATATCATTTTTGTAGTTTTTTATTTTTCAGATATTGTAAGAGTCTAGGGTACGGTTAACACCAAATTTCTGGTGTTATGGAAAAAGTGACTGCCACGTCAGCATTCCACTCCATAACACCAGAACTCTATAACACCAGAACTCTATAACACCAGAATTCAGGTTCCTTGGTTAACACCAGATTTCTGGTGTTATAGAGGTTCTACCAATTTTTTTCTTTCATTTAAATAAACAAACTATTTCAATTTATATAAAATTTCATTAATAAACTTAAAAACATTACAAATGACATAAAAAAATAAAAAATATATCTAAAAACACAAATTAATGACTGAGACTCCACAAATGTTCCACAAGTTCATGTCGAAGGTCCTTATGAACCATTATATCGTGAAGTTCTTTATGTTTCCTTTGATGAGTCTCGCAACTTTCAAACCATGTCCGTTGAATATTTGGTGTTGGCAAAACAAACATGTCTCGATATTTACTAATGTTAAACTTTTGATCCTTCAAAATTATATTATGTAGTATGATGCAACAATACATAATCCGTTTTATCGTGTTTACCTGATATGCACGTGCGGGTTGTTGAATAATTCTCCAACGGCCTTGTAGAACCCAAAAAGCACGTTCAATATCTTTTCTTGAACTTTCTTGAACCCTTTAAACTTCATTGTTTTTTCATTCCTTGCTATCGTAAATGATTTAACGGACGAAGCCCATTCAGGATATATGCCATCTTCTAAATAATAACCATTCTCGTACGTTGTTCCGTTTGCCACAAATGGAATTTCTGGAGCTTCATCTGCTAAAAGGGAATCAAATAAAGGTGACCCGTATAAAACATTAAGGTCGTTGTTTGCCTCGGGTACCCCAAAGTATGCATGCCAAAACCACAACTGTTGATCCGCAACAGCCTCTAACATTATAGTCGGGTATTTTTTTCACGCCGTTTGAATTGACCATGTAAGGCCTTAGGACAATTTTTCCATTCTAAATACATACAATCGATACTACCAAGCATTTCTGGGAGACCATGTTTCCCCTCGTGCAAACCATACAAATGTTCTACATCCTTATCACTAGGTTGCCTTAAAAACTCTTCAACATATAACACATAACATTTAGTAAAATCCATAAACACTCTCGCGGACAACGAGCCGCAACTTGCAAAGATTCATCAAATGCATCAGGTGTTGTGCCATAATCCAATTGGCGTAAAGCGGATGTGCATTTCATGATTGCACTAAATCCTAAACGTCCTGTACCATCAGGACTTTGGTGTAAAATTGAAAGTATTCGGGAAGAGGATCAACACAATAGTATGTAATGTCATCAACAATTTGTTTAAAAAGTTGAGAACTCATACGATACCTTCGGCGAAAATATTCTTCCGGATACCTTGGTGGATTATTTTCATCCCCAAAATAATCTTTCATCAACTTTTCTTCCGCCTCCTCTCGATCACGTGATATATTACGTCGTGTTCTCTTCACCGAGTTAGCCGAACTTTCACCAAAACTTTGGTATTGATCGTAATATTCTAAGTATTGATTCTTGTCTTCCATATCGGGTTGATCATAATAATCACCGATGTTGGGTAAATCATTGAAAAGATCTTGATTCATTTTGTTGTGGTGAAAGAAGATTTGTAGAAGGTATATAAAAATGTGTTTTTTGATTGGGTTATATAGGAAAAAAAATAAGTTTTTAGGTATTTTTTTCTTTAAAAAAAACGGCAAAAAAAAGCCCCCAACGGTCTTTTTTTTGAAAAAAAGGGTCACTAGCCATTGGTGTTTGAAAAAGAAAACGAAAACGCGAGCTATAATGCGAGCCAGGGTGCAGTCTCGCGCCATAGGCTCGCGTTATAGCTATCATTTTGGGCTGGTAGGTACGGCACCAGGGGTTATAACGCGAGTTGAGGTATGGTGTTTGGAGCCTTCGACCTCGCGTGAAGGCTATGACTTGAGCCATACTTTGTTGTACCCTGACCTCTAACATGTATTTTGTAAGTGCATGTGATTTCCCTTGTAAATGCAATTTAAATAGGTTTTAGTTAGGAGTGGCAATTTTTGACACGGCACGATAAACGACACGAACCCGACACGAAATTGAGTAGGTATGAGTTGAGGATAAACAGTTTTAGGTTAAAAACAGGTCAACCCGTATAACCCGTTTAATAATTGGGTCGTGTTTGGGTTGAGTAAGTATTAAACATGTCGACACGTGAACCCGTTTAAGTATATATAAACTCTTAAAAATAAAATATATAACTCTAATTTTATGTTAGATTTGAATTTAATATATTTTATTATGTAGTTAACATGAGTGAATTGCTATTATAATTCATATATATCATTGAAATTGTTGTATAACTATTTGTATGTTATGTTTATCATTTTTTACATCTTTATATCATTCTTTTGCATATAAGTTAGTCAGATTGGCAAAACATTAACCTTATTAACCGCTTGACATATTTATTTATACAGGTTAAATGAGTCAAAAACAAGTAACACGTGTTATTTATGTGTGAGTTAGGGTTGAGTTTTTTGACACGATTAATAAATAAGTCGTTTTTGAGTTAAGGTTATTATAACATGTCAACCCGCGAACCCAAACAAGTGAACACAAACACGACTCAATTGCCACCCCTAATTTTAGTCCTTTGACCTAACCAAGCGTAATTGTTGACCGTTGTCTTGTTTTAATAAAGGGACAAAAACATATTTCCTTACTTTTTTTTACCATCTGCCTCAATAAACAAGAATGTGCGAACATATAATTCTTGCTCCCGCAACTCTAAAAATTATTTACAGTTTTAATATTTTTTCAATAATTTTTGAAACTAAACAAATACTCTTTTTGTCTTGTATTTTCAGAACTTAAAATTTTAAAAATACAAAATTTTATAAATTTATTTAAATCAAGAAAATAGTTTTTATTTATATATGCTCCGTGTATGCACAAGATTTGTAACTACTTTGATTCCAAACAATAAAAGTTCTTATGATTGATTTTTATGTGACATCCTTGCTTTCAATATTCCATGTTAAATTAGATGTCGTGTGATTGTAATGCTACGAAAATGTTCTCTAAAATCTGTGGCTAAGAAATGTTATTCCGATTAATAGTATTGATTCATGTTGTTTATGTTGCAATTTGGAAAGTTCACTGTGAAAAAGTAAAAGGTTATATGTTCTTTTTTTTTAGCAAAAGGTTATATGTTCAATAAATTATATTTTCTTAATAACGTGTTATATTGATGATAACAAATTAAAGCAATAGTCATGCATATGTATTTTAAATTATGTGCGCGTGTTTATATTTTTCATGTGCATATATTGTTTTTGTAGTTTTTTTTTCTTCATATATCGTAACTGATATTTTGTAAGTGCAAACGACTTCTCTTGTAAATACATTTTTGACTCGCTTTGTTCCTTTGAGACTTCTCTTGTAAATACATTTTTGACTCGCTTTGTTCCTTTGACCTAACGGGACGTAATTGCTGACAGTTATACTTTTTTAATAAAGGGACAAAAATGTTGTTCCCTAGTTTTTTTACCATTTGTCTCGGTAATAAGAGCACAAGGAGTCATCACTCCAAGTGACTCCTATTTAGGGTGTCACGTCAGCGAAATCGCTCACTCACATGAAAAAATCAGGGGAGTCATCACTTTAAGTGATTCCCTTTCGTGGGTCCCACTTTTTTTTTATTTCTCACATTTTCAAATTAAATTAATTCATTTCATAAATAAAAATAAATATTACAATCCTAAAAAAATAGATAAATACAACTTCGAATAAAAAAACGAAAAAATTACGAAAAAAAACTACTAGTTGGAGCATTTAATTAAACTAGCCGTTGGGCATTTAATTAAAAAAAATTGTTTTAAATAAACTAGCCGTTGGGGCATTAAAAACAAAAAAAAAACATTTTTTTTCAAAAATAACGGCTAGTAGCCGTTGGTTTTTAAAAAATTTTCAAAAAAAATAATTTTTTTTAAACCAACACTCGCGCCGAGTGAATACACCCACGCCCTCACCCCACGCCGCGGTTTTTTGCTGATCGGGGAGCCATCGCACGAGTCGCGCTGTGGGTTTGGCACCCCACGGCGCCATGACTCCGGGCACTCTAAAGAATGTGTGAACATACTACGTATAATTCTTGCTCCCACAACTCTGAAAAATCTTTTATCTACTATTAGAACTGCATACACAAAAAAGGTAAGATAATGTAACACTTAATGCCGTTTTCCACGGGTTATGGGTGCTAATATTGTCTTAAAACGGTGTATGAGGAAGATTGAGACGTAAACAGCCATACACTAAATTGTATATATATATTCAAACCTCGGTTTTGATTTCAATATTGCTACACGGTTAAATTTCGGTAACCATGTTAATAGATCCACCTTCAGCTTGATGTTCACTACTTCCTCCGTCCCATAATTATAGTTCACGTTACTATTTTTAGACGTTCCAAATTAAAAGTCCACTTCCAAAAATAGATAAAGAATATAGATTAAGTTTACTATATTACCTTTACTTGAAGGTATTATTACAGACAATAAAAAACTTGTAAATTAATTAGTTTAGGGTAAAATTGTCATTATGTCAAAAGTAAGAAAGAAACTGAAAAAGTTATGTTTTTATTAAATTGCATGTTTTTTGTCAGTGGAATATAATTATGAGACGGAGGGGTACTTATTTAGAACATCGATTTTAAGTTTCCTTTTTGTGTACATACTGAAAAGCTTTTTGGAAAACTTTTTAGCATTGGAGTGATTTTTTATAAAAAAAAATTTAGAAAACAAAGTTGTTTTTAGTTGGAGAAAACTACTTTACTGTTTGAGAAAAGATTTCTTTTGAAAAGTGAAAAACATAACACACGTTTATTTCTTCTACCTTTTTTCAATACTTTTCAACAATCATGAAATTTTTATTTTCTGATTTTATATATAAAATTAGAAAACCTCATATTACCATTTTCTAATTCTTTTCCACAATCATGAAATTTTCATTTCCGTAACGTTCTTTTTTAAATTTTTTTACGTTTCGACAATTTTTCACGTTTTTGTCAGTTTTCTTTACGTTTCTTAATTTTTCGTGTTTTCAACGTTTTTTTACGTTTTAGTCTCTTTTTTGACATATTTGTCAGTTTTTACATTTTCTTTAGTAATTTTACGTTTCCATCCGTATATTTACGTATTCGTCAGTATTTTTAAGTTTTCCTTCGATTTATTCCGTTTTCGCCATTATTTTTACGTTTTCATAAGTAACCTTAGGTTTTCGTCCGAATATTTAGGTTTTCGTCTGATTTTTTACTTTTTCGTCCGATTTTTTTCGTTTTCGTAAGATTTTATACGTTTTCGTCTTAATTTTTACGTTTCAGTATTTTTATATTTTATGCAGACTTCACATTTTCGTCCGATGTTTTACGTTTTCGTCCGATATTTTACGTTTTAGTCTGATTTTTTACGTTTTCATAGGCATTTTTACGTTTTCGTCAGTAATTTTACGTTTTCATCAGTATTTTTAAGTTTTCGCCAGTACTTTTATGTTTTCGTCTAGTTTTTTTACGTTTTCGTCAGTATTTTTACGTTTTTGTCCGGACGTGCAAAAAATTCTTACCAAAACGTAAAAATTCGGACAAAAATGTATAAAGTCTGATAAAAACGTATAGAGTCTGGCAAAAACATAAAAAAAGGACGAAAACGTAAAAATACTGACGAAAACTTAAAGTTAGCGATGAAAACGTAAAATTACTGACGAAAACATAATAATACTGATGAAATGTAAGAACGATGATGAAACGTAAAAAATTACACTAAAACGTAAAAAATTACACTAAAACGTAAAAAAATCGAACGAAAACATAAAAAAACATGACGCGGATGTAAAAAATCGGACAAAAACATAAAAAAACATACCAAACCGTAAAAAGTCTGACGAAAACGTAAAAATACTGACGAAAACGTAAAAATACTGAAGAAAACTTAAAAAAATCATACGAAAACATAAAAAATCAGACGAAAATGAAAAAAATCCGACGCAAACAAAAAGAATCGAACCAAAAAGTAAGACGAATACGAAAAAATTCGGACGAAAACGTATAAATTAAGACGAAAACGTAATATCTCGGACGAAAACATAGCAATATTGATAAAAACGTAAAAAAGTTGATTAAAGCGTAAAAGAACTTACGAAAACGTGAAAAAAGAAGACGGGAAAAAAAGCCGAAACTATAAAAAATATTAGACAAAACCTGAAAAAAGGTTGATCATGAAAAAACTGGTTAAAATAGTTTCGCATAAATATTGGTGATTTGTTTCAGAAAATGAAAAATACCATCTAAACAAGTTTTCAAAATTTTTAACTCTACTCTTGGAAAGAAAAACTTTCATTATCTAGAAATTAAAAAACACATAATTGTGAAGAAAAAAAATTTCCACAACTAAATAGCCTCTAAGGCAAAAGTGAAAATTCATTATAGCTTATTGCATTGCTGATGCTTTTAGTGCACACAAATAATTGATAATAATATTTCATTTTTCTTATAAAAATTTGTATTAAAATCATGTATCATAATAGAAATAAATATACATATTATTTTCTTTTAAAAGCTTCTTAAATTGTTTATTGATAAAACTTTTAACGATAGTTTGAATTAAAAAGTAAAAATAAAAATATAAGTATCTTTTAAACCTTTCCTTTAGCCGACAAAAATTTTAAATACATAGATTCTTCAAAAATTATAAACGCAGCATTTGCTTAGAATAATGCTATAAAAGCATCTATAGATTTAGAAGTTCTCTTCAGTTTTTCTTTAAAATGGGATCGAGAGGTGAGTTAAGAGTGGACTCGAGATGGATAATTAATCCAAAGGAAGTATCCATCAGTAATAAAATTGGAGAAGGAGGCCACGCCGTGGTGTATATGGGAATGTTAGTTATAATTTTATTGTCTCACTCATGCATTCATTTAAATATATTATATATTAATTATAAATCACGTTTACGCATAAAGTTTATAAATAAATTTTATTTATTTTAATATTTTAGTTTAATATACAAATAGATCTAAATTTTTCGTAATATTAATACAACTAATAATTATACACGGTGTTTTATAGAAAAATCCCCTATGTTATATATCAGCGCTTAAATAAATTATATATTTTTTTATCATATGAACTATACAAAATATAAAATGTAATAAGTATTTTTTTAATTTTCTAAAATTTAAAAATTATAAAAACTTATAAGTTTCACTTGACATAAATTAATTATATTTAAAATTTAACTACTAAAGTTTTATTAGTAACTTTTTTTTAAAAGTTTTTTGTTTTTTTATAAATTTATCACCTATATTTTTGTATGTCTCTTTTTCTCAATCAAGATTCAATATCAATTCTTAAAAAAACTTTTGCCAAATAAAAACTTTTTAAGTTTTTTTTTTAAGTAAAATATAAAAAATAACATAAATTATTATTTTTATTAAAAAACATTATTTTTTTTAATACAAAGATCTGTATGTATAGTTTTGCTATATCAAATAAAAGATTTTTGAGGTTTTTAATATTAGTTATTATGTGTGCATTTTTCAGATATAAAAGCATGAACGTTGCTGTGAAAGTCATAAAACAAGACGACATGGGGGAGAAAGCAGCC
This sequence comes from Glebionis coronaria, assembly GCA_025667525.1. Taxonomy (NCBI): domain Eukaryota; kingdom Viridiplantae; phylum Streptophyta; class Magnoliopsida; order Asterales; family Asteraceae; genus Glebionis; species Glebionis coronaria. The sequence goes on from CM046874.1 coordinate 200,952,079, forward strand.
CAAATTAAAACTCGATTTTTAAGAGAGGTTTTTATGTTATCTAAATCGCATCACGAGAATGTTGTGAAGGTAATACTTATAGAATAAACTCAATATCTTTGTTAGAATCACTACAAAAAGTTGCATGTTACTAGTTTGAAACGTCAATAGCATTTAATTATAATTGCTTTGTAGTTTATCGGTGCAATTATGGAACCAATGATGGTGATTATAACTGAGCTTCTTGAGGGTGGAACGTTGAAGGAGCACTTGGCCAAAATGAAGCCAAACAATTTATACGGACATATTGCCATCAAATATGCCCTTGATGTAGCACGGGCAATGGAGTGCTTACACTCTCACGGGATCATTCATCGTGACTTGAGACCGGGTAAGATTTGGTGATAAGGAACAATATATTACATGATGAGATTATATGCCTTTCATTGATCTATATATAAATAGAGATCTTAACTTGCATGATAAAAGGGTTATTAATATAAATTATTAATATAAATTTGGTATTATTGCTATCAAGAATTCGTGATAGTTAGACATTAAGGTCAAATAATTTTTTTGAAAAATGATAATACGATTTCAAGTAATACCCGGTAACGATTGATTGACACATAGCTAGGGTTGATTATCTTAACCCAAAACATCTTATATATCACTCATGTTCTTGTTAGTTTATTCCATTTAGTAATTTCTCACATGTCTTCATTTTCAGCAAACTTGTTGTTAACGAAAGATCACAAGATTGTTAAACTGATTGATTTTGGTTTAGCAAGAGAAGAATCCTTGAACGTTATGACTGCAGAGATTGGAACCTATCGATGGATGGCTCCAGAGGTAATCTATTTAAATATTGTTCGATTTTAATTAAAAGTTTATCTTCTTCGTGCTTTTCTCTTGTAAGTTCATATTAATCATTCAAGAACTGACACATGGTATACATGTGATTATAGCTTTACAGCACGGTGACGTTGAAACGTGGTGAGAAGACTTACTACGATCACAAGGTTGATGTGTATAGCTTTGCGATGGTCTTGTGGGAGCTTATTAACAATAAGTTGCCATTCGATGGTTTGGAACCGATGAAAGCGGCTTATTTCGCGGCTTTCAAGGTAATAAAATTTTACTTATACAAACAATGGTCGATCATTACTGTTTTTTTTATTGACAATTTATTTAGTTCTTTTAAGTAATAAACAAATATCAACCATTAATGGGTTATGTTGTATTTTACAGAATGAAAGGCCCAGTATACACGATCTTCCTAGAGATCTAGCATCACTAATAACATCGTGCTGGAACAAGGATCCGAATGTTAGGCCTGATTTCAGCAAGATAATACACGTGCTTGAGCATTGCGTGTTTGTGGGCTTGCCCCCACAACCCAAACATTCACATGATTCTAGTGGTCCAAGTGCTTCGGTTGCAATAACCGATCGATCTACTAAGGAAACGCAAGAAACAACAACCAAAAAGAAAGCAGGTGGTATTCTGTCGTGCTTCAAGTAATGCTAGATTGTATGTAAGAACTTGTGTTCGGATCGTATTTTTCAACCGTTTGTAAGGCTGATAGTCTAAAAACATTAAGGTTGAACCTTTTACTTTTGTAAGCGTCAATATATTAATGTTTCTAAATAATACAAATAGTTTCTAACCTTCCAATTGTAGTTGTCTATCTAACGCGGGACTTTTTTTTTCTGAATATATCTAACGTGGGACTGGCTGATGACTTTTTCAAGTTATATTAACGGTCGTTTGTAACGTTAGTTTTTTATTTTCCGCGTTGGTCTAAAGTCTCGTTGACTGTTAGTTTGATCAATTAAATAATATAAAATTAAAAAAATGCCTTTATCTTGATGTAGGTAAATAACTAAACTGTCTTCTCATTCATTTTATTATTATTATTATTGTTATTTTTTTATTATATTATTGTTATTTTTATTGTTATTATTGTTATTATTATATTATTATTATTATTTTATTATAAACCATCACTTTGTTAAAATAATAGAATTTATAAAAAATTAGTGAGAAACCGAGATAATATATGGGCTCCTACTCCTTATTATTATTATTATTATTATGAGGTTAACTTGGCTGCAAGTCTAAGCAAGTCTAAGCAGCTAATTGGCTGCAATCCCACTAATTTTCTTTTACATTTTTTACTTGCATGTTTGTTTGTTACTATAATAATCCATGTCAACATATATAAACATGGGACCATAAAATACGGTGCCAAGCACTATTTTTGAGCGAAATAGACATGGACCACACACAAGAAACAAAAACACAAAAGAAAACAATTACAAACAAAAGAAGCACATGTCCACATGACAAAAGTATGACTTAAACACTACTTAACATATGATGTACACAAATTGCAAAACTAGAACATCAACGGAGGTCCCTTTCATCAGGCTAAAAATGATCAAATTAGAAAACAAAAATTATCTTGGACACGTTCGATGTACTATAAAAAAAATATATTAAATACATAAACCAAACCATGAAGGGTAATTCCAAACACATGGAGTATGGAGTACATAACTTGTTCTCAAATATTTAACACTAGCTGAACTGCAGACACAATGAATCATATCACAACCCGCTGACAAGATATAAAGACAATGAAATGCAAGATATGCTGCGATTATAGAATGCAATATCTTTTGGCCTCATGACTCTTAGAATGATAAAACCCCCTCACTATAATATTATTGATCAATCAATATATAGAGTAGAGGACATCAAACCCTAATTGACCCTAAACCCACAAACCGGGCCGGACCATAATTATCCACTAATACTCCCCGCAGTTTGAACGGGAGACTTCTTGATGGACAAATTGGAAATGAAAGCCTCTTCAATCATTTTCTTTATTTGTTGATGCGGAAGAATAATTGTATTCGACGGCATAGTTGATGACTGCTTGCGGCTTCCTCCTTTGCGTGACTTTTTTTACGTCATGGCTTGCTTTGCGTTTAGGTAAGAGCGGCATTTTTGACCAACTAATTTTGAAAAAAAAAACAATAATTTCCGGTCATAAAACAAGAATAACGATAATGAGACATTAGTCGTCTTGGGAATTAATACCCTTTTTCTTCTGTGCTTTTTTTTATTCTGGAAAAATAGAAAGGAAAAAAAAGGTTGTTGAGGTTTGACTAGAAGATGGGGACACGTGATTAGAAGATGAGGACACGTTAACTGGTAATTAAATAACTAGCGATTTTATGGTTTAGGATCGTTAAAGGAGAGATCTAGGATTCATAATTTTTTTTAACGATAGATGAATTTTTAGGGTTAAGATTTGGCCTGATACCATCTTAGAATGATAAAATTCCCCTCACTATAATATTATTGATCTATCAATATATAGAGTACAGGACATCAAACCCTAATGGACCCTAAACCTACAAACCGGGTTGGGCCATAATTATCCACTAATAATGACATTAATAAACATATTAGAAAGAAATATCAAGATTCATTCCGTAACAAAAAGAAATAGTAGCAAAAAAGATATTTGCAGACCACGAGAGAGAATACCAACTCGCAGAATACCTATCAAGATTCATTCACCACAACTTCCAGGTTATCTTTTCATACATATAGATGCTCATCCAAGTACAGGTTGAGAACAAATACACCGCCTTTAACTTGAGCTTGGATGCCTATTGATAAGTCAGACACAAAGATAGGAGTATCTATGAGAAAGCGCTTATCTACAACGCTTCGTTTACTACTCATAATGAACATTCCAAGTCTTCAGGAGTCCGTCTATCAAAAAGATCGATATATTGGTTAATGCAGTTAGACATTGTAGCACCCCATTTTGGTAAATGGAATGTCACGCGTGATTATGGCGTGTCATCAAAGCATACAAGGTAAATGTCTTAAAAAATTAAATGACCATGAAAGGAATATCGAAAACAAACATCGATACCCCAAGTATAAGCTCATCACACACAAATATAAGTACTGCAAAGGAAAAGGACTAAACAATGTCCAAAGAAATAAGTAGCAAAATGTATGATGAAATGCATAAAGTAGAGAAGGCTAGATAGCTTCCAATCCATATGCACGTACGCTAAAAGTCTACGAGCGCCCTTGAGTACCTTCCGTTTGGGAACATGAAAGGAAAACGGCTGAGCATAACGCTCAGTGCACGGATATACAAGTATGACATGGAATAACGTAAGCATAAGACTAATAGCAGCGGAATAGTATAAGTCCTAATCAACCTGGAATCATGTTCATAAAACTGGTTTTATAGTTTGAAAAGACTTATGTTTATATGTAAAATCTGTATTAATTAGCCAATAGCCCATATAGGTCATGAGGTTCCACCGTGCATGAATACTTGGAGGGGAGACCTCGTCATGCAATTAGAGGGGTTGCCTATAATTAAATAGTCTGGGTAGGAGGGATCAACTCCTAGTGAAGGATGCAAGGCACACATCGCAATCACTCTGATAATATTGGTAAACATGTAACTAGGATGCACCCATACGCCCCACATGATAATATAATATAATGGCTAAAACTGAAAAGGGACGCCACGAGCAATAACTTCGCCGTGGGGAAGTCATAACATTGGTGCCTCGAGTGTTATGATTATGGTACCTCCATAACTAGGTGACACTGGTCATGCATGTATATGGCTTAGGCTCTTAACTAATATAAGTAATGAAACATATAAAACAATACTGGGAAAACAGTTGGCTGTAAACGGGGAATCCTAATAAGGAAATAATGTCCATACTGAAATGACGAGAAATTCGTACCTTATGTCTAGTGAACGAAGAAGATGAAAGAACAAAAGTCCTACTTCAATCTCACTAATGCTACATAAAATAGGGTACATGCATAAGTATTATGTTTACTGAGTACTTAACTGCTTATATCGTGTCTTAGCTTGTTTTATATGTTCTTGTCTTGTTTTACTAATTTTAAGGTTATGATGTGTTTATCATGTATTCTATGTATTCTGATTAAGTATTACTTTTATTTCTGGTATTATTATACTTGTTGTGTAATAATAAGTAACTTTTTAAAAATAGCAAGTTTGCTAAAATAGAAAGTTTCTAAAAACAGAAATTTTTCATAAATAAAAAGTTTCCAAAAATAGATTAACTTCTTAAAATAGATCAGTTTCTAAAAACAGAAAGTTTCCAAAAATAGTAAGTTTCCTGAAATAGAAAGTTTCATATTTAGAAACAAGCTGGATTAATAAGCTGATAATATAAGCTTAAGTTTACTGGTTAAATATCATAAGTCATGTGATTATTAGTATAGTTTATTAATAATATCATGTTAATTAAATAAACTATAGGTTATATGATTTAATTAAATATAAGCATGATCTAATTAAATTAAGGTGTATAAAATACTTAGGTTAAACATGTATTAATGTTATATTAATTATAATCTAAGTCATGTTTAATAATTAATTATATTTCATGTCTTAATAATTAATTAATATTATAGTCTAAAATAAATAAATAAATACTTAGGTTAAAACATGTATTATTTGTAAATAATAATTAACCTAAGTCCATGATGAATTAAATTAACTATAAGTCATGTTATCAATTAATTTAATCTCTTGTTAAATAATATAACTTGTAAAATAAATACTTGTACAATTTTAGTCATGAACCGGACTCTTGACTTTAATTTAGACATGTCGTGAACCGGACCGGAAACCCCATGAACCGGACCAACCAAACATACCCTTAACAGTGGCAAACCGGCTTGGCCGGTTGCCACTGCTTGTTTAACTACACCACCGGTTGCCGCCAGTGGTTTCCTCTCGGCTAGCCGCTGACCACAGCGGGCTTCCCACCGGCTGTGTGCCGGTGGTTCCCCCTGCTGCCTGCGGTTCCCCTGCTTGACCCAAAACCGCCACCGGCTGTGTGCCGGTGGTGGTGGATGCTGCTGCCGAGACCCTCAAACAACCACAAGGACACCTCGACTCACGTCGGGGTCCCTCGTTCCCGCTGCCGACCGAGACCAACCACACCGAGACACAAGTCTCGGTTGGTGGTGCGAACCAAAACACGCCGAGAGCCTTGGCGCTCTCGGTTGGGTGTCGGCCGAGCAAACCAACCCGAAAACATCCCTTAATTTTCCCCCCATGATTACATGACATATTTTAATTACTTGTTTTTATAACCCCATGATTACATGTTCTTAATCAATTAAAAATAATTAAGAAAATGGACAACGGATTACCGAATGTGTGTAACAAATGGAGGTTAATAACACGAACGTCTACCACTTGAATCTAATCACCAAAATCAAACCAAAGACCCTTGTGGTGTTGTTTTTGTCGGCGGCCAAAGGAGACAAAAGAGAGAGGCTAGGGTTTTTGTTATTTTGTAAAAACTCTGTTAAATGAAAAGGGTGAAACCCTTTTTGTTATTTTAGTAAAAACCAAAGTGGGCTTGGCCCTTTATCTCTTTGGTGTCACGGCATATGGGGCCCACAAGGGAAAAACCCAAAGTTTTTCCCGTGTTATATTTCACGTGTTCATATATTCGTGTTATAATATAATTAAATGTTCGTGTTATATATAAATACTTGTACGTAACGATATTAATCGTATTATATTAATTAAGTACGTAATTACGTGTTCGTGATTTTTACGTTCATGATTTCATGTTCGTGATTATAATTATTGTTGTTAATATGTTGGAAATACGTTTTTACGTATATAGAAAGTCTCGATCACTCCAACAATATAGTTATAGGCTCGTAGTAATGTTTAAGTTATATTTATGTTAAGCCCGACCCATGAGCATGTTCATGGGCCGGAGGCCCAAGTCCCTTAAGGACTTGGGTATATAAACCTCTTTCCACCATGGAAAGAGGTGTTGGTTGTTTCATTTCTCATTTCAATATACATAGTTTCTTTCATTTCTCTCTCTAAGTTTCTCTCTCTAGAAATACATCAACCCTCTTGAAACATAAAGATTATCATTGTTCTACAATTGGTATCAAGAGCATGGGATGAAATATAGGTTGGTCTTTGTATTGTTTATGCTTTCTTAAGCATAACGTGTGGTTTTTGATTGTTTATTGCCAAAGCATCAAACAATTTTCGTGTTTGTTAGTGATCTTAAGTCGTATACCTTCTTTATTCGTGTCGTAGTGATTTGGGTATCTTGGTTTTGGTTAAAACACAAGTCTTTTGGATCAAAAGTTGAGAACTTTCTTGTTTTTCATCTTTCCGAAATTCTAGCAGGTTATACCATCGGAAAGTACAAGTGAGTAGGCTTGATCGCAATAACCACAAGGTTCTACTTTGCGATCAAAGGATTTCGATACCTTATTCCGAAGAGATATTCCGATCGTTCATTGCGATCGCGGATTCCGACGGTTTTTAAGGGATATTGAGACGTTACTCTGTCCAACTTGTTTTAGCCATATTGCGATCTAAACATTCTGACAGGTCAACATTCCGATAGCTCAACATTCTGACAGATCTAATATTCAGATAGAAGGACATTCCGACAGATTGATATTCCGACAGGACAACATTCCGATAGAACCAACATTCCGATACTTGCAATTAGGGGTGTGATTCGGGTTGACCCGGTCGGGTTCGGGTCAACTCGGGTCGGGTCAAGTCGGGTCAAGGGTAAAAAATATATAACCCGAACCCGAGCCTAATTAGAACTCGGGTCACTCGGGTTCGGGTCAATTCGGGTCGGGTCAACTCGGGTCGGGTCAACTCGGGTTCGGGTCAACCCAAGTTTGAGGAAAAAGTGGCCTAATTTTGTACTAAAACAATGTAAAAAGTCTAATTTTAGTCGGGTCAAGTCGGGTTGGTCGGGTTCGGGTCAACTCGGGTCGGGTCACGTCGGGTCAAGGGTAAAAATATATAACCCGAACCCGAGCCTAATTAAAACTCGGGTCAATTCGGGTCAACCCGAATCGACCCGAATACGCTTTTTGACCCGAGTAACCCGACCCGAATATGATTATTCGGGTTCGGGTTCGGGTCGGGTTCGGGTCGGGTCAACTTTTTTGACATCCCTACTTGTAATCATTCCGATAGAAAGGGTATTCCGACAGAAGCAACATTCCGATACTTGCAATCATTCCGATAGAATTCACATTCCAACAGAAGCAACATTCCGACACTTTCACATTCCGATTGAATTTGTTTTTGGATAAAAGTTGCATAACTTAGAGGATTTTTCTATCTTGCATTAATTTAGTAATTTGGTAAATTTCAAAAACAAACACAACAAAAAGATAACAACATCTTTCATTCAACAATAGAAAAACACATAACCTTATTTCATTGTTCGATCATTTTTGATAATCTTTAATCAAGGGATCATAAAATGAATTCAAATTCATATATGCCAACAATGACTTCGCTTACCGATATCTCAATCATCTCGGGTACCGACACTCGCCCACCTTTGCTCATCAAAGATTTATTTGAAGCATGGCAAGGTCGCATGAAAACGTACATCATGGGCAAACCCAATGGTCGACTTATGCTTCAATCAATTGAGAAAGGTCCATTAGATTGGGGAGAAATTACCGTCAACAATGTGACGAGGGAAAGGTTGTATCATGAGTTGACCGATGCTAACAAAATCATTGTCGATGCAGATGAAAGGGCCGTTCAGACAATACTTCAAGCCCTTCCACCCGATATCTATAGAATGGTAAGTGAACACATAGTGGCAAAGAATCTTTGGGATCGATTAGCTGTTTTGTTACAAGGGACCTCTCTAACTAAGCAAGAACGAGAATGTCAATTGTATGACTTGTTTGATAGGTTAACATACATTCCAGGGGAGACTCTTCACGATTACTACTGGCGTTTCACTACTTTGATGAATGACATAAATGTGTATAATCTAAGGATTAAACAGTTTCAACTAAACACAAAGTTCTTGAACACGTTACCCCAAGAATGGAGTCAGTATGTCACCGATGTTAAGATGATTCGAGATTTTTACAAGTCCAATTTAGATCAACTCTATGCCTTCTTGCAACAACACGAGAAGCACGTGATCCAAAAACGCATCTCTCAGGGATCTTATCAAGAACCATTGGCATTAATGGCAAACCATCCTACATTGTCATATCACAACTCTCCGCCTGCTTTGGGACACCAATCTTCCTATCAACCATTGTATCAAACACCAAGCTTCCCACAGTACTCGATCTTGCCACAACCGCCTACATCTTATCACCAACAATACAAGCAACCAACAACATCATCACAAGGAGATTCACATTCGTTACCTTATGCTTCACACCAGTATTCACCTTATCAACCTCCAACAAACCCTACTCTAACCTATCAACAACTTGAGGCTCCTCAACCCCATTACTCACAACAAGTTAGTGTTCCATCAAATCAGCTTGTAGCTCAATCAGCACCAGCATTCTATTATGATGATGAGATCCATGTCCCTGAGTTTAGACAAGGGGATAGTCCTACTGATATACTTGCTCAAATGTCTGCTTATCTCACTCAAACATTGAACAAACGAGGTTACAAAGGAACAACAACAACTAACAATCAGTTAAGGAACTCTTCTAACTCTCGACAACAGGCTACAATTCAAGATGGCAGAGTCATGGTGCAACCACTTCAGGGGAGACCCAATTCATCTATTGTTGGTGCACGTTCATCTAACATTGCTGCTACAAGAGGTAATAGCACTGGAAAAACGAAGATGATTATATGCTACAACTGCAAAGGGGAAGGGCACATGGCCTGAGAGTGTAAGCAACCCAAGAGGAAAAGGGATAGCACATGGTTTCAGGAGAAGATCTACTTGGTGAATGCTCAAGCCCAAGGACATGAGCTCGATGAAGAAGAGTTGGCGCAGATTCGGGAGTCGCGGACACTGACGGTCTCACAGCAGCCATTACAAACAATGCCGCATATCAATGTGATGATTTGGATGCATACGACTCTGACTGTGATGATCTCAATACCGCCAAAGCAACTCTCATGGCAAATCTTTCACTTTATGGAGCTGACACAATTTCTGAGGTACCAAATACTGCTACAGATACTCGTATTGTACCTTACCAAGTTGAGCAAGTGTTTGAGTATCCGGAACAGCCTCCGGTGGTTAGTACCTCAATCGAGGAGACAAACAATGATAGCAATATCAATGCAAGTCCCCAGACTTTGAGTGAACCACAACCGGGAGCTATTACGACTACCAATTCGTCTGCTCAACCTGATTTAGTTATGGTCTCGGCATCTTTGCTTAGCCAAATGAATAATGCGGTCCTTGAAACCCTCAGTGTTAATCAGACTTTATCTGCCGAGCTTGCTTTACATAAGGAAAAGGTTAAAACCTTGGAATTAACTCCAGTGTCCACTACCTTAACCAATCATGAATTTGATAGGTTTAGGCAAGTCCAAATGGATAATCTACTAGAAATTGAGAGTTTAAGAGCAAATCTTTCGAAAGAACTTAAAGAAAAAGAGTCAGTCGTTAATAATTTTCAAAAACTACAAACGGATTTCGAAATTCTCGAGTCTAAAAGAGTTGAAACGGAAATTAAGGCGTCTGAGAGAGTTAAAAAGACTGAAATTTTGCTTTTAAAACAATACTCTGCTTCACATTTAGTACACTTGTTTCATTCTTCTTTTCAAGAGTTCAATCTATCGCGTCTAATAGACCTACCACCTAACCCGGGGTATGCAAAGCAAGCATTTCACCACAACCCACGACTTTATGATGCAACCAAGTTAGGATTGGTATTAGATCCGATTGTGTTCTTGAATGAATCTGAGAGCATGTCACCATATGAGGAGAATCGGTTAAAATTACTTCCTACATATCCTGAGTATGACTATGCACAAATGAATGCAACAAATGCAAAAATAGATCTTAGAACTCGATTTAATATGCAAAAGAAATCTATCCAGACATCCGCTTACATGCCTACTAGAGAATGCTTTAGTATACTTCCTACACTCGTTAACTCGGACGAACCGAAGGAAATTCCTAAGAATCTTCCACCGGTAAGTACGGTAAAGCTCAGCTTGGAAGAGATTGAGCGATACCTTACCGAGTTTGACAAGGTCATCCTGGAATGTACGACTTCAACGGCTCAAACCGATGGAGAATGGGCTTTCGAACACATGAAAACGATGTTTTAGAAAGAGATCGTTCCGTTTGTAAACAATATTAAAAATAAAGTCTATTATCTTGAGGGAAATCTAAGTTTTGAAATGGGTGAAGTTCAAAAAGTTTTCTATGAAATGGATGATGCTTATGAACAACATTTAATTGAAAAAGACAATATTTTATCCGAATATGACCGATTCTTAGAACATATAGTGTCTCTCAAAGTGATGCAAGTTGTTACTCTTAAATATGCTCATGAGATTTCATCTACTGTGAATAAATGTGATGATGTGCATGATATGTCTGTGAATATTGTTGAGCCTATGATTATTGTAGATAATCATTCTTGTCAAGAATCCAACGCTGAATTTTTAAAGCTTCAAGATTCTTATAACACACTTTCAAAACGTTTTAATGAGCTTCAACAACATTGTATATCTCTTGAAATTGAAAATCAATCTAAAAATGAAACTCTTTCAAAAACAAATGATTGTAAAACTCCGTTGAGACAAGTGACAAGATGATTCAGGTAGTTCAGGCATTAGAGGAAGAAATTATGAGACTTAAAAGAGAATCAGTAGCAGAGAAATTAGAACTAGAGGCTGTAGAGATTAAAAATCATGCCCTAGAAGATAGAATTACTTCTATGATAGGGGAGCTTGGTAAAGTAAAGCAGGGTTTCTCAGATATTTATGGTTCATTAGAAGAACGCTTCGCTTTTAATGCGGTAGAGCAAAAGTCACTCCTTGACCAATTGAACCGTAAGTGCGAGGAAATCTCTAACTTAAATATTCAACTCATAGACAAAAACATGGTTTTGGCTGAATTAAAGGAGACACTTCAACTCAAAGGACAATAAGTTGTTGATAATCCAGCTACAATCTCTGCCCCGACCTCTAGTGCTCCAAAAACCAACAAGGTGGTGATCATTAAGAACCCGTACAATAAGAACAACTCGCTATCATATAAGTCGTATATGGAAGGTGTAGTTAAGCACGCGGAGCTTGCTAGGGATGTGGTAGATGATTACTATGAAATTGATCCTATGAATAGTCACTATTACTCTGCTCATGCTTACATTGAGAGGGTGCAACAATGCTTGGAGCACTTGAAGTACATAGGACAACCGGGTTCTACACCACCTAAACAACAAACCCCCACCATTGCCATTACTTCATTTAATAAGAATCCAGGATCTAAGCCTATTTTAAGCACACCCATCAAGGCTAAATCAAAATCTGTCACTAATGTTCCCATGGCTTCTACAGGATTAATTATGTCTACTAAGGCTAAAGGATCTCAAGACAAGAAAGATAGGATCAAGCCTTCCACTAGTAGGACCGCCAAGAAGAAAGTAGAAGTTCACCCTAGGAATGTTATTTCAGTTTCAAATATAAAGAATCATGTATCTAAGACAAAAGGATCTGCTTCTGTGCAGAAGCCTAAGCAAAATGTGAATTCGAATTTACGATGTTGGAATTGTAATGAATGCATGTTTTCTCAGCGTCATGATTTATGCCTTGTTGATCACGTGAATGAAATGTATGCAATTAGGAACAATCTTGAATGGATTCCAACGGGGAAGAAATTCACCCAAGTTGGTTGGCAATGGAAACCCACTGGTAGGACACTGCTAATGGAACTAAGTGCCCTTTAACTAGGATCACATCCACGGAAGTTAGGTCTCAGCGTCCTTTAGATAGGAACACTAGCACTAAGAAATGGAAAAAGCGCCTTTTAACTAGGTCTGCCCCCACTATTGTGCCTACCAGTGAAGAAGTACCTCAGGATCTTAGACAACTAGAATCTAAGCCGGCATTTAGGAAGCAAGTTTGGAAGCCTAAGAATTCTTCGGTTAGCAAATCGAAGATAATTATATCTGCACCTGCTAACACAGAGGAACTACTAGATTCCGATACATCGTCTTTGTCTGGTGATATTTTCAGGTGGTCCAAATCATCCTCTGGTACTTGGACTCTGGATGCTTATAGCATATGACCGGAGATCGCTCGATGCTCAGAAATTTCGTCAGCAGTTTCTAGGAACGGTTAAATTCGCTAACGACCATATTGCAAAGATCATAGGTTACGGTGAATACCAAATTGGGAATGTTACGATTTCAAGGGTTTATTATGTGGAGGGACTTGGTCACAATCTATTTTCAGTGGGACAATTTTGCGATTCAAACCTTGAGGTGGCTTTTCGGCAACATACTTACTTTATTCGCGATCTTGCAGGAAATGATTTGTTAAAGGGTTCTCGAGGGGATAATCTCTACACACTGTCCATTCAAAACATGATGGTCGCCTCTCCTGTATGCCTTCTCTCTAAAGCATCCAAGACCAAGTCATGGTTGTGGCATCACCGGTTATCTCATCTTAACTTTGATGCTATAAACCATTTGGCTAAAAACGAACTTGTTCGTGGTCTTCCAAAACTTAAGTTCGACAAGGATCATCTATGTTCCGCGTGTTCTTTGGGGAAAAGCACCAAGAAATCATACAAACCTAAAGCTGAAGGCACCAACCAAGAACCACTATATCTTTTGCACATGGATCTTTGCGGGCCAATGCGTACGGCTAGTGTGAGTGGTAGAAAATACATCCTCGTCATGGTGGATGATTTCTCAAGGTTTACATGGGTAAAATTTTTAGCATCTAAGGATCAAGCACCACAGTATATTATTACTTTCTTAAAGATGATCCAAGTACGTCTTCATGCTACTGTTCGCCGCATTCGCACTGATAATGGAACTGAGTTCGTTAATCAAACTCTACGAGACTATTATGAAAAGGTAGGTATTTCACATGAAACTTCTGTTGCCCGCACTCCAAAAAAAACGGTGTCGTGGAAAGACGTAACCGTACACTTATGGAAGTTGCTAGAACTATGTTGATTTATGCGAATGCTCCTTTATTCTTATGGGCTAAAGCAGTGGCAACCGCATGTTATACCCAAAACCGCTCCATCATTCGTAAACGCCATGGTAAAACTCCATATGAGCTACTTCATGGACACAAACCCGATATTTCATTTCTTCATGTGTTTGGTCCACTGTGTTATCCAAATACAAATAGTGAGAATTTGGGCAAACTTCAACCGAAGGCTGATATTGGAATTTTCAGTGGTTACTCGCCTGCAAAGAAAGCTTACCGAATTTATAACCGTCATCTTGGCAAGATAGTAGAAACTTTGGATGCCGATTTTGATGAGCTGACAGCGATGGCTTCTGAGCAACACAGCTTTGAACCCGCATTACATGAGATGGGAACCAGTACAATCAGTTCCGGATTAACTCCCAACAATCCTACTTCTCCATCATTTATACCACCTACAAGGTCCGAGTGGGATGAGTTATTTCAATATGTTTGATGAATTCTTTGATCCACCTAGTAATGATTCTCCAGCACCTACAGCACTAGCTCCGTTTCCTGAAGTTGTTGCTCAAGATAATGGAAATCAGTCCGAGACATCTACTGTTACTCTTGAACCAGATGTCCCTTCCCTCACCAATTCACAAACTACACCTGAATCATCACCCCCACTCGTTCCTAATGATGTTGAATAGGATCCTTATGATCACGATTTGTAAATTGCTCATTTACAAGAGCTTCCGTTCTTTGGTTCAAAAATACCCAAAAACCCTAACGGTGCGTCTACCTCAGAGGAAGCTCCTGCTATCGTTCACTCCCGACCACCACGGATTGAAACTCACAACACAAAATGGACAAAAGATCACCCAATCCGCAATATTATTGGTGACATCGATCGACCAGTCTTAACACGCCACCAACTCCAAGAACATGCATTATATTGCTATTTTGATGCATTTCTTTCCGACACTGAACCTAAAAACTGGCAACAAGCCATGACCAAATCATCTTGGATTGAAGCCATGCAAGAGGAACTTAATGAATTTCAACGTCTTAAAGTGTGGGAAATAGTTCCTTTACCCAGCAACGTTGAAATCCTTACATTGTTATGGGTATATAAGGTTAAACTCGATGAGTTAGGTGGAGTGTTGAAGAACAAAACTAGATTGGTTGCTAGAGGTTACAAACAAGCTTTGGTTATTGACTTTGAAGAATCCTTTGCTCTTGTGGCACGATTGGAGGCAATTAGACTATTCCTTGCTTATGCTGCTCATATGAACATGATCGTCTACCAAATGGATGTTAAGACGGCATTTCTCAATGGTGCATTAAGGGAAGATGTCTACGTAAGCCAGCTGAATGGATTCGTCAACTCGGAGTATCCTAATCACGTGTACAAGCTCAAGAAGGCTCTTTATGGGTTGAAACAAGCTCCACGCGCGTGGTACGATCTCCTATCGTCGGATCTCATCTCGAAAGGCTTCTTCAAAGGCAAAGTGGACCCAACATTATTTATTCTCAAGGAGGACAATGACATGATACTGGTACAAATTTATGTTGATGATATAATATTTGCTGCTACTAATCAACGATTGTCTGACCATTTTGAGAAATTTATGTCCACACGTTTTAAGATGTCGATGATGGGAAAAATTTCATTTTTCTTAGGGTTGCAAATTTCTCAGAATCCCAGAGGCATCTTCATTAATCAATCCAAATTTTCTCTTGAATCATTAAAGAAGTATCATTTTGAAAACTGTGACCCCGTGGATACTCCAATGGTGGAGAGATCCAAGTTAGATGAAGATAAGGAAGGGATAGCTGTCGATCCTAAACTTTACCGTGGAATGATCGACACCCTTCTCTATCTGACTGCTAGCAGGCCTGATTTGCAATTTGCTATATGCATGTGTGCATGGTATCAGGCTCGGCCTACCGAAAAGCACTTACATGTTGTGAAAAGGATCTTTCGGTATCTTAAAGGAACACTTAATCGTGGTCTGTGGTATCCGAAGGATTCTTCTATTGCACTAATCTCATATGTAGATGCAGATTATGCCGGGTGTCAAGATACTAAACCTAGCACTTCTGGCAGTATGCAACTTCTTGGAGATAGACTTGTTAGTTGGGCATCAAAAAGGCAGAAAAGCGCTGTGATATCAAGTATAGAGGCTGAATACAGTGCTATCTCCAGTTGTTGTGCTCAAGTTTTTTGGATGAGATCACAATTAACTGACTATGGTCTTGGATTCAACAAAATCCCGATGTACCGTGATAACAAAAGTGCAATTACTCTATGTTGCAACTACGTTCAACATTCCCGGGCAAAGCACATTGACATACGCTACCACTTCATCAAAGATCAAGTGGAAAATGGAGTGATCGAATTGTACTACGTCAACACTGAGTATCAGCTGGCAGATATATTCACAAAGGCCTTAGATCGAGGACGTATCGAGTTTTTGATCGAAAAGCTAGGCATGAAATCATTCTCCCCAGCGACACTTAAGGAGTTGGCAGAAAAATCTGAAGAATAGTGATGGTAAACTATTCTAGAGTATCCTTTGATCGTGATCTTGTATATTATCGTATATTTAAACCACCAAAAGAAAAATACAAAATATAAAACATAGAAAAACCATAAAAAAATATAAAACATACAAAATCCATAAAAAATATAAAAACAAGAAAATTTAAAAATATTTTTCATTTTCAAAACGGGCATGTCTTTTAGTACGGTAATATTTAGGGCCTTAGAAATGTCGATTAAAATTGACACGGCGCCATAAATAGAGTCCGTATAAAAGTTGTACATGTTTTTAAAACATGCCTATTATGGCTTGTAGTTATTTCAGGCTGTAACCCGCTTTTCGCATTAAAGTCACGTATTTCTTTTGAAAACGTTGGCTCACAACGGGAATTAATTTTCACGGGCAAGGTTTACTTTAAAACCTTGTAAGGGACTAAGTTTAATTTATAACTTGGTCTAACACAAATTAGTGTACGTTTCAGTGCACTTATTTTGTCAAAATAAGAGAAATCTTATTGCCACCAGAATCATTCCAACCAATCACTTAACCGGAAAATGTCTTCATGAATATTTTCTTCTTTAAAATCATTGACTACAACTCTTTAAATAGAAAACGGGTCCGTGTCTAAGGGAGAGCAAATATTAAATCTTCTTGGAATTAAAATTGGTCTTCAAAAAGAATTTTCAGAAAATATAAACCGTTAATCATCTTCATTAAGTGCTAAGTGTGCCTTGTGTGAACTATTCATTCAAGTATAGGTTATTTGGTATTTGGCGTTAAGTGTATATGTTCGTGTTTGTGAACGGGTTAGTACTTCGTTAAGCTATTTGGTCAATCCTAATAATCTTAACTATTGCTACTAACTGGGGGACCATTTTTGCAAATGTTGCAAAGTGGGGGTTTCATGTGTAACTTTGGCACAAAGTTGACCAAGTCAAACACTATACCCCCTCTCCCCGTTCCTTTCTTCTTGTCCATCGCAAACACAAACACAAAAACACTCCTCGCCATTGTTGAACTTAAAATTTTGAGTTTTTAATTGCTTGCTTGCACTCCGTTCACTCATCTAGGTATCGTTTCATCCTGTTATTGTTATTACTTTTCTTATCTTAAAACTGACACAAACAACCCGAGATCAAAGTTAATCAAAAAGTTAAGGTTTTTGCGTTTTGCGATGAAACTGTAAATTGAGTTGTGGGATTTTCTTATATTGCCCAGATGCACAATGGTCTTGCCCAATTTTGTTTAAAACGTTGCCAAACTCCAGGATTTGTGAAGTCAACGTTTAGATCGGATCCCTGTCTCGGATTCCGATGATCATTGCGACACCACATTGCGATGCCTTGTCATTGCAATGAGTCATTCCGATGGCTCATTGCGATGGGTTATTGCGATGGGTCATTCTGATGGCTCATTACGATGACTCATTGCGATGGCTCATTGCGATGGGTCATTACGATGACGCATTGTGATGGCATATTGCGATGGTGCATTCCGATGCATTATTGCGATGGCATTGCAATGGTATTGCGATGGGGACATATTGCGATGAATTCTCAAACATTCCGATGGAAACGAACTTATTGCGATGGAACTTAGATATTGCGATAGAACAGGATTGAGATAGGATTGCGATGGTTTCACATTGCGATGGGGTGTAAGATTGCGATAGGATTGCGATGTTTTAATCATTGCGATGGTTATTTTAGGATTCCGATGGTTTGTAAGTTTGCTATGGACTTTTAGAATTATGCACATGCCTTAGACTATCAAATGAATTCGGCCTAGACTGCATTCCTATTTAATTAGGCTTTAAGTAAATTAGGGCCACTAACACGAAACCAGGTTATATTGAAATTAATTAATTTTATCTCATAAGAATACTTGAAAGGTTTCTTATTACAGAAGTTCATCTTATTTAATAAGTTGACAAATTCTGTAAACAAAAGAGATACAAATTACTTATTCAATGTCTTGTGTTTTGTATCCAGGCCATGGAAGACAAAGTTTCATCGTTGTCCTACCCTGTGTTCAATCCTATTGAAATTTGGGTTGAGGATAATCCTACAATTACTGAAGTAGTGGTTGAATCCAAACTAAAGCCCACTGAAGTTGTGGTTGAAATTAAACCAAGACCTACTGAGGTTGTAGTAGAAATTAAATCTAGACCTGCTGAGGTTCTGGTTATGACAACCAAGAAATCCAAATATTCAAAGAACTAATGCCAGGTCGTTATCTCCTTAGAATAAATTGTCTTTGGCATATCTTTCATAATTCTTCGTGTGTTTTTGAATGTAAGGACTTAGTCCATATGAACTATGTATGTATGTTGTTTCTCAATTATATATGGTGATATTTGTTGTGATTTATTTCCTATGCTTCAACTTGGTATAGACTTAAGATATATATATATATATATATATATATATATATATATATATATTGTATATCATTTGTGTTTATGTCATCAAAGCATGAAGATGTCAATCACAGAAGAACAACAGCGACAACGTGATCTCGAACTTGTTTCGCTCAGCGACAGGCTACCATATGCTGAGAACAACTCTCGATTACAAGAGGATTTTGATCCGTCTTTAGCAGCCTTCAAAATCGACACGGATATCCTGGACATCTCACCCATCAAAGATGCATTCAGATGTACTGCCTCTGTTCCCGAAGTCTACATGCACGAGTTCTGGAACACTGCAACACTTTCTAAAAAGACTATCTCATTCCAACTGAACAAAACGCTAATGGTACTTAACTTGAGCATCTTTCGGCAACTTTTTAAATTTCCTAGGTTGGCACAAGGAGAACAATTTGTGGCTAACCCAAAGACCGATGAATTGTTTCGAGTCATTCGTGCTATGAATTATGAAGGTGAAATCCACAACCTATCCCAGTTCAATACATCACACATAGGGCAACCCTGGAAAGCACTTATCACCATCATTGTCAAATGTCTTACTGGAAATACTCGGGGCTCTGACGCAATGAGACCACCTCAGGCTCACATATTTTGGGGACTTTACATAGCATCTAAAGTAGATTATGCACTCCTTCTCTGGCAAGAATTTTGTTATCAGTTTACTGGAACCAAGAAGAAATCAGTGCATCTTCCATTCCCAAGATTCACCAAGCTCATTATCAACCACTTTATAAAGAATGACCCAACCATTGACACTCACGGGAATTTCTTCTACCACACAAAAGATGATGACTATGTGATTCTACAAATGAATGCGGATACTAATTCCACAAAGTATGCATTACGTCCTGCCCTAGTACCTGACACAATGCTAAATGAAGGAATCAAGGAAAGTGATAAATATCAAGAGATGCTTAATGATATTGACACACAGTTTCGACGAGTAAATTCACTTCCCTTAGAGAAGCAAAAAGGTAAACGCAAGAGAAGAGTTTCAAAGCGCCAATCGACTATTTCCTCCAAAGATAAAGGCACAGGGAAAATGCAAATAGTTGATGAAGATGATGATGCAGTTGAGACGATCCATACTGAGGAAGAACAGGAAGAAGTACCACTCAGAAGGCCAAAGAAAGCAAAGCAAACTAAAGGCAAAGAAGCAAGTGTTGCTTCAGATGAACCAGCTCAACAAACTATTTCTGAAGCCAAACGAATGCGTATTATTCTTCAACAAAGTAGAGAGGAGGCTTTTGCAACATCCACAGGATCAGGCTCAAGACTGTTTGAAGACTTAGCAGATTTTGGTGTTCCCGATGCCGATATTGCCTTTTATGAAGATCCTAACGATGAAGATGTTTATGAAGATGTTGATAACTTCCATAAGTCGTGAGCAAAGTGAAGAGGGTGGTAGCAGTGCAAACACAGATACAAGTTTGATGTATCAAGACGCCAATATCACCACATCCTTACCGGAACCAACTCACACGGTGGTACACGACGATGCTCATGCAACTTTCATCCCAGAAACTCAACTTCAAAGTAAGTCTACTTCCGGCTCTGACGATGTTATGAAATATATTAACTTGGAAGGGGAGGGTGTTGAGGTTACAAATACTAATCCATCGACAAATGAAGACATGGTGGATGTTCCCATAACTACTGTGACAACCGTGGTTTTGAGGTTCGTCACTTGGTCTTACTTTTAGGTTATTTTATGTGTGCTTACTTGATTTGTGTGTTTACGTGCTTATTTTGTGTGAACGAGCTTGGTGTGGATATCGTATATGGGTATAAAGTACTCATAAGTAAATCGAGGAACGGTTATTTCATGTTCATGAGCTCACAATTTAGTGACTATGAAATGAGATGGTGTTATTTGGTGGTTTTACGTATACGTATATGTATTGTGGAAAATCGTATTTTTACGATTTAGGGTTTTGCATTTAGGGGTCTCGGAAGAGGTAATTAGTCAAATGAATATTTTTCGGGATGGTTTTAGGTCATTTAGGACTTAATTATAAAGTTTATTTCAAAATTTGAGATTTTTTTTAAAAGTGTATATTTTACGTCTTTTACGGTAAAACGCGTAAATTTGACTAGTTTTACGGTTTTGAGGTTTTGGAGGCTTTAGGAGCTGAAATAAATTAAGGAAAATTAAGGTAATATTATTAATACATATATTACTAATAAATAGAAAAAAAAAAACGAATTTAGTGGGGTTTAGGTCGGTTTGTAAAAAAAGAAAAAAGGAAAAGAGGAAAAAAAAATAAGGAAACAAGTGTTATACTTGGACAAGGATTGTTTTGCTATAAAAGGAACCCCCACACTTATACCAAACGAATTTTATTCATTCCCTGGAGTTTATAGTCGAATTATAGAAGAGAAAAGTTAGGGTTCTTCATAAAATTGGGGTTTTCTCATCTTCCATTAATTTAAAGGTAAATCTTCAAATCCCTTTTCAATTAAAATGTTTTTATGTTTAATTAATCATTCTTATGATGTATTAGGGTTAGGATTTATATAAAAACAGTAGATTAATGATGTATTAATCATAATATGATGATCATATAATTTAGGGCTTGTAATTAGTGGGGTTAGGGTTAATTAATTAAGTTAATTAGGTTAAATTCGTTTTTAAAAACTGGGCAGAATTTTGGTGTCATTGTTTTGATCATATCTAGAGTTCTAAGAACATTCAAGATGCGATCAAGCTAGCCCTGGATAGATAATTGAGTTGGCTTTCTAAATCAAGAAACTAGAACTAAATTGGAGGTCGGGAAGTGGGTCAAAAACAGGTTGCAACAGTCGGAGGTCAAAACAGTTTTGAATTCAGCCTGTTTTCTTTTTAAGTTTTGGGTTGTTTGGGGTACTTAGGGTTGCATTGGGATCTTCTCACAAACGTGAGAGATGGTTTATATATTGTAGTTAATATCTGCACTTGGGCTAAGGTGGTGGTTTAGGGTAAGACCCCTTAATGGTAACAAACTTTTAGTACGTTTAAAATCAGGAAATCTGGAATGACGAAAGTAGATATATATATATCGGGGCCTTAACAGTAGCTTTAAGGTTAGGGCAAGTGAGAGGTGTTAGCCAACATATCTAAGGGTATGAATATTCGTTTTACAGAAACCATGGGTATGTTTAGGTGGGCGTTTGGCTTATAGTTTGGAGACCTAAAACTGGGACTGTTTTTGGTAAAATGTTAACGGGATGTGTTATGGAGTAAAACGAGTTAAGGGCTTTATAGAGGGGTGTAATGGGATGCTTAGAGCATTTAAATGAGGTATATATATGGTAATGGGTTAGATGTCCATCATAGCTTAATGAGCCATCTTAGTGATTGGTTCGTTTATTGATTTCGTGTTTTTGGTGTGTTAGCTTGTTGCTAGTGCAAGGACTCGTGAAGAAGCAATCAGGTGAGTTTCGTAGTCCCATGTTTACTATTGATTTTGACTTCCAGATGGGATGGAAGAGACACTGTGTTGAATTATTTTCTAAATAAATGCTGTGAATGTTTTTAAGGTTTGAGATGGACTTGTGTGTACATTTATGTGATTAACTGCTATGTGATTCTTGTTTGTGTGTGATCTGGATTGGAAAGGTACATAGGTGTATGGGTGCCTATGGGACCAATGGTTTGACAAGGTAGTAGCCTTGTGGTTTGACAAGGTAGTAGCCTTGTGGTTTGACAAGGTAGTAGCCTTGTGTTTTGACAAGGTAGTAGCCTTGTGGTTTGACAAGGTAGTGGCCTTGTGATAGGTACATAGTGTGATCATCTATGGTACCATGTTGTTTGGCAAGGTAGGAGCCTTGGTTTTGGTTTGAAATGTTTGGTCTTGATTGTTAGTTGTTAATACATAATTGTAGCGCATTGTCCATATGTTTATTGGTTATGGTATTCAAAGCTTATGACTTGTTTTGTGTTGGAGTCTAAACCTATGACTCTCACCAACTTTATGTTGACGTGTTTTAGTGTCTCTTTCAGGTGATAACGTGGTTAAGCGTGAGAACATATGTGGCTAGGATTGGAGTCAAGTAGGAATGCATTTAGAAGGAGATCCCCGTTCCTTCTGAGTTTATTTTGCTGTTTGTTTCTTTGAGTGATGCTATGAACCTATATGTTGTATTGTTTGTATTATTTGTTTGTCTTGGGTAAGGGGTAGGACTGTTACCTACTTACCTAGACACCTGCATTGTTTGAGATATTGTCATGACATTGTGTCACCTTTTTATGGCATTTCTTATATCATTTAGTTATCTCTATAGACACGCTATTGTTGTGATGATATCCATACGTCGCGCCCCATATTCCGCCATGGTGGGGTGTGACAGAATGGTATCAGAGCCAATGGTTATAGAGAATTAGGTTGCCTAGTCGCGTAGCCTAGTCTATAGCTTAAGGGTCCCTGCATATAGGCGTCATAGGAGTATGTGTGCATTTTATTATAATTGATGTGTTTGAATGTTATTTATTGTGATGTTTTGACTGGTATGAATTGAACCATAGTAAGTTCATACTTAGCCACATGTTACTTTCTTTTCGAGTTGTGACTAGTGCGGGTTGAACCATAATCGTCCACACTAGTCATTGTCGTATTTTGCTTAAATTGTACATTATAGTACATAATTTGGTACATGGTAGTTCTATCTTTTGTTGGGTTATTTTATGTACCTAAGGTATAGTATTTTTTTCTTTTGATGTTTAAGTCATGTTCCCTAAGAATCGTGTGGTGGTTCGAGTTACTAGGAGTACATGGGTAGGAAGGACCTTATGCTATTTCCACTCTTATGGGCGACATGACTTATAACTGATTATGTTTTCGTTTTGGATTTAGTCTAGGCTGTATTAGCTAGACTATGGATTTCTGTATTCCAAGAGTTTTATTATGTTATTTTTATAGATGGAGTTTTGGACCTTATTGGTTATGTGGTTATGTGCTTAGGTGAGTTAGTAGATTTATGTGTTATTTGTTGTATTGATTCTTATAAGTGTCATCATAGGAGGGAGTGCATTGGGGAAAGGGTAATTGTATAAGTATGGTGGCCAACATAGTTATACAAGTACCACAAGTTCAATGGGTTCTCAAGTATGATTGCATGAAAGAGGGTTAGTACATGCTTGTATATGATGAGATGTAGAATTTGGGTATACGTATTATATATGGGTTTATGTAACGGCTACCTACGATATGGCTATTTTTATTAGTGTGTTATATGTTTTGGGTTATAGTTGTGTTGTGTGATTTTGGGGTCACACGATATGGTTTGGTTTTGGAGGTGGGTTTTATGCTTTGTTGTGGCACGGTGAGATGGTGATTACTCGTGTGGAAAAACGAGTGTATGACGTGATTGGTTGATCCGACATGTATGGTAACGAGTATGTTTTGGGTGATTTAATAGGTATATATATGCGGATGTATATATACTACTATGTGTTAAGTTATGGTATATGGTCGTTCACTAGTTATTATAACTTGAACGTACCTTGTGTTTGTTCGTGTTTTATGGTGCTGGAGTTGATGGAGTTTCAACAACGTTTCGAATTTTTTTGAACTGTGTCTTGTAGCGTATTCTTTGAGTTCATATTTCACGTGTACGTTTTAAAATGTTGTTCTGGGTTTTAAGTCCGTTGAAATAAATGGATATTTCTTTTGGGATAATGAAATCTTTTGGGTTGAGTCTTACATTTCTTTTGGTTGGTATATGGAAAAAGGGGGGACTTGGAAATCTACTATAGAGTTAGATAGTTGGTTGTATTCGGTAAAATAAGGGTAAGGTGTTGGAGTCATGTTTGAAACAAGATGTAACATAAGTTTTTTTTTATCAACACTTATTTATTTCAAATTCTAAAAGACTTTCTTTAAAATAAAGCGAAGTAAAATATCTTTCTACTTACATAGTTTATATAATTGGATTTAACCGATTCATGTCATTTATAGTTATTAATACAAGGTTAAAAGGAGTTTATGAATATTTCACATACAATTATATCTTTCATTGAAAAGGATTGCATTGATCAATAAGTCTATTCTTTAGTTTTTAAAACAACTAGCATAAAATTGTTTTGGTCATAACTTGTTCGTTTTTAAAGCTTTTTGGGTGATTCAAAAACCTAAAATTATGTACTCGGAACGTACTTTTCAAATATTCAGAATATATAGTCATGGAAGGTCAGTGGACTGGTCGGAATTGTTGTACAAGTGTCGGGTTCAAGGTTGAGTTTGAATAGTAGTTTTATTTTTATAATTTGGGATGCACGGGATACCTAGTCTTTGAGTTGAGTTTTGAGAACGTCTAGAAGGTTGTTTGTAGATGGTTTGAGTCACATAGATGTGGGGAGGTAAAAAAAAATAAAATAAAAATATATATATATATATATATATATATATATATATATATATATATATATATATATATATATATTCTTTTGGAAAGTCGATCTTTTGCACGGTTTAAATAATATGTCGCGGGGCGTAATATGTTTTGGTTGCCATTGGGTGTTTCTTAGATTATTTTTCGTTGTCATGGGTCATTTGGAATTGATACATGTTTTGGGTTTGAGTTTTCTTTGGAGTCTCGTGGTTTTTGATTTGTTTTAATTGGTGCACGTGAAATGTCGTTAAGTTATCCGTGGGTTTGATTCGTTGATCGTATCTGGTGGATTCAGGATGTACTTTTGGTTACGTATTGTTCGGGAGCGTTGAGGTAGTCGTATGAAAGACTTGGTCACGCCTACACGATTTAGTAGGTGACCATGAGAGAACGGTCGGAATGCCCTTAGTGGGGAGGAAAGAAGTTCGTAGACGAACTAATGTGGTCATGAGGTCTCTTAAGAGTGTCAAGGGAGATGAATAGAGGTTTGCATAATGTATGGTTATTGGCACAAGTAACGCGCCATAGAGAGTGTTGGAAGGGGATAATGTTCGTAAGGCATGTATGCTTTCTGAAAATTTCCTGAAACTTAGTAGGTTTGCCTATTACTTTGAGGTAGAACCATAAATAGAGAAAGTAGGAGAAGTGAGAGGAGTTGTAGTTAGTGCCCTTCTAAGGCAAATCATTGATGGAGTGATTTAAAAACAAGAGCTGTTAGAGATTGCAAGGAATGCCGGATAAAAGTTGAGTTGCTTAGTAGTAGATTGGATGTGGAAAGAGGTTGAGTGGTCTGATGAGAGGAAGTACCGGTCTTTTAAGATGTGTGTAGAATTTTGCAAGTAGAACGAGGTAGGAATTTATTCGTATTGCCGCTAAGATAGGGTGTGAGGAGGACATAGTTGAAATTGCTAAGGATGTTGTATGAACGCTTTGGGTGTACGGTTATGCATTTGGCTTCGCCAAAGCACTAGCCGTTCTCATGGAGTCAATGAACCGAGTGTGCATGAACGTATGTAAACGAGTTGTCATCGGGAGTATCGACGACATCTTGATCTACTCAAATCTAAGAAGGGGAGTGAGGCGAATTATGTGTCGGTTTTGGAGTGGAGTTAAACGTGAGATTTTCAAGTGTGAGTTTTAGGATTAAGTTGGCCAGGACTAGTAGTCAGAGATGATGGCATATCGTGGAACCAGCAAGGGGCGAAGTGAAGAAGGACAAGGAAGCATTTTGGAGGCTGAAGAGGTGGCTTCAATGATGAGCAGATCTTGGGATTATCGGAAGGACTGGATGAATTCGCGAAGCATGACGACACGTGGAGAAAGGATTTGGATGTGTACGAGAACGACAAAGAAAGGCGATTGCTTATATGTTGCAAGAACTGAAGATTTGGAAGAACTAGATGGACTTAGTTAGTGGGGCTGGATTGTTATATCTGCCTAGAATGCTAGAGGCATTTGGTGTACGAGACGTGGAGAATGATCTATACGGATCATGAACGTCTCCAACACATATTCAATCATCTTGATTGAACTTTTGGCAAAGGTGATGGGTGGAGTTAAGTGATGAAAGAAAATTGCAAGGCCAAGTACCATCTGGGAAAGGCAAGTATGCTTGATGAGACATGGAATAAGAAGAATAAAGTGAAGCAGAGACGAACTGGAACAATATGGATGACGTATTAGGGTGATTTGGATGAAGGGTGTAGGTTGCACGAGTTGAGTTGTCTAAAGCGGAGAATGCGCCAACCTGTAAGTTGCGTGGCTTGGATAATCATATGTAGAAAAAGAGGAAACCACTAGAGTTAGTGACAAAGTTATGTAGGGAGTTTCACCCATAGTAACGGGTGGTATGTTTTGGTAAAATGGAAGAATTGATGTAGAGTTTTGTAGGTCCATTTATGATCTTTAGAAAGATCGGACCATTAGCTTATGAGCATATAATTTCCTGGGGGAAATGAGTTGTATACATGATACATTTCATGTATTGAGATTGGTAAAGGTTATTTGAGAATGCATTTTGCATGTACCGTTATTGGGGACTTGTGTTAATGAGAGTTTTTGTTTTATCAAAGAGTCATCTAGAAGATTTATTGACTGTGAGGTCAAGAGTTTGGCAATGAGTTTAATTGTTTTTGGTTTGTATATGTGGTATTTTGAAACTTGAACTAAACTTCACGTGGAAATGAGAGGAGTTCTTTTAGAACAAGTATCCTCGTGTGATTTGTTGTCTGTGTGTTTGATCCTAAGGAGTAAATCTCGGGACGAGATTTCTATTAGGAGGGAGTGATGTGACAACCGTGGTTTTGAGGTTCGTCACTTGGTCTTACTTTTAGGTTATTTTATGTGTGCTTACTTGATTTGTGTGTTTACGTGCTTATTTTGTGTGAACGAGCTTGGTGTGGATATCGTATATGGGTATAAAGTACTCATAAGTAAATCGAGGAACGGTTATTTCATGTTCATGAGCTCACAATTTAGTGACTATGAAATGAGATGGTGTTATTTGGTGGTTTTACGTATACGTATATGTATTGTGGAAAATCGTATTTTTACGATTTAGGGTTTTGCATTTAGGGGTCTCGGAAGAGGTAATTAGTCAAATGAATATTTTTCGGGATGGTTTTAGGTCATTTAGGACTTAATTATAAAGTTTATTTCAAAATTTGAGATTTTTTTTAAAAGTGTATATTTTACGTCTTTTACGGTAAAACGCGTAAATTTGACTAGTTTTACGGTTTTGAGGTTTTGGAGGCTTTAGGAGCTGAAATAAATTAAGGAAAATTAAGGTAATATTATTAATATATATATTAATAATAAATAGAAAAAAAAAAACGAATTTAGTGGGGTTTAGGTCAGTTTGTAAAAAAAGAAAAAAGGAAAAGAGGAAAAAAAAATAAGGAAACAAGTGTTATACTTGGACAAGGATTGTTTTGCTATAAAAGGAACCCCCACACTTATACCAAACGAATTTTATTCATTCCCTGGAGTTTATAGTCGAATTATAGAAGAGAAAAGTTAGGGTTCTTCATAAAATTGGGGTTTTCTCATCTTCCATTAATTTAAAGGTAAATCTTCAAATCCCTTTTCAATTAAAATGTTTTTATGTTTAATTAATCATTCTTATGATGTATTAGGGTTAGGATATATATAAAAACAGTAGATTAATGATGTATTAATCATAATATGATGATCATATAATTTAGGGCTTGTAATTAGTGGGGTTAGGGTTAATTAATTAGGTTAATTAGGTTAAATTCGTTTTTAAAAACTGGGCAGAATTTTGGTGTCATTGTTTTGATCATATCTAGAGTTATAGGAACATTCAAGATGCGATCAAGCTAGCCCTGGATAGATAATTGAGTTGGCTTTCTAAATCAAGAAACGAGAACTAAATTGGAGGTCGGGAAGTGGGTCAAAAACAGGTTGCAACAGTCGGAGGTCAAAACAGTTTTGAATTCAGCCTGTTTTCTTTTTAAGTTTTGGGTTGTTTGGGGTACTTAGGGTTGCATTGGGATCTTCTCACGAACGTGAGAGATGGTTTATATATTGTAGTTAATATCTGCACTTGGGCTAAGGTGGTGGTTTAGGGTAAGACCCCTTAATGGTAACAAACTTTTAGTACGTTTAAAATCAGGAAATCTGGAATGACGAAAGTAGATATATATATATCGGGGCCTTAACTGTAGCTTTAAGGTTAGGTCAAGTGAGAGGTGTTAGCCAACATATGTAAGGGTATGAATATTCCTTTGACAGAAACCATGGGTATGTTTAGGTGGGCGTTTGGCTTATAGTTTGGAGACCTAAAACTGGGACTGTTTTTGGTAAAATGTTAACGGGATGTGTTATGGAGTAAAACGAGTTAAGGGCTTTATAGAGGGGTGTAATGGGATGCTTAGAGCATTTAAATGAGGTATATATATGGTAATGGGTTAGATGTCCATCATAGCTTAATGAGCCATCTTAGTGATTGGTTCGTTTATTGATTTCGTGTTTTTGGTGTGTTAGCTTGTTGCTAGTGCAAGGACTCGTGAAGAAGCAATCAGGTGAGTTTCGTAGTCCCATGTTTACTATTGATTTTGACTTCCAGATGGGATGAAAGAGACACTGTGTTGAATTATTTTCTAAATAAATGCTGTGAATGTTTTTAAGGTTTGAGATGGACTTGTGTGTACATTTATGTGATTAACTGCTATGTGATTCTTGTTTGTGTGTGATCTGGATTGGAAAGGTACATAGGTGTATGGGTGCCTATGGGACCAATGGTTTGACAAGGTAGTAGCCTTGTGGTTTGACAAGGTAGTAGCCTTGTGGTTTGACAAGGTAGTAGCCTTGTGTTTTGACAAGGTAGTAGCCTTGTGGTTTGACAAGGTAGTGGCCTTGTGATAGGTACATAGTGTGATCATCTATGGTACCATGTTGTTTGGCAAGGTAGGAGCCTTGGTTTTGGTTTGAAATGTTTGGTCTTGATTGTTAGTTGTTAATACATAATTGTAGCGCATTGTCCATATGTTTATTGGTTATGGTATTCAAAGCTTATGACTTGTTTTGTGTTGGAGTCTAAACCTATGACTCTCACCAACTTTATGTTGACGTGTTTTAGTGTCTCTTTCAGGTGATAACGTGGTTAAGCGTGAGAACATATGTGGCTAGGATTGGAGTCAAGTAGGAATGCATTTAGAAGGAGATCCCCATTCCTTCTTAGTTTATTTTGGTGTTTGTTTCTTTGAGTGATGCTATGAACCTATATGTTGTATTGTTTGTATTATTTGTTTGTCTTGGGTAAGGGGTAGGACTGTTACCTACTTACCTAGACACCTGCATTGTTTGAGATATTGTCATGACATTGTGTCACCTTTTTATGGCATTTCTTATATCATTTAGTTATCTCTATAGACACGCTATTGTTGTGATGATATCCATACGTCGCGCCCCATATTCCGCCATGGTGGGGGTGTGACAACTACTGTTACATCAACCACCACTCCACCACTATCCACCCCGGTCATCAGTGAAGTCATAACACCAGCTATTACACCAGCACACTTGTTGAACAACCGGTATCATCTACCACCCCAACCACTGAGTCTACACCGTCATCAACAGCTGAACAACCTGTATCAACCACCGCCCCAATCACTGATTCTACACCATCACCTATCCTTGAATAACCAGTATCATCCACCACCACTTTAACAGTTATGGTTACACCTCCACCAGCAGTACAATAAGTATCATCCACCTCCAACCCATTCCTCACAGTCAATGATCCACTAATCCAGTCTCTTCAACAACAACTGGAGGCTCAAGCTAAACGTATAGCTACACTGACTGAAAGATTCACCACTCCTGACACACAACCTCTCAAGGAACCTGTGAGACCCCCAAAATCTGACATGGAACAACTAGGCAACGAGGGGGTAACACGTCATAGTACAAGAAACAATGAATTACAGTTCATACAAAGCTGGCGAAATAAAAACATGTACATTACATCATAAAAGGTCAGAGTTTTTAAACATAGGTCCCAAAGTTTTAAAAGCGGAAAATTATATTATTTCGTCTCGATTTATAACAATAAGTTGTCCAAAAGATTTAATAAACTTCTGATAGTTTATATAAAACAAATCTTTCAAAAGCATCACAGAAATCTCCAAGCTGCGATAATATCCTGCGGGCTCCCATCCAAGCAAAGCTAAGTAATAATACCTGAGATTAAACATGTAAAATCGTCAACACAAAGTTGAGTGAAATTCATAGGTTTAGCAATAAAGGTGTGGAACACAAGCATTCTTGTAAAACAAGTAAATAGAGAAAATGGTTATGATCATTAACCATAGTCTGAAACCAATATTATTGCTGTTTAGTTCATGAACCGAAGCTTAACTCAAAGTAAGTTCCTCTATGGAGTATTCAGCCTAAATACTCAAGTATAAACAAATGTAAGTGCGTCAAGGTAATCGGGACGGGGATTGTCAATCCCGATGGATCCACCCACAACATTCGCGCTTAGCGCAAAGCATACGGGACAATTAACGGTTCATGATCAAGAGAGGAAACTTAAGGCTATTAACTATAAGCAATAATATCAATGAAAACTGTTGGAAAGCATACAAGTCTGAATAGCATACAAGTTCTGAATAGCATACAGTTTTTAAATGGATGTGCTCCACCATGTAAAATCTCACCCCGCGTTTAGAAACAATGTACAAGTAGTAAAAGGGGCTATGAACTCACCTTTAGTAAGTAATCACAAGGTAAAAGGGGCTGAGCAAAAAGAAGTCTTCACGGACCTATGCAATGGTGACGCGTAATAAGAATGCGTTCAATGAAGCAATAACGTTTTAGAAGTGGTGGGACATAGTATGACTAGGTAACTTGCGTGCGATGGCGAGACCTAAGCTTAAGTTAAAATTTTGACCCAACACCTTAACCTACTGTAATAACCTAATATGAACATTGTATGATGGTCCAAGCATTTATGTGTGGGTTCCGAACACGTTTAAGACTCGGTTTGAAAAACCAAAACAAGGGACTGCATTCAGTTTTCTGAAAAAGGCTGTGAAGATTTGGTCATATCTAAAAATCTATAATAGTACAGGAGGTGAAATTTCTTGACATGTATAGGTATTTCTCTTACCTTTAAAAGTTGGGAAAGAAAAGCCCCAGAACTCTTTTCAATCAACGGGAAATGCACTTTTAGTGACAGACTATCAAAACAGAAAGTTGTAAACGTCTTTCGTACCTTACGGTAGATTAAGCATAAATCCCAATCGGTAAAAGATTTTGACACGAAACCAAAAAGAGAAGTTTTATTATATTTGTAGCTACTGTAAAAATTCATAAAATCATAAATTAATCCTTTTTACCCAAGTCAATTTACCCACGTTTTAAGCATAACATTCAGATTTGACCTAGTTTAGTAAAACGACCGTTTCGGGCTCATCCGCACACTTCCCGTTTCCATCCAACTCAACACATACTAATCACATCAGTGGGTATCCATTTTTCAAATAAAAACAAGGTCATATGTTTAAGAAAATTTTGCCATGACCTGTTTGTTTCTGTGGTGATTTCCATACTACAAAAACGACTCCATTTAGC
Organism: Glebionis coronaria; assembly: GCA_025667525.1. NCBI lineage: Eukaryota > Viridiplantae > Streptophyta > Magnoliopsida > Asterales > Asteraceae > Glebionis > Glebionis coronaria. The sequence goes on from CM046874.1 coordinate 200,984,501, forward strand.
TACCTAACCTCAATCAAGCAACACTTAGGCTATACCAAATCGCCACGCAAGTGTCCTAAGTCCTAATATACCCTAAGTATCTATAATCTCAGTGGGTTTCACCCAAGGAATTCAAAATCCATGAATAAAAAGAATCAAAGTACTAGTAACATCAAAACTAAAATGCTAGGAGTGACTATACCTTCATAACAAGTAGGAATTAATCCAAACACGCAAATTAAACATTCCTCCTCCTTGATCCTTAGAAATTTCGTGGCCCTTAGCCACGTGTTAAGTCAATCACGGTACTCTGCAACCGAGTAGAAACAAAGTAGTGAGACGATCACCGACGATATGGATGCCCGGGGAAAACACGAAAACCGCAACCTATCACAATAAGGCGCGTGTTAAGACTCAAACTCAATATCGATATATATACCAAATATAACATGACTCAAATGTTTTCAAAGTATACACGTTTCAAACCATTGACACGAATCAAATGAATTCATACTACCCATTTATTCCAACACTACACGTTAAAACACTTGAAAATGACCCGTCATTCGACGCAAAGTCAACGCAAGTCAAACTATCCTTTACCCTTATTTGGACCAGTAGCTAAGTCATTTATATAATGACTAAACACTTGAGTAAGTCACCATGTCCGATGGTGAACACTCAAACTCACGCAACACAAGCATTGAACTACGTGTCCAAAATAAAAATCAACAAGTACACCTCGAATGTACGCACCGATCTACCCTATCTAGACTTGTCCGTTTTACATGAAAATTGGTTTCAAGGTCACTTATAACCTGTATAAGACCTCACCAAAATTTTAGCTAAAGTTCACACTTTAAAATCCATCAGCTCGACGCTTTACTCGACTCCAATTTTAGGACAGATTTGTGCACTTGTTTTGTAACACCGTTTGGACCACTTTAAAAATACTATCTCGACAATCCGTCTTTTGAAACCACTACTAGACTCATCAAACTCAGTTTGTAAACTTTGAAAATCAGTAGTATCAACTATGTAACCAGGCCTAAAGTCCCCGAGAGTCGACCCAAAATCAGCCATAATTTCGGATTGTGCCGACTTGCGTCTCCCGGTACACGAAAACTAAAACTAGCATAACTTTTGACTCGTAATGAGTTAGAAGCTCTATCTTATACCGAAACGAGCGTCTCGGAAAACTCTACAATAATATCAAATAATATCAGCCTTTCACAGACCTTAAACCCACGAAACAATCTGTTTAAAGCTGCTGTCCCAAAATACCCTTTTAGAAAACATGTCAAATCAATTTTTCAACCAAAACCACTCATTCCCATACCTCTAGGATCACTATACTATCATACCCATCAACCAAACACTCCTAAAAACACTTGTATGAAAAATCTAACAAAAATCAAAGATTAAAAACAAGACTTTTTATGATAAAAACAACATAATCTTACCATAAACACCACATGTATGATGATTTAAACATCAATCCACCATGAAATCATAACTTTGTGCAAACTTGATGCATGTAATAAAAATTGGTATCAATGGAATCACCTTAAGATTTTAGGGATGGGACTTTAATTTGTTTTTATCTAATCATGATGGATGATGGTGTTTTAGAGTGGGAAGGTGGTGGCAAAACAAGGAGGTGGGAGAGAGTTGTATGTTCTTGTTTTATTAAATGGTGTATGTGTGTGTGAAGTGGAAAAAACGGCTATTTATATGGTGGTTAAGTGGAGGGGCTAATATTGCCAATTTTGAAACTTGTGGACTTAAAAACAATTAATAGTTTTAAAGGGTAAAAATGGTTATTGGTAAATATTAAAAATATTTACGAGGCTCGGGTTTCGTAAAAATATTTTTCAAAAGTTACAATGCATCATAAAAAAATGATTATATGATTTCTCGACACGACTTAATACGTAATTAAAACTAAATCGTCGAAAATATTAATTATCGAAATAATCGATAAATAAACGTAAACTTTTGGGCATCCGTCGGTATCGCGATCACTAGAAATTTTCGTTGTACATTGATTTTGAATAAACTCGTGGTAAAACGCACACGGGTGATTTTAAATCAAAAACTTTGATTTAAATAAATATGGAAAAATAAAATAAAAATTTTATAATTCCATACAAAGTATTGTCAATGAACAAAATAATACTTAAAAGTATAATTTAAAAATCTCAGGATTTACATATAAAGTATTCAAGAAAACGTAATACATTGGAAAATTCAAGAAACACGAATAAAAAGAATAAAATAATGTTGGGAAAGTACGGGTTCTCACAGTCTTCCCCCCTAAAGGAACTCTGGTCCCCAAAGTTCTCCTGAAAACTTAGAAGATGCAAACAAGAGGAGGTACAAAGTGTAGAACAAAATTCATTGCATCCCAGGTAAACTTCCGTACCATGACGAATCTTAACGGTTAGAATTCACTATGCTTCAGTTTCTTAACTCCTTATCGTATAACTTTTCAGTCTTGGATTAGGATAACGATCTTTCAATACGGAGATACATCGAGAGATAGAGTTGTTGGAAATACGTGCGATAAACTACAAAGAATGAACACAAGAATCGCTTAAACAGGCAAAGTGCGATAAAATGAACCAAGATTGTAAATCAACAAGGGGTCGCAAATCGTGCAACTGTAAAACGTGAAATTCTTAAAACGTAATAATCCAGTCACAAGCGAAATAGAAGGGAAAAGAAAATGAATAACATATGATCATTTAAAATACAAGTTGTCTCAATCAGTTGTCTAGCATTTTGGGATTACTTTAAAAACTCAGTTTAAATATTTTCTTAATTAAAATAAAATTTTACCAGATGTAGTGATTTAAAAATCAAACTCTATATAAAATGAATGGGTAAACAGTTGTCAAATCTTTTTCTTGATCAGGACTTCAAAGTAAAAGTAGAACAGTTCAAAATAGTTATCCTGATCGGCTTAAGAACTTTTGGATGACTGCATGAAATTATTGTTAAAACCTCAGGTTTATCGTTACCATTAGAAAACTCAGTTTTTTTTCCAAGTTATTTTGAATCATTGTTAGAAATTATAAATTAATTTAAATAATTTCATTAGGTTGACAATAAAGTATGATATAATCAAATACTTTAAAAGATACAGCTTGATATCCTTTGAAACATTAGGTAAATTTACCAAAGAGGATATATAGATCCGATACTTAACTTGAAACAGTTATTTTGGTAATTTAAACATATGATAAAATGTATAAAATGTTCTTAAAAATTAATAATAATTTTTTAGAAATTTAAGAAAGTGTTTAAGATATCAAACGATAAACACGTAACAGTTTCTGGTTTTCAAAAGGTGACAAGACAGCAACGAATGTGAATCATATAAAGGTCAACAATCTGTATGCGAGCAATATACAAAGGAATAAGACGGAAGTCGTATCAATTCTTAACAAACGTGGTAGAATAGTCACGTCAATAATAAAAATAATAAGAAACAAGGATTATAGCAAGATTAATTCACGAGTGCGGTTGGCGTCACCAATAACGGCTTATTAAGTTTTCGGTGGTCGAAATACGATCGAAAGGGAAAAGCCACACAACGAATTTTCGAATCAAAGAAAATTCTTAAGAAGTCAATTGAGAGAAGTTCCAGTAAGATGAACAACATTAGCAATGAAAGGCGAAATCAACACATGATTCACACGAATGAAATTTCAAGACGATAAAGTCTAACACACATCATGACAATTACACGAAATCATCGGTCACTTCCAGTCATGAATCACTAATTCGCGTCCAAAGACGTTTTGAAGGTCTACCAAAATAGATAAAGAAGGTTGATCGATGTAGAAGTATAACAACGTTGAAACTTTCAAGTCTGGTATCAATGGTAGGAAATTAGACAAGTGGTAACGAAAATCATGAAGATGATGAGGTAACAGGTAAACAAGGATCGTTGAGTAAGGAAATCGGTGCTTGAGGCATGTTCTTTGTTCAAGAAAAGATAAGGGTTCATATGTGTATATCGTGAATTGTTTCTACTCGCATAAGGTGTAAAAGTTTTTAAAACTTTTATTTTATCAAACTTTCTAAGGAACATAGTTAAAAAAAATTGATTATTAGTTAAATATTTAAGGTGACTACTATCTGGCCTTGCATGGCTCCTTCTAAATTAGGCATAGGTGATCAGGCCATGCATAATTTAGGACTAGCAATGCGATGCTCATCTTCGTCAAACCAGTATTACATATCATATGATTTAAAATATGTATATAACAGCATTTGTAAAGACAGAAATCAAAATAGTTTATGAAACTATTCGCCAATAAGTTACTAGCTAACTGTTTAGATCAACAATTTGTGTAGTTACAAGGGTTCTTTATAAGACCGTATTAGAACAATTTGTGAAAATTCATGGTAAAATTAATATAAATTAATTTTATAAAATAACATTCAAGTATTTTGTAAAGTCCAAGTGGAACTTTTGTAAAATGTTTCGCAAACAATACCAGTTTGAGCTTATATGGTAACTTATAAAATAACGAGTGGGTTACATGAGGGTAATAAAGGGTAGTTCAAGATAGTCAATGAAATTGTTACAAGGTGCTAAGGTTTCAAGAGGTTTAGCAGGAATCATCGTGAGACACGTTTCAAGATGATAACGAACGATAAAAATACGAACTTCAACCTCGGTCCAAATCAGTGGTACGATAAAAGCAAAGAAATACAATGTAAAATGACAAATAAGTCATATATAAAAGAAAGATAAAGGAATCCGTATGTGTGCACGTCGTGATTAATTTGACAATAATATACTTTTAAGAAAGTAGGGTATCAGTTAACAAATAATACAATCACTCCAAAAAGTTTCTATATTAGAAAGTTACCGAATTTTCAAAAGTTCAAGATCTATGTATATGTATGACCGAACTCAAAGTTACTATTTTATACTTGTTCAAACGCAATCATTGTTTTTAGTTTGCAAAATATCATTAGTTAAAGTTTTACGAGCTCAAACGAACTCAAAACGCTTCAATCTATATTTTTAAATTTTGTCAGTTTTGACCTTTGGGTTTGACTAGACCAATTAACTCACTAAACGATATTCTAAGACTCAAAGTATTATGCATTTCGATGTAAAACAATGTTTTGAACAACTTTCTTGTTTTACCCAAGACTTGAAACGGAATAAAAATAGACGAAAATGCCCTTGCATTAAATCTGTTAAGAAAATGATATTTTAGCATTATTCAGAAAATAACTTCTTAGATTTTACAATCTCAAATGAGCGTAACTTGCTCGATTTTAAAGTTTACTGGTCAAATTTTATGTCCTAAACGGACGTCTCAACATGTAGAAATATATATATTTTTATGTCTAAAGTTATAAAAATATTTTCTCGACACTGTTAAACTTCCTGTAAAGTTTCTGTACAAAGTATATTTTTCGACACAACTTGAAATTAAATCCAAATTTCATGATAACTCAAAATTAATGTACACATAGGACTTGTGGATTCCATAAAGACGAAAGAAGGTAAACTGTATAATTAGTCATGTAAAGAAAACATAGTATAGAAATGGTTCAAGAATGCCAACGATAATCGGAGACATAAAAAAAACGACGCATGTCATTCGTGTCTTCGGCTGCAAGATGTAATGCAGAAAGGTCTCTTGGTGGCATGATTTCCAAAATCACAAGATATATCGAGAAAGAAACGGAACAATAACAAGTGGCATTCCTGGAGCGAGGAGGTTCAATGAAAAGGGAGGATACAAGTAGGATCGTATTCCAAACAATCATCACATAATAAATGACGATTATGTGTTCAAGGTACAATGGATGTTCTAAGTTGAAATCGAAACGTAGAATGGTCAATGAAGTAATATGTAATCCATGTACAAGTGTCGCGTAAAACGGTGGCGTAAAGGTAAATCAAGATTATGAAAACCCACAATATTATTCAGCACTGATTCAACGAATTCTTCGAGATGTGAGACTCACACGATGTCCTTTAGTCTTTTTGGGAGACACATTGAGCTACACAATGGTCTATAGACTAGACATTCAATTACGAATGGTCGGAAAGAAAATCTGCGTATCTAAATAGATATTTTAAAGAAATTAAACAATGTGTGCAACACGTACGGTAGTAGAATGGAAATCAGAAGTTTCATCGGAAACAACACTTATTTGATCCCGAACAATGGTATCACGAGAGTATGCACAACATGTAGCAGCGAGTCGAGAAAAACATATGATTCAAAACGAACGAGTATATGAAGTCAGTCGTATCACGCATAAATGAAATAGCAATAGTACTCAGAAAAATGAGTATGAAAAGTCGGCAGCATACGCGCTCTGAATACAAGTATGTAACGTCATAACGATATAATATCATTGCAATAAGATCAATTCACAAGAACAAGAATTCAAGAAATACAGTATAGGCAGATGTAATCACAGTAACATTCAATGATAATTCATGAAGCACATAGGCTTTGAAAAAGACATAGTAATTATCGTCATTAAGGTAATGTAATATTTCAACATGTAATCAGGAGAAGAAATACTACAACGATAATTAAAAGTAAATAATAAGGATTAGAGAGTTACCCGCGCAGATATCGAACAACAATGGCAGATTCTGTGTTTGACACTTAAAATATGAAATATTTGAACTTTCGGTTATAGACTAAGTTTTGAAAAACGACTCAGTTCCCTATAACCATCGCTCTGATACCACTCTGTGAGACCCCCAAAATCTGACATGGAACAACTAGGCAACGAGGGGGTAACACGTCATAGTACAAGAAACAATGAATTACAGTTCATACAAAGCTGACGAAATAAAAACATGTACATTACATCATAAAAGGTCAGAGTTTTTAAACATAGGTCCCAGAGTTTTAAAAGCGGAAAATTATATTATTTCGTCTCGATTTATAACAATAAGTTGTCCAAAAGATTTAATAAACTTCTGATAGTTTATATAAAACAAATCTTTCAAAAGCATCACAGAAATCTCCAAGCTGCGATAATATCCTGCGGGCTCCCATCCAAGCAAAGCTAAGTAATAATACCTGAGATTAAACATGTAAAATCGTCAACACAAAGTTGAGTGAAATTCATAGGTTTAGCAATAAAGGTGTGGAACACAAGCATTCTTGTAAAACAAGTAAATAGAGAAAATGGTTATGATCATTAACCATAGTCTGAAACCAATATTATTGCTGTTTAGTTCATGAACCGAAGCTTAACTCAAAGTAAGTTCCTCTATGGAGTATTCAGCCTAAATACTCAAGTATAAACAAATGTAAGTGCGTCAAGGTAATCGGGACGGGGATTGTCAATCCCGATGGATCCACCCACAACATTCGCGCTTAGCGCAAAGCATACGGGACAATTAACGGTTCATGATCAAGAGAGGAAACTTAAGGCTATTAACTATAAGCAATAATATCAATGAAAACTGTTAGAAAGCATACAAGTCTGAATAGCATACAAGTTCTGAATAGCATACAGTTTTTAAATGGATGTGCTCCACCATGTAAAATCTCACCCCGCGTTTAGAAACAATGTACAAGTAGTAAAAGGGGCTATGAACTCACCTTTAGTAAGTAATCACAAGGTAAAAGGGGCTGAGCAAAAAGAAGTCTTCACGGACCTATGCAATGGTGACGCGTAATAAGAATGCGTTCAATGAAGCAATAACGTTTTAGAAGTGGTGGGACATAGTATGACTAGGTAACTTGCGTGCGATGGCGAGACCTAAGCTTAAGTTAAAATTTTGACCCAACACCTTAACCTACTGTAATAACCTAATATGAACATTGTATGATGGTCCAAGCATTTATGTGTGGGTTCCGAACACGTTTAAGACTCGGTTTGAAAAACCAAAACAAGGGACTGCATTCAGTTTTCTGAAAAAGGCTGTAAAGATTCGGTCATATCTAAAAATCTATAATAGTACAGGAGGTGAAATTTATTGACATGTATAGGTATTTCTCTTACCTTTAAAAGTTGGGAAAGAACAGCCCCAGAACTATTTTCAATCAACGGGAAATGCACTTTTAGTGACAGACTATCAAAACAGAAAGTTGTAAACGTCTTTCGTACCTTACGGTAGATTAAGCATAAATCCCAATCGGTAAAAGATTTTGACACGAAACCAAAAAGAGAAGTTTTATTATATTTACTGTAAAAAGTCATAAAATCATAAATTAATCCTTTTACTCAAGTCAATTTACCCACGTTTTAAGCATAACATTCAGATTTGACCTAGTTTAGTAAAACGACCGTTTCGGGCTCATCCGGACACTTCCCGTTTCCATCCAACTCAACACATACTAATCACATCAGTGGGTGTCCATTTTTCAAATAAAAACAAGGTCATATGTTTAAGAAAATTTTGCCATGACCTGTTTGTTTCTGTGGTGATTTCCATACTACAAAAACGACTCCATTTAGCTACCTAACCTCAATCAAGCAACACTTAGGCTATACCAAATCGCCACGCAAGTGTCCTAAGTCCTAATATACCCTAAGTATCTATAATCTCAGTGGGTTTCACCCAAGAAATTCAAAATCCATGAATAAAAAGAATCAAAGTACTAGTAACATCAAAACTAAAATGCTAGGAGTGACTATACCTTCATAACAAGTAGGAATTAATCCAAACACGCAAATTAAACATTCCTCTTCCTTGATCCTTAGAAATTTCGTGGCCCTTAGCCACGTGTTAAGTCAATCACGGTACTCCGCAACCGAGTAGAAACAAAGTAGTGAGACGATCACCGACGATATGGATGCCCGGGGAAAACACGAAAACCGCAACCTATCACAATAAGGCGCGTGTTAAGACTCGAACTCAATATCGATATATATACCAAATATAACATGACTCAAATGTTTTCAAAGTATACACGTTTCAAACCATTGACACGAATCAAATGAATTCATACTACCCATTTATTCCAACACTACACGTTAAAACACTTGAAAATGACCCGTCATACGACGCAAAGTCAACGCAAGTCAAACTATCCTTTACCCTTATTTGGACCAGTAGCTAAGTCATTTGTATAATGACTAAACACTTGAGTAAGTCACCATGTCCGATGGTGAACACTCAAACTCACGCAACACAAGCATTGAACTACGTGTCCAAAATAAAAATCAGCAAGTACACCCCGAATGTACGCACCGATCTACCCTATTTAGACTTGTCCGTTTTACATGAAAATTGGTTTCAAGGTCAGTTATAACCTGTATAAGACCTCACCAAAATTTGAGCTAAAGTTCACACTTTAAAATCCATCAGCTCGACGCTTTACTCGACTCCAATTTTAGGACAGATTTGTGCACTTGTTTTGTAACACCGTTTGGACCACTTTAAAAATACTATCTCGACAATCCGTCTTTTGAAACCACTACTAGACTCATCAAACTCAGTTTGTAAACTTTGAAAATCAGTAGTATCAACTATGTAACCAGGCCTAAAGTCCCCGAGAGTCGACCCAAAATCAGCCATAATTTCGGATTGTGCCGACTTGCGTCTCCCGGTACACGAAAACTAAAACTAGCATAACTTTTGACTCGTAATGAGTTAGAAGCTCTATCTTATACCGAAACGAGCGTCTCGGAAAACTCTACAATAATACCAAATAATATCAGCCTTTCACAGACCTTAAACCCACGAAACAATCTGTTTAAAGCTGCTGTCCCAAAATACCCTTTTAGAAAACATGTCAAATCAATTTTTCAACCAAAACCACTCATTCCCATACCTCTAGGATCACTATACTATCATACCCATCAACCAAACACTCCTAAAAACACTTGTATGAAAAATCTAACAAAAATCAAAGATTAAAAACAAGACTTTTTATGATAAAAACAACATAATCTTACCATAAACACCACATGTATGATGATTTAAACATCAATCCACCATAAAATCATAACTTTGTGCAAACTTGATGCATGTAATAAAAATTGGTATCAATGGAATCACCTTAAGATTTTAGGGATGGGACTTTAATTTGTTTTTATCTAATCATGATGGATGATGGTGTTTTAGGGTGAGAAGGTGGTGGCAAAACAAGGAGGTGGGAGAGAGTTGTATGTTCTTGTTTTATTAAATGGTGTATGTGTGTGTGAAGTGGAAAAAAAGGCTATTTATATGGTGGTTAAGTGGAGGGGCTAATATTGCCAATTTTGAAACTTGTAGACTTAAAAACATCTATTAGTTTTAAAGGGTAAAAATGGTTATTGGTAAATATTAAAAATATTTACGAGGCTCGGGTTCCGTAAAAATATTTTTCAAAAGTTACAATGCATCATAAAAAATGATTATATGATTTCTCGACACGACTTAATACGTAATTAAAACTAAATCGTCGAAAATATTAATTATCGAAATAATCGATAAATAAACGTAAACTTTTGGGCATCCGTCGGTATCACGATCACTAGGAATTTTCGTTGTACATTGATTTTGAATAAACCCGTGGTAAAACGCACACGGGTGATTTTAAATCAAAAACTTTGATTTAAATAAATATGGAAAAATAAAATAAAAATTTTATAATTCCATACAAAGTATTGTCAATGAACAAAATAATACTTAAAAGTATAATTTAAAAATCTCAGGATTTACATATAAAGTATTCAAGAAAACGTAATACATTGGAAAATTCAAGAAACACGAATAAAAAGAATAAAATAATGTTGGGAAAGTACGGGTTCTCATAGAACCGCAACCTGATGAGCCTACACTTAAGAAAATATCCGACAGAGTGTCTAAACTTAAAGCACAACACAAATCATTTCTTAGAGAGAAGAAAACTCGTGACAAAGAGAATGTTGCCTTTCTTGGGTCAATTGATGAGAAGATGACCAAGATCATTCGACGAGAAGTCAAGTCATATGTTGATCAGCAGCTACCAACCTTTGTTGGTAATGGTTTATCTACCCTTCAACTAATGACATTGTTATAGACACGTCTGCTAAATATGGGGGCTCATAAATCGAAAAATAAACGAAAATTTTTGCAATATCTCAACAAAGCAATTATTGAAGATACGCCTGTAGATACTACCGACTATGAGTCTGACAATGAAGACGAGCTAGAGGAGGAAGATGATGAGGATAACGGTGATGAGGATGATGGTGAAAATGATCAAAATGAGGAAGAGGATAAGGAAGGAGATGAGGAGGAAGAACAGGATGAGGAAGATAAGGATAAGGATAAAGATGAAGATGAGGACGAGGATACAGATGAGGATGAGGATGAAGATGATGACAATGACGACGGTAATGGAACCAACAAGGGTGATAACAACGACAAAACGGGTACTAATGCTGAAGAGTCTAATAAGGATGAAAGTGATAAGGCTACTGAGAAAGGTATTGAGGAAGCTGTAGAAAGCATTGCTGAAACCGCAGAAAAGACAATGGAGTCTACTGTAGCAGAAACTCAGCATATTGACACAGGTATATCTACTGAACCAGTTTTTACTACTGATTCTCATAATGAATCTATAGAATATATGCAAGAAGACGAAATTCCTGTGTCTACACAACAAGAAGAACTCACAGGGATAATGCTAGAAGACGAAATTCCAGTCTCTAGGCCAAATGATGATATACCGGTGACACAAGAACAACCTTTAACACCATCTGAAGATCAACACAACTCTGATATGGAAGTTGAAGACTTAAATGTGCCAGAACTAACGTTTGCTGAATCTCTTATCATCGATGACACGGTACAGGAGCAACTCTGGCTAACAAATGCAGCACCACAACATCCTTTCGACACAACAACTGAAATGGAGCTGACTCAATTCCTAAACAATCCTATCGATTTCTCGGCCTTTCTAAGGTATTCTCATGGGAAACCAACAATGACCCCGGATCTTATCAAAATGGCAGTCGCAAATGTGGACTTATTTGATACTTTGAAGATCAGCCATAATGAAGCAGAATATCACTTAAATGAGCTTACCAAGGCAATGAGAGCGACGACTGCGGGAATTCAGACTCCTGTGTTACGACCTCTTACACCCACGGTCATTGCCGGTTCTACAACGATCCCAATAGAGCACTTTGTTTCTCACAATCTCGAATACCTTGAAAAAGGCGCAAAGAAATATGCCACGTCACTTACTATGCTCAAGGCTGTTAATATGGAGAACGTTCCATGGATCGAAGATAAAGTACCTGATGCACTATGGAGAAAGAAACTGCTCAAGTTTTATTATACTTTTGCTTCACTTGGCATCTCTCACTGGACTACAAAGAAAAGGTTAGCGTACAATCATTTCCATCGTCTAAAGAGAGGTTCTTCTATTGTTTCAGCTCACAGAATCAAAAGCATCCAAGGAGCAACCACTCAGACTGTCTTCGGATATGATTACTTGAATGTAATCGTGTTCAATCGAACTGATGAGAAAGAATACCGAATTGACGAAAGTGATCTCCAGTACCTTCAACTTGAAGACATCGAAGATCTTCTGTTGTTATTGGCTCAGGAAAAAGTCGACCATCTACAACCTGAGATTGTCATTTCTTTGAGCTCCAATCTTCGTCAATATGCAAGAAAAATTATCATCCAAAACCGGGTGGAAGATTTTCAACTTGGAGTAGAGAGCTATCAGAAGCAGCTAAACTTGCAACGTCCCCATACAACTCCGCTCAGTAATTTTCACAAGAACAAGAAGCCGTACATGGGGACCACAACACCGGAAGCAGGGATATTTTATCCAAATGAGACTGGAGTCATGCAGTTTATGCGATTCTCCGAACTGCAAAAATTCAGCGATGGTACGCTCAAGCATGTTCGAGATGATCTGACGGTTCTCAATGCCGACCTACCGATTCCAGCAGTCAAGTACACTTGGACAAGCCAGTGCAAAAAGGGAGCAAAGTACGCGATCAAGAAGATCGAGGAACTTCTAAGGAAGCGCCGGTTGCTACGAAGTGTGGAACGATTCGTTGGTGGAAGGCCATATGAAGCTCACCATAGGTTCACGGAACGAGCCATTTAATTATGGTTCGTCTTATAATAGGTCAACTCCATATGTCTATTTATTGTGAATATGTTAATTTTTTGTATAATCACCTTTTGTGGCATGTTGTAGTGTAAAAGTATGATATTTTTCAAGAATTTCTCTCGAGATTCTAAATCTTTCAAACATATCGTACTCAAGCACTACAACTAACCCTCATTAATTTGAGGGGGAGAATTCATATGTTCTTTGGCCAACATCTAATTTCATTTTATTACCCAAAGACCGGTTAATCCATTAATATCCAACAAATTGATGGTTAACATTTTGGAAAAGGGAGAAAATGGGATTAAGGAGACTTAATGATATTTGGCTAAACAACGAAAAAGGCTTAAAAGATAAACCAACTTAATATGTGTAATGCACATGTTAAGGGGGAGCGTTTTTGATGATCAAAACACTTAAGGCACAAAAACTTTGATTATAATATCACAAGTGCTTTAAGTGATTTTTCAAGGATTTTTCATGGTGACAATACTTACCCAAAACACACTTAATTCACGACGGATGTGGTGACAAAAAGGTGGTAGGTATAGGTATTAGTCCAATGATTCATCAGAACCGATGGAATCTTCCCAAGGACAATTCCCTAGATAGAATTAGAAGACCTAGGAAAGATGGAGAAAGATTGTGAACGTAGCTGAATGCCGACCAAGTACTTAAGCTAGCACTGGAACAATCACAACAAGGTGCTAGTGATGACGTATTGGTAAGCATTGAAGGGGTTGAAGAATGAAAAAGAATTGTAAAGATAAAGGGTGTAAAGAAAGAAGCCCTCCTTACAACTTTAGGTAGAAACCGGGTCAATACATATGCTATTGAGATCATTTTTTCAATGATTCTCGATATTGAAGATAGACATCATGGACCCAGTGATGCAATGCACAACCCTCCCCAGCTTACTCAAATATCTCTCAAAAGATATTTGTTTTAATCACACGGAGTTAAACACGTTATCTATTGGTTTATTCACTCCGAATAGACTGATATTGAATCGGTGGCAATCCTCTCCAGCTATCGATCACTAAATTAAAACGCACTATCGAGTATAGAGCCATGAGATCATAAAAAGTCTCATTAGGACACTTTCTATTTATTCCTTGCTTCTTCACACACTGTGAAAAGTAAGAGATTTTTATGAGTCCTACGCAGTATTCCTGTAATATTGTCAGAACATCTGAGTGATATGCAAGTATCACAATGAAGATGGAAATCCTGCTTGAGCCAACATCAAACAAGCTCATGGTAGGTGACACGTGCGGTTCTTTAAGAACCAATCTTGTGAAAACTGGAAAGAAACAGTAGTCTAATTCTTAATTGAACTTAAACTCGTTCCAGGCCTCTACGCATTGTCGTATGATCTTGCCAGAACACTCAGAGTGACACTCTTTAGTGTTCACAGTGGCGAGTGGAAATCCTTCTAGTGTTAACATCAAACAGCACTTGGTAGGTGACAAGCAAGATTCTATTTGAATCAAGCTCGTGACAACTGGAAAGCAACGATGGTGAAAATCTTAATTGAAATTCACTTGTTCCAGGTTTCATGAATTGACGGCTTCAATCATAAGGATTTTTAATCCAAATGATTCACTCTTTATGTTCGCAGTCAGCTTTGGAAGGTCGAATAAAGAGAAAGGGTTTACCCGTGAAATCCTGTCAGGAAGTTACTTAATTGAAACTATCTGTCACGGGTACGATATCTAATATCGTCCAACGGTCTTCACCGACCGGAGGTAAAATGCTACCGAATCAGAATAAAATGTCAAAGCCATTTTATTCGTGTCTTATTATGTTGCTGCATTCGAAGACGGTGGCGTTTTGGTGTACCTGTTGAAGACGTCCTCACATACTTATTCCTTTTGCATCAAATACTGCTGCAAATTCAAGAAAGTATGACCTTAAAGTCTTCCGCTGTATCGACTCTGAAACTTTCAAGAATTCAACAAAGGATAAGTGTGTGGGACATGAAGTCACGAAGAGGCGAACATCACAAGAAGATAAAGACTGCACGTGAAAGGCCAAAAGAATGTGTTCCAAGCAAAAGGCTGATATTATTCAACACATATTCACAAAAAGAAGAAAAATTAAAGAAAGAAAAAGAAAGTGGACTACAAGCTCAAGAACAAGATCTAACATGCTAGATTAGGACTTTGTAAATTTGGAGTGACCTCCCTTTGGGGGAGATTGTTGGAAATACGTTTTTACGTATAAAGAAAGTCGTGGTCACTCCAACAATATAGTTATAGGCTCGTAGTAATGTTTAAGTTATATTTATGTTAAGCCCGACCCATGAGCATGTTCATGGGCCGGAGGCCCAAGTCCATTAAGGACTTGGGTATATAAACCTCTTTCCACCATGGAAAGAGGTGTTGATTGTTTCATTTCTCATTTCAATATACATAGTTTCTTTCATTTCTCTCTCTAGAAATACATTAACCCTCTTGAAACATAAAGATTATCATTGTTCTACATAATAATTATCATGTACTATCACGTACTTAATACTTGTCGTATAATAATACGTACATAACTTCTGTAATTAATAATCGTGATACATGTTCATGCTATAAAAGGAAAGTTTTTATATGTATGTATGTTTACTAAGAGTAGTGTTCATGGTAAAAGCATGCGGGTTTTACAGACATTTTCTAGAGAAGTAAAAAGGCAGAAAATGTCAAGTCTGGTTACACATAAAAATCGAGCAGAATGATGGAAAAAGTGACACCCGTTCCTTCTTAGGTGCCATCAAACAGGGTGGACTTACACAAAGCTAAGAAAGCTATCCTTTGAACATTTAGAGTATCTTGCCTTTCCTATTTGGGAACGTGTTTGTGAGGAAAACACATTCAGGATGCTTTCTACTGAGAGACAGGAAGGGATTGAAGAGGATTTGAAGATAAAGAAAGCATCTATCACTCCTAGACCAGTGAAGAAGGGAGCAGAATTTTTGTTTCCAGCCTTTAGTCCCTATAATGCAAGACTTAATGATGTATTTTTGAAGAAGAACATGGAGCTTTCACCCTTGGAAGCTTCTGACATTGCGGTTGTCGTACCTCATGATTTTAGAAACCTAATTGTGAAGTATGTAGAAGATTCTGCAGGTTTTTGGAAGGTCACCATGTATGGTGATAAGGTACATGTCTTCACTTCTCTTGTTTCTTTGTTTGCAAGTATGGACAGAGAAGATTTAGAGACTTCATGGGGGTTGATGAAGGAGAAATATGATACTGAGGCTCCTTCTTCATTTGGTGGTAATAAAATATGGACAACATTCAAGATAATGTTTGTCCATGATGAAGTTGGTCCAATTGGTTGGATCTTGATGATTTAAGTGGCTTAGAGTGGCGTTTGTATTCAGCCGTTGGTGTATACTATCTCTGCACTTCAAAGTTTGTTGAGTCTTTGTTGATAGACAGGGTTTATCCACTATCACAAGACTTATTGAAGAAGATGGTTTGTACCAAGCTCAAGGTTGACTACACAAGTGACGTTGGCATTGACTTTTTGAAGTTTATTCATTCCCAGATCAAATAAGAATAGGTTTATTTGTAAGAATCGTCTCTACATTTTGTTTTTATTCAGAAACTTGATGATCAGGATAAATATCAAGTTTAGGGGAGGATTGTTGGGAATAAAAATAGCCAAGTCATCTAGCTGCTGACACATTGCATCAAGCCGCTGACATAGTGTTATCAAGCCGCTGACAGAGTAGGCACAAACAAGAAGAATCAAGCCGCTGTGAAGACTTATTAGCTATTAAAGTCAACATGTATTATTTAGTTAGGAAGATATGCATGAATATTGTATTTTGTTATGTTTATCTTAATATATATTCCTAGAACATTTGATACGATAGCTTTGTGTACAAGCCTCCTTATGTGTATAAAAGGAGGCCTTAGGTGTTATTTTTAATATACTTTCAATCACATTGTTCATCGTTGTTATTTAATCGAAGTTGAAAGTTCGGTATACGTGCTTTGTTACTTGTTCTTAGTTCTAAGTATTAATTCCGCATATTAGATTGTTGAATACACAAAGGTTTCTCTATGTATTATACTTGAATTAATATCGATAATACAAAATCTTAGTCGATCTAAGTTTGGGATCAACAGAGGTAAACCAAAGGTAATAAAGCCTTTCCGGTAGGAGGCATATAAAAGTCTTGGTAGTAAGTCTCATATTCAAAACCGTTATAAAACCGTGTTTATAGATCTTATTTGTTGACTTCATTTTTTGACATCGTTGTCTATTAGGAGAGGTTATTAATTCGGTGATTTTGGTTACACCGTTTTGTCTCTACTTGTGGACCTTAATCTCTATTCACGCATACGTAAAAAATGTATCCTCGTGATCATTCAAGACAAAAATAAAATATAAGAGATACCAATTAGGAATAAGGGAGTCTAAGTACGTAATTAGAGCATATGAGTAGTGTTAGCATTACTAACTTATAATGACAATGATCTCGTTACACGCTTAGCATGAAATTAGGTGAAAATCAAGGATGGCGAACTTATCTCTATGACGCATTCACGTGCTCTTATTCTTTGACCCTAAAAGTCACGATCTCGTGATGAAAATCATACATTATGTCTATAACACACGTAGTAATAGTTTAGTAAGTTTAAATTTCAATAAAATTCGTATACAAATGAATTTTGGAAGTGCTACGATACTTTATTCAAGCACTGCGTGAGGGCACGACAATGGTTTAGTATGGGGGAGTTATGAGACCGCTATTATACATAGTCTCATCGTCCAAAATGGGCTTAAAATGCTTAATTATATCATAAAATACCATGAAATATGCTTGTATTCGTTTGTTGTTTACTTTAGGTACGGTTATCGTGAAAAGGACAAAAGACCACAAGAAATAAGTAAAAACAAACATGGGAAACGAAGGCGCACAAAGAACCGGACCCGATTGTTGATTTTCCAAGAAAGTCCCTCAAGTTTGAAGATTGTGCAAGTTTGGTCCCTCGTCTTTGAAGACTTGTCACAAATGACCATCCAAGAATCATTTTGTATAAGAGAGGTCCCTCATGTTTGAATATATTGCATAATCAGCCATTGAAGAAATAAAGATGTTCAATTTAAGTCCTTATCAAAGTTTGATCAACATTTGTGCCATAATTGACAAGTTCCCAAAGTCACTATAAAGGGATTGGTTAATTTAAACAGCCAAAACTTCATTTGGAAACTTTTTGGAAGTCTAGGGGCCATTTCTATCAACTCTTAAACCCATATAACCACCAACCCGGCCAGCCTATTAAATACAAACCCAAATTACCATACCCTGGCCTACCACCCGACCCTATATTTAAACAATGATTAATTAAATATTAAGGCGCCTAACATGTGACTAATCCCCAAATTAAGATCAAACGAGCCACTGTACCCTTAACAAGAACCCTAATCTCAGATTTCTCAAAACCTAAAATTAATCCAACCCTAACTTCAGATCTTTGATTAAACATGCTCTAATCCAAACCCCACCATCAAAACCCATCCACGTCACCCCATGTGACGTATGGGGACCTCCCTTGCACCCCTTTGAGCAAGAAAACAAATTGCACTAGTGAAATCAATGGCTCCTTGAAATTTCTTGTTGGTTATTTATCTTTGGATGATCAAGATGTGTTTTTAACAGTTGGCACATCACAACACAACAAGAATCCTTCACAAGGGAAATTTTTGACCAAGCTCATATCAAACAAGATAATACACAAAGCATATTCCAGGGCATCCAAAGGCGTTTTTGGAACAACACACAGCTAGGGTTTCAGCATTTGATTAGCTCTAGAATTTTCTGCTTTGTAGTATAATGCAAGTCGACTTATGACTTTGTATGTTGTTCCAGATTTTGATTTGAAAAATGTAACACCCCCAAAATGGATCAACGAAAGCAGTAAAGCTTAGGGGCTGTTACTCATAATACCAAAGTGCAAGGTAAAAGGGAACGAATCTAAATGATACGTTTGAAGAAAATACATCGTTGTAAAGATTTAAAAATAATTAAAGTCTTACAAGCATCCCAAGTCATAAAAGTAATGCAGCGGAAAGTAAAATAGTTTAAGTGACAACGAGATATAAAGTTTTAATGCATAAAACATCCACAAGATAGCCATGTATGAATGCTGACTCCTATCATCATGAAGCAGGCAAACCGGATCACACACCTAAGATAAATGCTTAAATATGTCAACATAAAGTTGGTGAGTGCATAGGTTTAAACTTAAAAGCATAGCAAGCATTGGACCACAAAAACATAGTTATTATATATGCTTGACCATTATGGGAGGTATAATGTCAAGCATATTGGGTACCACATAGTGTTTATGATAGCACTAAGCTCATGAAAACCAAACCATGACAAGTACGTCGAATCATCGCACCCATAATCACACAAGTTGCCCCAGTAGGTGTTTAACCCAAGACCACCTAGAACATAACAAATGGTATACGTCCGTTTGGCAGTGGCGATTTATAAATCCCCGGACGGAGATTATCAAAACCTCAATAGATCTATCCATAACATAAGTTTCACTTTATCGGCCATCCGGTAGTGATTAACGGTTCATGAAGGGGACTAAAGCACATGGGTTAAAACTACTTAGGCATATCCATAAACCAACATCAATAACATTCATACGAGAGCACACTTTGCGTCCAAGCAATCAAAGAAGCATTATCTCATCCCAAGTCAATTAACAATTAAAACAATTTAATAACGGACTATGACTCACCTTAGCAACGCAAGCTATCACGACAAGAAAATAATAATCACATCATCAGATCACGCACGATGTGTAAAACCCGCATAAAATACCTTAGAACATTAATGACATGAAAACACATATAAATAAAAACTTTATACTTAATTAATACGAGGCAAGCAGACCCGCGTGATGCACGTGGGCTAGGGCCATGGTTGACGCTTGATGGTTCCTCGATCGAGTTTTTGTAAGTTTGTTCACAATGGCTCGTAGCATGGTGCACGCGGGTGACATGGTTCTTTTGTTGAATGTTCCACTCATTGAGTTTTTGCAATTAAGTTTAATTGCATGTCTTTTTAAGAGATACTGAACCAAAATGCATAACTAAAAAGAAGAACTTAATCATAGGATTGATAGTGGTGATCACAATTAATTGTTTATATGTCTTTCATAAAAATCCAAGTTTCACAACTAATGGTAAATATTTGAGGTTGATTATGAATATATAGTCGTAAATGACTATAGTGATATATTCTCCCAGTTCATATGTTTGGCCTAATTACACAACCTAAAATAACATCCCAAATTATACATCCTATACATTTACCAGTATATTGTTAAAAAATGGATACCATACTTTTGCGCTCTTCCCCGTATCACACACCTTCTCTTCTTCACGCGCCTTCTCTCTCAAAGTTAACTATTAAAAAACCAGATCATGTCTTGCCTACGAACGTTAATTCCCTCACTCGCTTGCTACGTGCCTTCATTCCTTTTACCCTCTCGACACCTGTTATCCACCCGTCACCTATTCTATAAAATCCCATTTCTATCTACTTTTGATTTAACCTTTTTTTCCTGCTGCTACATCTGATCGGTTGCTTCGTTTGGTTGGGTAATTGAAATTGTCCCTGTCGTTTGATGATTTATGTCGAATAGCTTCTGTTGTACTTAGGTATAGTTACCGATTACACAAACGTAGGTTGGGGTGTTGCTCCTGTTACTGTTACTCACTTAGATTAGGTTAATTCCTTACCAGCTATTGTAAATATTTTTGGGATTTCATTTAGGTTTGCGGCTTTGCCTTTTAAGATAGGATTTACCTTCATGTTTTTTGATTATGGGTGATAATCCATTCCTACTCACTTAGATTAGGTTGGCACTAGGTTGGTCCTTTAATTTCGTTTCACTGATAATAATAGGGGTTCGCTTCACTCTTTACCAGCCATTGTAAGTAGTTTCGACCTTCCATCTAGCTTTGCAGCCATGCCTTTTAGGATAGGATTTACCTTTAGGTTTTTGGTTGTCGCTGACAATCCATTCCGTTCCTCTGTTTTTTTCGTTGTGGTTATGAGGAATAACGACCCTGTTGGTTATAACACTTCGAAAATCGGTCCGCCCCAACAATGTTTGTTTTGTACGACTTTTACCTCATCCTTAGTCTGTCCGAGGTGTACCACCCAAGACTCGGAGGCATTAAGACTTTTGTCCCTGTTGAATGGGGATGCTGGTCGTCCTGCTGCTTCAGAGTTTGGTTCCCAGCTTCACGCTCAGCCCAGTGTATCAGGTACGCCTTATTTTCTCTTTACTCATTCTTCGTGGTGCGTTCTGTACGCTGTTTTTTTTACGGGTTCTTTTCCCCCTGCAGGAACACCGGTTTCAGCAGCCGCATCCTCGCACTTCGATACTCCGTCTGTCAGCTTGCTTACCGCTTCGCAGTGTTCGTTCCCACGAAATGGTATCGTTGAATCACTTACATTTTTATACACCAGCGTACGTTTCCTTATTTAGTTTCACAATACCACTTGTGCAGACCCTGTTACTACTTTTTTTTTATTATTTACTCTCGCACTAACGTATTCTCTTTTTTTTTCCGCTACAGTTACGACGCCACTAGAACCAGCCTCCTCCACCTTCCTGTTCCAGCAGGTTGGTTTACCCTGCCCTTCACAGTATTCGGGAACGAATCGCGTTGCCCCTAAAGGGAAACGGCCTTTTTCTGAATGTGTACTGCCGACCCATTCGTCTCAAGGTTGTTGTTTATATCCGTTGCCTTCCGTTCTTCATTCTTGATTGTTTTTTCATGTGTATGATAACCAGTTTTTACAACACATTTGTGCTACATTTTTCAACTGCCCATCCGCTTTATATGCATACAAATTCCAGGCGGCGGCCCAACCCATCAACAGCAAGTGTGGTTGGCGAACCAACTGGTAACTATTATGTGTCACACCTTCTTCGCGTAGGTTGTCCACCTGAAACAGGTGTTTCTTTTTTCTCTTCATCAACAAACTTATAAACAACACAACAGCACTTCAACAACTCTAACATATATACATGACTTGCTCTTTCAAAACTGTGTTCTTTTCTAAGAAAACGCAGATGCTCACTTTTTCTAGAAACAATTTGTTAAACACTATAGAAATGCCATAATTAGATAAGCTAACTCAAAACACAATTCCGAACACCATCTAAGTAGACTCATTAAACCCGAAAAGCTTCGATCAGAAACTTACATATATCATAATAAAGTTACTATACACAATCGCTAAATATCCACTAATATACAAATTCGAGCCAAGTCGAGTCGAACAGATTCTCCAAAAATCTTTTATTACACGCAGAACATTAAAAACACTAACCGTACCGGTGAAAGAAGGTAGGAGAAGAGAAAGGTTTGGTTAAAAACGATGGTACAACATTTTTATTATTGTGATTTGTTGTTGGTTAGTAGTGGAGAATCTTGGGTTTTGGAGTGTATTGTCCTACTAAAGTCTTATAAATGCATGAAACACATACACTCACATATAATAATAGTGTCCCACGGATACAAAAATTGATGTTCAATGTGATTAAAGTCTTTGAGTGCTGCATTTTGATTTTTGACGTTTGACTGACGTTCACTAACTCCCTTGCTTCACTTTACAGCTGCTAGGTTTGTTGACGATCCGATAAGTGACGGAAACGACTGCCGGCAGCAATTTACCTTCCCCAACTCTTGGCAGCAATCTACTGAGGGGCCATCGACCTACAGGGACGACTGGCAAATGTCATATGTCTTGCCAAATTCTTGGCAACATGTGGCAGACCACTTCGGACCAGTACAGCCCGTCACATCAGCTTCTTCTAAAGGGAAAGCCCCTCTTTCTGATGTCGCGGTCACAACCCAGCTGTCTCACGGTTATTACCTTCACCTGTCACAAACCCCCTTATCTTACTTCTTATTTTAATACGTTTGTATCTAACGATTTATCAGGTTTTGGGTTTCAGTAGGAACGCAGTCGCTGCTTCCACCTTCTATGAATTGTGCTGTCCATCGCGCTCTCCAGCAAGCGCCTCCACAGGCGGTTAACGAAGGTGACTTTTTTCTCCATGCCTTTCGTACCTTTGCAACTGTTATTTTCATGTATCTGACTTCACAAGTGTCGTGCCACGTCATCAAGCCAACTGTCAAACATTATATACTGCAAAGCCGTGCAGTCGACCTGTAGCTACCAAAGTGGTTTCGACATCCTTTGCAGGTGAAGGTAGCAATCCGTCCCACTTTTTATACTTCTTCAAACCTTAGGGGTTTCCCTTTTGGGTTTTTTGCCTCATCAAGCTATATATTTTATTATAGCTTCGGGTGAGCGGAGGCCGTATAGAAACAAGAAACATCAGGCGAAGAACTGACCCGTCAACCTCTTCCCAAAATACAGGTTCCTTTTTTGCCATGTACATTCCTTTAAAATATTACATATCTTACACCATCGTGTTTAATAATTGTTTTATTGCAGCTAACTCACCATCTTATATTGACTTGGGTGATTGTGACCAACGCTGTTATGACTGTGGCGCGTTGTTTTGGTACAACGAAAGGTTGAAAGGTAGTTCGCATAAAAGGCGTCCTGCGTATCATCTATGCTGCGGTGGTGGAAAAATATTTATGCCACGTGCCACGCCACCGCCGCAATTCATTCATGAGCTGATGACAACCCGACATTTTCTGTGTAACATTAGAGCTTACAACCAGATGTTTGGCATGACGTCGTTTGGTGCGACTATAGACAATGATGTTAACAGGAGTAGGGGACCATACGTATATAAAGTGTCGGGTCAGATATACCATCAGATCGGCTCCTTTTGTCCTGAACCGGGTCAGCACCCACGTTTCTTACAGCTTTATATCTACGACACAGAAAACGAAGTAGCTAACAAAATGCGCCATTTTGGAGGCGAAGTTGACAACTCTCTTGACCAGGTTGTAGTTACTCACTTGATTGAGGTTTTAGATGAACACAACCAATTAGTCCAGCTTTTCAGAACTGCGCGCGACAAATGCATGGAGGTCGATGTACCGGTGTTTAGGATACGCTTATACAACATGGGTGGTCTTCGTGGGTATGAACTGCCTACCTCTAACCTTTTGGGTGGTATTATTTTTGAAACCGGTCCTAAAACGCGCACCGACTATGATGTTATTATAGAAGCCAGGGGTGGGCAGCCACAAAGAATAAATAAGCTGCATCAGTCTTACATGTCTTTACAATTTCCCCTTCTATTTATCTACGGGGAATCAGGGTTCCATAAAGATTTAGTTTCGAAACCAAGGGACGGTAGCGGCAGGGGTAAGAAAGTATCGATGAACGCGTTCTATAAATATCAGCTGCATCCACGTGTAAATGAATACGGTTTGCTATTTAAAAGTGGAAGGCTATTCCAGCAGTATGTCGTCTCGATGTTTTGTGCTATAGAACAAAATCGGATGGACTTTGTTAGAGATCACCAGGCTGATATCAGAAGCGACTACCTATCGGGTTTGTATGACGCCGTCTCACGAGGCGACCGAGAAGGGATTGAAGTTGGCGGTAAGATAATGTTGTCGATGTCTTTCACTGGCGGCCCAAGGTACATGTATAGTCATTATTTAGACGCGCTTGCCATTTTTCGGACTCTTGGCAATCCACAGTTCTTCATCACATTTACATGCAACGTAAACTGGCCGGAAATAGGTAGACATATGGCAGAATACCCCTACCTCACGACATCAGACAGGGCATACGCCGTTTGTAGGGTATTTCAGCAAAAGATTTTATTGTTCGTTGACTTTTTAAAGACATCCCAGACATTTGGTGGCGTGACAGGAGGTATGGCTCTATTTTCTTTTTGCCGTTTGTCTTGCTTTTCTCGAAAACCAAAATTCGCTATCATTCATTACAAATACTGCTGCGTGACTTCGTTATATATACAGAATTCGCTAACATTTATTACAAATATACTGCGTGACTTCATTGTATATACATACTGCGGTAGTTTCGTGCTATGTTAACATCTTACTATACATACCGTTTTATATGTCGTTTACTTATCAAAAGCGTTGTTACTTACGCTCATTACAAGTGTTTGCTACTACCAGACGTAGTTCTCTACAGTCTACAAATCCAGTTGGTTTAACAAAAGCGGCTTACCAACGGTCTCACCTCATGTGTACAGCCGCAACACTTTCATGATGTGTTACTATCTGGCCATACTTACCTTTTAGTCATTAAAAACCTACATTCACATGCTTATTCGACTTGGTTCCTACTGGTAACTATACATTAGATTGTCAAACCTCGATAAGTTTGACAAAAAAAGTGGGAACGCAAACACAAAAACACTTACGTTCCCGTCTCAGCACAGTTGCGTCTAACAAAACTACTATCCCATACATAATATATTCATTTTGTCTCTGAATTTTAGTACCACAAACATTCTAAATATCGTTATTCCCACCACTTAACATTTTGCCTCACATTTGTTTTTTCCATGCTTTACATTACTGTCCTTGGTTTTCGAATTCATCCGTTGACAAACACCGTCTTCTTTTTACAGTGCTTTATACCATAGAGTTTCAAAAACGGGGCTTGCCTCATTGTCACACTTTGCTGTGGGTGGCTGAAGAAGACAAGATAAAGTGTGCCTTAGAAGTAGACAAATACATCTGTGCTGAGTTGCCTAACCCTATCGAAGATCCTGAAGGGTATGAAATTGTGTCCAACTTAATGATGCATGGACCATGTGGCGCCGCAAATTTGAGTGCACCATGTGTCCAGAAAAACGTTTGCTCCAAGAACTTCCCAAAAAAATACGCAAACGAAACTTTCTTTGACGTAGACGGCCACGCTCATTACTGAAGAAGAGATACTGGAACAACTGTTTTAAGGAACAACTCCTTCTCAGACAACTCTTACGTGGTGCCTTATAACCGCACATTGTCCTTAACATTCAACGCGCATATCAATGTTGAATATTATGGGTGGAGTATGTTAATAAAGTATCTGTTTAAATACATCTCAAAAGGCGTAGATCGTATCGCTGCCAAGTTCTGTAAGCCGCACGCAGAAACTTCTACTTCAACAACCAATCCATCAGCCATAATCGACGAGATCCAAAACTATGTCGACGGCCGCTTTATTTGCCCCTTCGAAGCTTGCTGGCGGATTTTTGACTTTCCTATACACAACAGAGAACCGGCGGTACAGATTCTAGCAGTTCATCTAGAGAACATGCAGAAGATGACTTTTCGCGAGAGAGAACGTCTAGATGTTGTACTAAATACGGAGGGTAGGAAAAAAACAACCCTAACTGAGTGGTTCGTATAAAACAATGAGAACACGGACGGAGAACATGTCACATACTTAAATTTTCCATCAGAGTTCGTTTGGTATTCGGACCGAAAAGCTTGGAAACGGCGGGTAATCCGCACGAAGAAGTCAATAGGGAGGCTCGCGTATGTTCACCCAACTTCTGGGGAGCTGTTCTTTTTCCGAATGTTACTGTGTCATCAGACAGGGTCTAAGTCTCCGATTGAGGTCAGAACCGTTAACAACATTGTCTACCCAAATTTCCGCGCCGCGTGTGAAGCACTTGGTCTGCTTAGTAACGATAAAGAATGGGACATCGCGCTTGAAGAAACCAATGTTTCTGCTACAGCTGCTCAAATGAGGCTTGTCTTCACTCAGATTCTAAATTCATGTGAAGTAGCTAATCCCCTCAAACTATGGGAAACCCATTGGAAGTCAATGGCTGATGACATTCCAGCGAAAGTTTCTGCCACGACTGGTATTCCGAATTACCATGTCAATACGGAAGAGTTAAAAGGGCATATATTGTACGAGATACAACTGATACTTAATGGATTTGGAAAATTTATAACAGATTTTGGTCTGCCTGCGCCACCACAGCATTTACTTAAAGAACTAGAAAACAAATTGTTAATGGAAGAGAAGAACTACAATAGGCAAACACTGCTCGAGGAAACAATCAGATGTGTTCCATTGTTGAACAGTCAACAACGTGAGATATACGACTTGATAATCACATCTACTCAGAATAAACAACAGGAACTTCTTTTTGTCTACGGCCATGGTGGAACTGGAAAAACCTTCCTGTGGAAAACCATCATCGACTCACTTAGGTCGGAAAAAAAATTGTGTTAGCCGTGGCATCATCTGGTATAGCGTCTTTATTGTTACCCGTCGGCCGCACGGCTCACTCCAGATTTAAAATCCCCCTTGAGCTCACAGATGAGTCACTTTGCCACGTGAAAAAAAAGACGCAATTGGGCGATCTATTAGTTCAGACACAGTTGGTTGTTTGGGATGAAGCTCCGATGAATAATCGCATGTGTTTCGAAACGCTGGACAGAACACTACGAGACCTCATGGATACACCTGAAATTTTGTTTGGCGGGAAAACTATTGTTTTAGGAGGAGACTTTCGACAAACACTTCCGGTAAAAAAAGGTGCCTCAAAAATGGAACTTATAGCTTCGTCCATAGCCGAGTCGTACCTTTGGTGGCATTTCAGAATCTGCATCCTGACAGAGAACATGAGACTCCAAAAGCCAAACATGACTGAAAATGAAAACCAACAAGTACGACAGTTTGCAGACTGGATTCTACAAGTAGGCGACGGTCATCTTGGGGTGCCTGATAACGAAGACGGGCTAGATGCTTCTTGGGTGACTATACATGCTGCCTTCTGTACTACACCAGACGAAAAAGGGACACAAGAACTGATCGATTTTATATATGATGCCGACACCCTGGCCCACCCATCTGCCACATCTTTCCAAGGAAAAGCAATAGTCTGCCCTAAAAACGAAACCGCCGATACTATAAATGCCAAAATCCTATCCACCGTCTCTGGAGAACTTACAACTTACTTAAGCAACGACGAAGCAATTCCTATAGGGCGAGAAACGAGTGAAACCGAGCTTTTGTACCCCCCGGAATACCTTAATACACTCAACTTTCCGGGAGTCCCACCACATGAGCTTCATTTGAAAATCGGGTCTCCGATTATGCTTCTTTGGAATGTCAACCTTTCTGGAGGATTGTGTAACGGAGCAAGAATGATTGTAAAATCTTTCAAGTCAAAAATCATCGAAGTTCAAATAATCACAGGTACCAGAATTGGAGAGACGATCTTCATTCACAGAATACCCATACCCTACAAACACCCCAACCTTCCGTTTACCTTCAAAAGAAAACAATTCCCTATAAAATTATGTTACGCAATGACCATAAACAAAAGTCAGTGCCAGTCACTTTCCAAGATTGGTGTTTACCTCCCAGAACTTATGTTTAGTCATGGTCAACTATACGTTGCGTTGTCAAGAGCTACCTCACCCCACGGCCTAAAAATCTTGATAAACCATCAATTCACCCACCCACCCAACACAACCAAAAATATTGTTTATAAGGACTTCCTAAAACAGATAGACACAAACAGTTTATCACGGGGATAGCCTTTCCAAAACAAAAGAACGGGGAAAAACCACGCCACGCAAAACATTCATACGCTAAAACTTTTTATATGCTGCACATTAGTATACTCCCTTAAGGATACATAGCTTGCATACCTAATTTTTTTTTCACATGCACACATACAACGTCGGCCCACTCACGGTCTTTAAATTACTTTATTTATAGTGCATTAGCCACTTTATAGGATTAGTTGCTCATTCAAGCCATTCTCACCTATATGCCTAGAATTCTTATCAGTTAGGTATACATGAATACCCCTGAAACCTTTAACATTAATACAAGCCCATTCACTAACTTACATATACTTAATCTTTATCTGTCATCATAACACACTACTTTCTTTATTTTTAGGTTACAGCTACCCATGACGGCCAGTACAATTAGTGACCTGCAAATCGGAAAACGAGGTCAGGTGTTGGAAGCGAAGGTTTACAGAAAGTGGACTCTAAGAAACCTTCCAAATCCGAAACCACTTGCTTTCTGCTGCATCTTCGTTGATAAATAGGTTAGCTACAAAACATCCATCATTCGTTAGAATTTTTGAACATGCGTTTACATTCGTATACGTAGTTGGCATAAACTTTATACGATTGTTAATAGTGTCGAACAACGTTCTTCAACTTAAAATTTACACTAACGTCTTTTGATCATTTGTGACACCGTTGTTGTATGAACGACAGTTTCATCGCTTTTGGGCGCACATACCCACGGTCGCTGACCATTTCTTAATTGCTGACAGGGGGACGCAATACAGGCTAACATGGACCATAACGACGCAAACTACTTCGACCAACTACTAAAATACCGTGTCATATACAGACTTTCAAACGTCTTCTGTGAACGCAACAATCCGTTTCACCAAACAATGAGCAGCCCGAAATGTCTGCAGATTGGTAAAATTGCCAACATCCAGCCACTCATGGACGAACCGGCTGAGTTCCCAAAACACTATTTTGAATTTACGCGGTATGACGATTTGGAATCAAGAGTCCCATATCAAGACATGAACAACAAGACTGTTTATCCTCCCTTAGCATGTATTTTCAAACATCGCCCTTCTTAGAAACTCACACATACATATTAACCAGTAACACCTTCGTTTAACAGACTTCAAAGGCTGCATACGCTCTATTGAAGATCTGCCCCCACCAACCAAACGTTGCCTTAGAAAATTGAGATCGAAAGCATCGAGTAAGTGTGTACCAAACAAATATGATTACATGAAAAAAACATTGAAGTCTACTCACATCAGTTGCATTTCTTTATGAAAAGATCTTTTTTTAAAAGATATCAAAACATACAGAAACTGACCCTTTCAAGTTTCAAGTTTCACCATCACACTTCTACACACACAAACATCAAACATCAAATTAATTCAACTCAATTATTTGTTTATTAATTTTAAATTATTCATTCACTCTAACTGATTTTCATTTTCCTAAGGAAGGTTAGTTATTAAATCTCAGATCCATAATTGTGCTTTAATTATACATTTTAAGATCTGATTATATTGTTAGCTTAGTTATCAAGTTGTTAGTGGCTTCCTTGGCGAAAACTTTTTTTTTGCGTTACTATTAAGTTAGTTGAATGTGATTTTATCTACTCTAGGTTGTTATAATATGGTAGAATGTTTGGTTTTTAAGTAGATATCCAGATTTAGAGCGTGTTCTAGAAGGTATGTTTTCACGATTATATAGGCTTCTAAGAGTACGTGACTAAGTTCTAGTAGATATTGGGTTCATTCTTTGATGAATTCTATGTTTGGTTAATTGGTTGGCTAATACATTCAGCCGAAGACTAAGGTTTCAACTTAATTATTGTATCGAGAACCAAAGGGCTTCTGTCCCGATGTTACCCCGTATGGTGTTAGTATTTGTGAGAAGCTCTCCGACCAAATGGTTGTGGGTTCAAATCCTGCTTAGGGCATGTGTAGAAAATTTGTGATATAAATATCGTGATAGTTGAAATTGTCGTTCTAACAAAAAAAGTCGTAACTTAGGGCAAGTTCTAGTCCTGTCCTAGACAATATTGAATTCCTCTTTTGATAATGTCTATATTTAGTTGCTTAGGTATTTTTGTTACTGCAGTTATGGCGTAGCATGCGTGTTAATGTAACAAAACGTGTATATTAATGTCAAAACTTGGGATCTGATATCATGTTTCTAGTCATGTAAATTAGTAATCTGTTTGAAATAGTTTGTAGTTATTCTGTAATAACAACATATTGAATCCCGATATAATCTGTTTGAAATAGTTTGTAGTTATTCTGTAATAACAACATATTGAATCCCGATATAGCTGTTGCCGAGGCTTGAAAACTATTAATGTCAAAACTTGGGATCTGATATCATGTTTCTAGTCATGTAAATTAGTAATCTGTTTGAAATAGTTTGTAGTTATTCTGTAATAACAACATATTGAATCCCGATATAGCTGTTGCCGAGGCTTGAAAACTCGGTGAGAGGAGGCAGAATAGCGCTAGAAGCTTATAAAATAGGGGTTCATTTGGGGGTACTACCTGAACTATAAGACATACAAGTATGGAGTTCGTTCTTTGATGATTTCCACATTTAGTTGGTTAAAGCTTTGAGTTTCATATGTGATGAAAACAGAAGATGAAAGACTTAGGCCGTCACTTGGATGTAAGGCAGATCGCGTATAAGATTAGGATTTTAGGAACCATTATTAGGAAATAGATTATGCTGATATGTATCGATTTTCATCATTTATCAATACTCACTACATAACAATATTAGTTTCCTAAAGTTATCACTATGCAACTCCTACATGTTCTATATAGGTAACACACGTGTAGTTAAAAAAGATTAGCATGTTTTGTATGATAAACCGTGTAGTATTTATCTCCAAACCAGATTCGTGCAACACACATGTCCATACTTAACCACTCGTGTGCTTAAAGAAGTTAAGTATGTTTTGCATGACAAATATTTTTGACGTTTATCCCCACAATAAGTCATGCAACACCATTTGTTTTCATAGGCCATGACACATGTGATTAAAGAAGGATTCATATATCTTCTCCGACATTCATCATGTGATATTTATCTTGAAACCAGATTCCCGCGATTAATTTTGTTAGCATGTTTTACATAAATACATGATGAAACATGTGATATTTATTTACGGATGGTAATTTATTTTTCTGTTTTCTAACGTTAAATACTAACTGATAATGATATACAGACTACAGACCATTGCTTTTGAGAAAAAAAGATGTAATTTGGATCTTATTAAAAGATTCTAATTCTGCTGAAAAATTATAGACCAAAAATCGTTGGTTCTTTTCTCTAGCTGATTATGACTACTAACTCACGTGAATTTTCATGCAGAGGGAAAATGGTCGAGCTAACACTTTGGGACAACATGGCACGTGAGTTCAATAAAGAAGACATAGAAAAAGAAACACAACCGATAACAATAGCAGTAACAGCATGCAGAGTTACTAAATACAGAGGTTAGACTAGATGCGACTCAAACAACTACATATATGCATTCTCTTAGATATAAACACAATAACACTCGCATTCACAAACAGATATGTACCAGCTGTCTGCCACCTCAGCAACTTTCTATTACGTGAATGTCAACACAAAGGAAACGACAGCGTTACGAAATGCGTAAGTTACCCCCTCTGCAAACACAAACCCAATTTACAAATACCATTTCAAACATACTCACACCTTAAACAATCGCTAAAAACAGATACAACGAAAGATACAAAACGAGTCGACCGCTTCAAATCAACATATATTGTTTCCAAGACCCTGAACTAGAAAAACAAAGAAACCGTTTCGATCTCAAGACACTGCTGCAGCTTATGCCCGAAAACTTTCAGGTCAGTACATAACAACTATAAAAAAACTCTTAAACCTGCCACTACTAACGACATACATTCCATAGGGCGTGCGCTTTACATGTGAGGCTATGATATTATCGGTCATCGAAGACACACCGTGGTACTTCACCAGATGCGACCGCGACCGGTGCTCAAAAATACCACTACACAACAACGGCATCTATGACTGTGTAGATCATGGACAGCTGGACAATCCTGTTCACAGGTAACAGCCTAACCCCACAATCTAAACATACTTCGTTTGGCGTGTTTCTAATTACCACACTCCTTTTTTATTACTACAGGTATTCGTTTAAAGCAAAAGTGACAGACACCACCACAGATGCAGAATTCCTTTTCTTCTCGCCGTTAGCAGATATGATTACTGGCCACCCATGTCAAGATGTTGTTGCAAAATACCAAAACACACCTTCACCAACGATGCCTACTGAAATAACAAGAATCGTCGGACAGAAACACGTATTCCAGGTACATTTCAATCCATCTGCAAAGAAATCAACCAGTGAATTCGTTGTTGACGACATCATAGACAAACCAATCCCAACAACACCTTCGGGAGAAACGTCAGGTACGTAACACAACACTGACACTCCCACTGCAAATATCATCAAAAAAAGTTTGGTAACATATAACCACAGAAACCTTACAAACAGGAACACAAACAGCCTCGCAGGAATCGACCGCCACTACAAAACTAGGATCCTACTCACAGGCAGACACCTCAGAGAAAGGCATAGATGTCACAGGTATTGCATTACTACTGTAGACAGAAACACATAACATACAATAGCTGCTAACAGTTGATTCTTTGCAAATGTCCTACTATAAATACAAACATACACTATACACTGGCTGAATAACAACCGCTTCTTTACAAATACGTAGAACCACGAAAGGCTGAAGAAAAAACTCACACCCAGGAAACGAGTAACACGGCTACCGACGAACGGGAGCAAGAACTGGAGAACCCTACCGCAGCTGAACCAATTCCTCCAACAACGCCAGCAACAAGCGCAGTCGAGGCAGTAGCCAAAACAGACATACGCAAATCTGCAATGAAAAGTGCTCCAGCAAAAAGGTCACTAACAGAACAGATGGCAGCAGAAGCGAAAAAAAAGAAGCAAGATTAGAAATTACTGCCTACTTAGTATCATCTTTTGTAAACTTAAATGACCACCCCTAACTGGCATGCCCTTTTTTGTACACGACCACACCATGTTTTGGACTACGCCCGCATGTAATTAACCACCTACAACAACTATGCATGCCTACAATACACTCTTTTGTAAGGTTTCAAAATCGCCATACGAGGCAGCCGTGTAAAACAGTGGATGTAATTATCAATATAAGCTCGGACGGGTTGAAACATGTCTTAAAAACTAACCCGCGGCGAAGCGCGGGCTTCCTTCCTTGTTTTATTTAAATCCCATCTGTTACTCCACTAAAAACCCTAACAGCAAACGGTGTCACGACGAAGGACCCTCGCCGGTCCGAGGTGGCACCCTCGCCGGTGCTCGCCATGACACCGACCCCCCCTTCGCCGCTCCTTATTCGCCAAACTTCAACGAGATAAAAAGGAGAGATTTGTGGGCCCCACCTGCAAATATATCCAACCTCATTGAGCATGACTAATTACATAAAACCGTTTTTTGTTTGTCAAGGAGGATCATGACTAATTATCACCATTTTAGGTACGGTGGCTAGAAAAGTTTAATTGGTGGCTGTGTCAAAGTAAGTGAAAGAGAAAGAGATACAATCATATAAAGTGAAAGTGCCCTAATAAAAGTAGCAAGTACTTACAAAATAAATGGGCTTTTACAAGGCCCATATAATATTGTTTGTTTGTTTATGTTCGGCCAACTTCGGATTTTAACTAACCAATACACCTCTTGTACCATTTTCTTGTTTTTTTCCGTATTTGTATTTTTTTTAAGTATTTATATTTTTATTTGAAGTATTTGTAATTTTTAATTTTATGAAATGAATTTTTATTTTGTGTGAAAAATGAAAAAAGAAATAAAATGGTGTGTGGTGGGACCAAGTGAAGAGGAGAGAGACTAGTTGTGAGTGAGGGAGTGTTTAGTTGATTTTTTGTTTTGATTAGTTGAGATGATGTTGCGCTAAGGTAACACAATTGAAAAGAAGTTGGTGACACCTTTTGCTTTAAGTATCACTCTCTCATACAAAACGCAGCCACACATTCACCATAGTCTTATTTTTGTATCCCTGCCTATCACAAATTTCACAACACTTCACACTAACCCTAAACAAAGATCACGTGCCTCCATTTTTGCATCTTTGTCTTTCTCAGATCCGGTCACAATATTAATCGAATGCCCACGTAAATTGTTCTCTTGTTGCTAAATATGCAAACACAACCCCTTTATCAATTACGTTTTAGAGTAACCGTCTTCAAGGTCCTTCGAAAGGATCTCATGGTTCGAATTTACTTGTGTTTGCAGATTTAGAAAAAGGATCTCATGGTTCGAAAACCTTGTATTTCTCTCCATATACAACATATGATATGATTTACCTTATTCCTCATTCATAACAAATCTATCATATAATAAGCTACGAACCAAATTATATATATACACAACCTTCATGATTCAACACATTCGGTTTCAAGATCTCTTGTAAGGAATCTCTGATAGAGGTTGTTTTATTTTAGTTTCAGTAAATCATTTAAGATCAGTGATCAATTTGATGTCGCTTAAGATCTTCAAGGTCTCGGGTAGGTTGTATTGTAATTTTGGCTTTCATTTTGATTGAGTCTTTCATTTAAGACCAATGATGAGATTTTGTTCAAGGTCTTAAGATCGCTGTACATCCATCTGTGTGCCATTTGAACAGAAGTGGGATCTAGCTCTCGTTATACTTTATGTCCGAATCATGGTTGTATTTTGATTAGACTTTGTTTATTATGAAGGATGATAATAGAAGATTAGTGGGGATTTTTTGGATTGGGAGCAGTGTGTTGGATTTGATGTTGGTTTGGGTGAGTCACAGGTAGTCACAATTTATAATACAAAAGTTAGATCTTTCATTCTTCATTTTTTGGTTTGATTCGAGCTGAACTTTAGGTTAGAAAATAATGGGTTTATGTTACAAACTGAATAAAAGACACTATGCGTAGAAAAATTCAGCCACCGTTTTATTCTTACCAAGTAGTGTAAGCACATAGTCCGAATCTTCAGAAACATCGAAGAAGTTTCTAGCTTTAAGGGTATATGATAATGACTCTTTATGTTCTCCCAAGAAATAAAGAACAAGTAGCTTATACCATATATGCCTTCATCTTACAGTCACTAAAAACAATAAGCTTTATAAAACTCTTTCTGTCTGATACAAATGTTTTCTCATTCAAATCAAGTACTAGAGTTCAGTTATTTGGAAATGTGACAACCTTTATTACTCGCTTTCGAAGTCTTACCTCTAATGTTCGTAGTAGGTTTCCCGACATATTTGATTCTATAATATATGGTCTCTGGTATGAGTTGCTTGACTTGGGCGTGAATAAGTATGCATCTAATTGCTTTTTACAATGTGTATGGCAGTTAATATCCATGGTGATGAATGCATTGCAAGCGTATCACATCGGTGTGGACTCCCTTACCTTGTCACTTGGCCTGCATTATGGATCCACTACTGACGGTTTTGATAAATCCGAGCATCCTGCTAATATGTAGTCTGCCAATAGTGTTGGTGTGGTTTCACAGAAAAAGGTCAATTTGATATCGCAGGAACTCTTTGCAGGCACAACATGACTTTAACATCAGGTACTCCTCAAACTTGCCTCTGATTAAGATTGTTTTCAGTGATACCGCAGTGTAATGAATCGTATTTCCTTGCAAACAGCTAGTGGAATCCTTGGTGTCAGAATTCACGTATCGAGCAGTTGTGCCAGACTTCATGTATGCAACCTTGTTTTGAATTTTATGCATCCTTGACTGCAGTCCTTGCAGCCTTGGTGTCCAAGATCGTAGGTGAAGAGTTGGTCAACATGTCTATTTGTTTTCAGCTATAAAATTCTTTAGGGTTGTCAGTTTCTGTTGACCAACTCTTCACATAAAAGTACTTGGAATACCCTCTTTTGTCCCCCCGATACAGTACAACACAGTTTTTTTGTCAGTTTCTGTTCCGTATTTTTTGACAGTTTACTGTTTTTGACATGTTAAACTTTATATTTTCTATTCCGTATTTTCCATTTCACAGATTTATAACAAAAACAAAATTAAAAAAAATAAAAGAAAATAAAAGAAAATAAAAAAAATCAAAAATTAGGGGGGTATTGGAATCATTTTAAGGGGTACTAGTAACCATCCCCATTCTTTATTCAAATCAGTTGGTGTGGGGTGCTCAAGCAATTCATATACTCCGGTATTTATAGATGACTAGACGAGTACCCGCGCATAGCGGCGGAAATTGCCTAGCGGCAGATAATTAACGATTCACGATAACGTTCAAAATACTGTGAACAGATCAGACTTCTAGATATAAATAAAGCGACGTGTCATTTCAAGGTGTTAAATATTCTCTTCTGCCAAACTAATACTCTCACATTTACCATTCAATTTGATAAGAGAAATTGAATCTTTCATAAACGTAAACTTAATTTCTTTTTGTATTGGGTGCCTAAATTCACTCTTTGCTTGTCAAAATTAAAATATAAATCAATCAAACAAAAATTTGTAGTATGTATTATTATTTTATGTCAACAACATAAGTATTGAAAAAAACATACAATATTACTTTGTTATTTCTCGGAACCAGGTGTAATAGAAGATACCACATCAAACAATATGGAATAATAGAAAGGAGAAATTCCATTAAGTAATTATTGCTAGTAAAAAGGCCAAATTAAACAATAACGTATCGTTTGCTATGCTGTAATGAGAGTTAGAATGGAATAGGTTATTACGATGTAATGGAAGAATCTTGTTTGTTTAGAATTGTACAAGGTACTGTATCATTACAAGGAATGACTCATTACAGAAAATTCTACCATTAACTAACAACATTAAATACACTTCTTATTAATAATAGGGTAATTTAGTCTTTTTTTCATCAATTAGATTCCATCCTATCACACAAACCAAACATTATTAATAATAATATTGAATCATTATACTACATCATTTATTCTATTACGGCGTTCATTACATTCATTTGATATTTCATCTATTCCTACCAAAGGAACCCTAAGAATAAACCTCAGATTAATGACGTAAGCTACCATATCACACAGCTCTTCCCTATCATAACTAATTCCATAATGTATCATGAGGCTTTGGTTCATTGATATGATTTTTAGATTGAGGATATCAATTAGTTATGAAAGATTTTACCACTTAGTTAATAAATTAAAAAGGAAAATAAGTCATTGCATAATTTATATTCAAATTAATGACTACAATAGGGAAATAGTTGTCCTTTTTTATTCAACTTTACATCCTAATACAACGGCTATTTACTTTTCTTAATTATTAAGATTCATTATCATTTTACTTTTCCTCAATGGTATTAAAACTATGAAACTTCATGCAAAAGAAATCTTAGAGTAACATATGATTCATGATTCATGTTTTTCCAATTTATACAAATTTTTGTTTAGTCCAACAACTAAATCATGACTAACACATCTCAAGTGAGTTTTGAATTACTATATATGTTAGGCTTGATCCCTAAAACTGGTGCTAATATTTGTGAATCGTTTTTAAATATACAAAAAAGTGGTTGATTTTTTCCTTGTAATAAATACAATTCATATCAATGAACTATATTGGTAATCATAATTGTAACACCCCAAAATGTGATATGCGGAAGCGGTGAAGCTCGGGGGCTGTTACGTCATAGTATCATAGTTCAAGGTAAAAGAGAACGACTCTAAATGAGACGTTTTATAAAAATACCTCGTTGAATTTAAATAAAAGCATCAAAGTACAAAAGGTCTCAGTTTCAAAAGATAGAGTAGCGGAATATAAAAGTTTTAAACATCAACGAGATAAAAGTTCAAAACATAAGTAAATAAATGTCCGAAGATAGCCAAGAAATGCATGCGGACTCCAAGTACTTCACACAGCAGATACAAATTATCATCAATTACCTGAGATAAATGATAAACTGGGTCAACATATAAAGTTGGTGAAAATATAGGTTTCAAGTAAAAATTCATATTAATTCGATTTCAGATTTCATTTCATGTACACATGCAACTATAGAAGATATAGTGCCAAGTGTAGGATAAATTAGGTGTTCACAATATTTATGATAGCTAAGCTCGTGACATCGAAACTAATGATCCAGTGCATACAATAGATTGTATACATAAATTTTGCCCCAATAGAGTACCTAGCCAAGATAACTACGTTCACACAAATGGTATATACTCGTCCGGCGTCAGAATGCCCGAGTGGAGGTTGTCAACCCTCAATAGATCTATCCATATCATAAGAACTTACTCCAGCAGAGTAATTAACGATTCACGATAGTGGGAACTACGGCTAAAGCAACTTAAGCTATCTCATAAACAGTGTTCACAAAGCGTTCACAGAAAAATAGTTTTACTTGCGTCCAGAAGCAAGCATCAAAGCATTTATCACATCCCAAAACATTAAACATAGAAAGCAGTTTAATAGGGATCTATAAACTCATCTCAAGCAACGATTCAAACCGCACAAGTATGATCAAATAGTAGCGAGCAACTCTAGCAACAACCTAAATATAATACTATAGTTTATGCGCTAGCAAATAAGTCACAATAGTTCGTCACGTACGTTACTCATCAATCATATATATATATATATATATATATATATATATATATATATATATATATATATATATATATATATATATATATATATATATATATATATATATATATATATATATATATATATATATATATATATATATATATATATATATATATATATATATATATATATATATATATATATATATATATATATATATATATATATATATATATATATATATATATATATATATATATATATATATATATATATATATATATATATATATATATATATATATATATTGTTTTGTAGTTAAAATCGTGACTTGTAGATATCATATCGTTATAAGCATTATAGTATATATATACTTAGACAAAAATATTTATTTTTGACTCGACGAAATATCGACAGCCTTTCTGCGTAAATTTTAATTTACCCAAATTTATCTTAATAAATTTTCCAACACGATTTCTAACGAAAATTCGGCAGCCTTTCGGCGTCACATAAAAATTTGCCATTTTTAGTAAGTACTCAAATCTCGTCCTAAAACCCCTATTTTCAACACTTTCTCAATCGCCAATGTTTCAACAAGTCATTTTCCCGCAATTGTATCAATTTCCACTTTTAACGCTAAAACTTTTAACGATACACCAAGTATTCACATTTCGCGCTAATACCCTTTTACAAAACGATCCCAACATTCATATACA
Source organism: Glebionis coronaria (assembly GCA_025667525.1). Taxonomy (NCBI): domain Eukaryota; kingdom Viridiplantae; phylum Streptophyta; class Magnoliopsida; order Asterales; family Asteraceae; genus Glebionis; species Glebionis coronaria. The sequence continues at coordinate 201,024,412 of CM046874.1, forward strand.
ACATTTAGTAACCTTTACGACACTTAAAACAACTCCGTTTGACTCGAAAATGTCGTTTCGACCACTTTGAAAATCTAGACAGCAAGTACATTATAGTGTTTTTCACAAAAATTAAGTTTTCCGACAACGAAATTTAAACGACCATATCTTACTCATTTTAGCTCCGTTTTTAGCCCATAATATATCGAAACGAAGGTATTAACTTATATTTTCATAATATCGTAGTAAACTAGTGTCAAAACAATTTTTACGACTCTCTATGCCTCTTAGGGATGAGCACGGTACCGGTACCGTACCGAACCGGTACCGAATTAGTGGTACCGAATTTTTCCCGAGCATAAATTAATGGTACCGGTACCGTACCGAACGGGATTCGGATATCGGTACCGGTACCGGTATCGGTACCGGTACCGGGAAATCGGGATTTTCCCCTTTTTTTCGGGAATTTCCCGATTTGGTACCGGTCCCGTACCGAATTAGTGGTACCGAATTTTTTTTCACCTTATTTCGTGGTACCGGTACCGTACCGAACGGGATTCGGGTACCGGGAATCGGTACGGTTCCGGTACGGTTTCGGTTCGGTTTCGGGATTCGGGTCCAAATGCTCATCCCTAATGCCTCTTATAAAAATCGGACAGATTATACACTTTTCGTAAAAACTCGTTTTCGACAATTTTCAAGCCTACCCACTAGTAGTAACATTACTAGTTCCCTCCAATTATTCATAAACACACTCAAAATCAAAGATTTATCTTCAAGTCCACAAATCTAAAAATATATATTTTTATATTTTACAAGTCTTTCAATTAAACCATTTTCGTGCATGGATCTAATAGATCAACACATAATTTTCATAGATCTAAACTATTTCATGACCAAAAATAATTTTTATCATTTTATTTCAAGAAAATAGTTGATGAGTAACATGCATGCATAGATCTTCAAAGATTATGCATGAAAAAGAAAAAGATGAAAAAGGAAATAACCTTGAGTAACGACTCTACGCAACCACGAAAACCCGATCTACGCTCTAACCTACAAATAATCAACAAGAACCCAACTTCTATAAACTACAACAAAAAAAAACTTCTCAAATCGACAAACCAAGAAAACCCATTCTTCTTTATACTTGTACAAACCCTAGGATGTTTTTGTTTTGTGTCAAATCTTCTTAAAATGAAGCTTCAAGAAAATCAACAATGGTGGAAAATGGTGTTGTGTTGGTGCCGTGTGTTTTAGAGAGAGATGGAGAGATATGTGTGTTTTTTAAGTGAAGTGTAAGTGTAAATAATGTGAAGTGATGTTAAGGTTAAATGGTTAATAAGTTAAAAGGTGTAAGGATATGTAAGTTAAGCTCAAAATGGTAATTGGAAGAAAATTTGGTTTAGCTAGCATTTGTGAGTTTTGGCCGGTTATGGGGGTCACACTTAGGGTAAATAATTCAAAAATTTAACTATGGTAACTAGTTAGAAGGTTTAAGGTAAAAATGATAGTTAGTTTTAGGTGAATGTCGAAAAGTATATAGTTAAGTTTAAAATTACGTAAAACTTAAAAATTTGACGAAATATATTAAATTTACGATTTTTCGACGAAAAATAATATTTTATAATTTATAAAGTATTTTATGCATGCTAACGACGGTTAAACGTAAAAACGACGTAAAATACGAAAACACGATACGTTAATTAAATATTCACAGAAAATACGATTTATTACTATAAATAGCAAAATACTAAAATACAGGCATATATAAACATATACAGAAATATTTAAATACGCTGCTCATGAAAATACGATCACGTTGTTAAAAACTAAACAGTTAATCACATAATTCACAGACAACGAATAATCTCACGGATTATCGTCAATTCATTGACCGTCTCAGCACTTTGGTCAGATTCACAGAAAATGTTCAGAATAATGACTGAGCACAGTGTCAAGTCATTACTAGTCATCAAACAGTTTTTCAGAAAACGCGGGATAACCTCCCGGTTCCAACACAGTTAAAGCACATAGTTGACTAAATAAAAAGTCAAAGGGTAAAATAGTCATTTTACAAAGTAGGAAAATTACCAGGTGTTACATCATCCCCTTAATAGAGAAGCTTTGTCCTCAAAGCTTAGGAGTGTCACGGTTTCTAGAGTTGTCAAAGAGTTGCGGATATTTCTTGTGAAATTGGACCTCACGCTCCCAAGTGAATTCAGGTCCACGTTTAGAATTCCACCTCACATTGATGATCGGAATACGAGTCTGCTTCAATCCTTTGACCTCACGGTCCATGATTTCAACAGGTTCTTCGACAAATTGCATCTTGTCGTCGATTCGGAGTTCCTCCAACGGTATAACGAGTGTCTCATCAGAAAGGCACTTCTTCAAGTTCGACACATGAAAAGTGTTGTGCACGCGGCTCAACGCTTGCGGTAATTCGAGACGACAGGCTACGGTTCCAACATTTGCCAGAATTTTTAAAGGTCCAATATAACGGGGGTTCAGCTTTCCTCGCTTTCCAAAACGTACCACACCTTTCCAAGGCGATACTTTTAGCATCACTTTGTCTCCTACTTGAAATTCTAGAGGCTTACATCGAACGTCGGCGTAACTCTTTTGACGATCACGGGCTGCTTGAATTCGGCTCTTGATTTGAACAATCTTTTCAGTCGTTTCACGAATGAGTTCAGGGCCAGTGAGTTGACTATCCCCAACCTCACTCCAACACACAGGCGAGCGACATTTACGACCATACAACGCTTCAAACGGTGCAGCCTTAATACTGGTATGATAACTATTGTTGTAAGAGAATTCCACTAGAGGCAAATGTCTGTCCCATTGCTTCCCAAAGTCATGCACGCAAGCACGCAACATGTCCTCCAGCGTTTGAATAGTTCTCTCACTCTGTCCGTCAGTCTGTGGGTGATAAGGAGTACTCATATCTAATTGCGTACCCAACGCTTTCTGAAGTGATTTCCAGAATTCCGAAGTGAATCTACCGTCTCTATCGGAAATTATCGAGATCGTTATCCCATGTTTTGCGACTACTTCCTTCAGGTAAAGTCTCGTAAGCTTATCCATTGAATCATCTTCCTTCATAGCCAAAAAGTGTGCAGATTTCGTAAGTCGATCCAGAATTACCCAAATTGTTTCATATCTGTTTGTCGTTTTAGGTAGCTTAGTTATGAAATCCATGGTTATGTTTTCCCACTTCCACATAGGAATTATAGGTTGAACCAACAATCCAGATGGTTTTTGGTGTTCTGTTTTCACTCTAGCGCAAGTCAGACACTTCCCTACATACGTAGCGATTTCAGCTTTCATGTTTGGCCACCAATATAGATTCTTCATATCCTGATACATTTTGTCAGGTCCTAGGTGAATCGAATACTTAGATTTAGGCGACTCGTGCATAATCACGTCCCTTAGTTCTCCAAACCGTGGCAACCAACTTCTACCATTCAGACATAGCGTTCCATTAGTGCTAGTCTCCAATTTCTTAGTAACCATTCCTCCTAGTTTCTCAGCTTCAACATGTTCAGGCTTAAGGGCTTCGGTTTGTGCTTCACGAATTTGCACAGGTAAGTTCAGATTGATAACCATAGCTAACGATCTAACTCTACGTGTCATCAATTGTTCCTTTCTACTTAGCGCATCCGCCACTACATTGGCCTTCCCAGGGTGGTAGCGGATTTCATAGTCATAATCACTGAGCAACTCGATCTATCGACGTTGTCTCATGTTCAGTTCCTTCTGGTCAAGAATATGTTGTAAACTCTTGTGATCGGTATAGACGACACACTTGGTTCCATACAAGTAGTGTCTCCACAATTTCAAGGCAAATACCACCGCTCCTAGCTCCAAGTCGTGCGTAGTATAGTTTTTCTCATGCGTTTTCAATTGTCGTGACGCGTAGGCGATAACTTTCTTCCTTTGCATCAACACATCTCCCAATCCTTTTGCTGATGCATCACAGTAGACCACAAAGTCTTCCGATCCTTCTGGTAACGATAGAATAGGCGCACTACACAACATTTGTTTCAACTTCTGGAATGCTAATTCCTCTTTATCTCCCCATTCGTATTTCACCTTCTTTTGAGTCAACTTCATCAATGGTTTCGTGATCTTTGAGAATCCCTCGATGAACCTTCAGTAGTATCCGGTGAGTCCTAAGAATTGGCGAATTTCAGTCGGTGTCGTAGGAGCAGTGCACTCCCTAATTGATTCAATCTTGGCGGGATCAACATGAATCCCCTTGCTATCAATAACGTGACCTAGAAATTGTACTCTTGGCAACCAAAAATCACACTTCGAGAACTTAGCGTACAATTCCTCCTTGTTAAGCAATTACAATATTATCTTAAGATGTTCCTCATGTTCCTTCTCATTCCTTGAGTAAATCAGTATGTCATCGATGAACACAATGACAAACTTGTCCAAATACGGTTTACACACCCGGTTCATGAGGTCCATAAACACAGCAGGTGCGTTTGTCAAACCGAATGACATCACTTGGAACTCATAGTGTCCATACCTAGTCCTAAAAGAAGTCTTTGCAACATCTTCCTCATGGACTCTCAATTGGTGATAACCAGACCTAAGGTCAATCTTCGAGTAAACGCTCGATCCTTGCAACTGATCAAACAGGTCATCGATCCTAGGTAACGGGTAACGGTTCTTGATGGTAAGTTTGTTCAACTTACGATAGTCGATACACATCCGAAAACTCCCATCCTTCTTCTTTACAGATAAGACTGGAGCTCCCCAGGGTGAAGAACTCGGTCTTATGAATCCTTTATCAGTCAACTCTTGTAGTTGCGTCGCTAGTTCTTGCATTTCGGACGGTGCTAAACAGTAAGGCGCTCGAGCAACAGGTGCAGCTCCCGGTATTAAATCGATCTGGAATTCAACTTGTCTGGCCGGCGGTAATCCAGACAAATATTCAGGAAAGACTTCCGGAAAATCCCGTACGATAGGTACATCTTGCAACCGTTTTTCTTCCGTCTGCTTTTCAGTAACACAGGCTAAAAATACGTGGCAACCTTCCGATAACAACTTCTGAGCCTTGACACGCGAGATAATGTTCAGTCGTGACTTCCCTTTTCCATTACTTGTATCCCCTTGTACCTCCAAAACTTCATCACCAAATGGTAAGCAAACGATCTTCTCGTCACATACAATCGTAGCATGATATCTCGACAACCAATCCATTCCGACAATCACATCAAAACTCCCTAACTCAACAGGCATAAGGTCTATTACGAAAGGATGACCTAGAAGATTGAAAGTGCATCCACGAAGTATAGTGTCGGCTTCTATCAACTTCCCATTAGCTAACTCAATAGTGTACTTAGTGTCTAAGGGCGAAGGGGTCACATCAAGTAAAACACTAAAAACAGTCGACACAAAACTCCTATCGGCTCCAATATCAAATAAAATAGAAGCATAACAACCATTGAGAAGAAACGTACCCGTCACGACGTCGGGGTTTTGTTGCCCTTCTCCTCCTCCTATCACATAGACCCTTCCACGAGCTTCCCCAGCTTTAGCAATCTTTCCTTGGTCCTTATTCTTTTTCTTTGGGCACTCATTACTGTAGTGTCCCTTTTGCTGACATTCAAAGCAAGTGACGTTGGCTTTCGTGTTGGGTGGTGACTTACAATCTCTAGCAATGTGTCCAGTTTTCTTGTAGTTGTGACATTGTACATTGCATTGTCCATTATGCTGACGCTTGCATCGATTGCACAAAGGTAACGTCCCATTGTACACTCCCTTTTCCCTAGTACCAGAGTGTACGCCTTCACAGTTTCTTGCCTCTTATTCGGGTAGTTCCCATGGTTGTTCCTTTGGTTATTCCCCCATTTTCTCTTGTTGTCCGCGGCATTCCCAGCATTTGCTCGAACAACTTGGTCCATCAGACTGTGAGCCATCCTTATAGCATCACTAACTTTTGTCGGTCCAGACGATGTCACATTCCCTTGAACTCTACTAGGTAAACCCCAAATGTAGCGCTCAACCTTCTTTTCTTCATCTGGAACCATTCGAGGACATAGCAAACACAACTCTTGGAACCTCCTAGTGTACGTACCAATGCCATTGTTCTTCACAGTCAAGTTCCACAGTTCAATTTCCAATTTCTGTATCTCATTATGAGGACAGTACTCCTTAGTCAACAACTTCTTAAGTTCCTCCCAACTCATTCCATACGCCTCCTCGGCTCCAACCGTCTACACATGGGTGTTCCACCATGTCAACGCTCCAGCAGCTAAAGTATAAGTAGAATAAGTCACTTGGTTTTCAACAGTACATCCACTGACACGGAACACAGATTCCATCTTTTCTACCCAACGAGCTAATCCGACAGCTCCTTCAGTACCATTAAAATTCAAAGGGTCACAACTCCTAAAGTCCTTGTAAGTACACGGCTTAGGCGGTCGATTGTCAACATCGTTCGGCGGTGCTTGGTTCACGTTGTTGTTAGCTTGAATGTTTGCCAATGCAGCGGTCACTCGTTGTGTAATCAGTTCTTCCAATTGTTCGTCGGTCATTCCGTTACGTGTGTTCACCATTGTTTCTCTGCGTTAAGAAAACAATGCAAATAAGGTTCAAGCACAAATATACACGTTATATACTTCTTATGCTAAAATAAAATGCAGAATTTAACAATACAACAAACATAAAAAGGATAGTCACTGGTCAAAGTCATAAAGTTAAATTCCCATTCATAATCAAAATATCAAGTACATAGTCATAAAATAAGAGTTTCGATTAAATACCAAAGATCAAAACAAAACCAAAAATAACACTGAAAATGGTGATTGGATTAGAATCAAACTATAGATGTAATCGAAATGATACGTGATAGTATGCGATGACATATCCTACAACAACCATTCACGCGTTAGAGCAGTTCTAGGGTATACATGAAATAATCATGTATAGAAATTAAAATATGCAAATCAGCGAAATGCATATGTATATAATACATATTACGTATTACATAATATATATTACATATTACTTATAGTGTTATCTTACGTAATACATTACGTAGTGCATATATGTATACAGAGTAACAAGTAGCCACATCGGTTATAGTCTAGGCCTAAGATGCAAACCTAGTTCTCTATAACCAAGGCTCTGATTACCAAATCTGTAACACCCCAAAATGTGATATGCGGAAGCGGTGAGCTCGGGGGCTGTTACGTTAAAGTATCATAGTTCAAGGTACAAGAGAACGACTCTAAATGAGACGTTTTATAAAAATACCTCGTTGAATTTAAATAAAAGCATCAAAGTACAAAAGGTCTCAGTTTCAAAAGATAGCGTAACGGAATATAAAAGTTTTAAACATCAACGAGATAACAGTTCAAAAGAATAAGTAAATAAATGTCCGAAGATAGCCAAGAAAAACATGCGGACTCCAAGTACTTCACACAGCAGATACAAATCATCAGCAATTACCTGAGATAAATGCTAAATTGGGTCAACATAAAGTTGGTGAGAATATAGGTTTCAAGTAAAAATTCATAGTAATTCGATTTCAGATTTCATTTCATGTACACATGCAACTATAGGAGATATAGTGCCAATTGTAGGATAAATTGGGTGTTCACAAATTTATGATAGCTAAGCTCGTGACATCGAAACTAATGATCCAGTGCATACAATAGATTGTATAAATAAATTTTTCCCCAATAGAGTACCTAGCCAAGATAAATCCGTTCACATAAATGGTATACACTCGTCCGGCGTCAGAATGCCAGAGTGGAGGTTGTCAACCCTCAATAGATCTATCCATATCATAAGAGCTTACTCCAGCAGAGTAATTAACAATTCACGATAGTGGGGACTACGGCTAAAGCAACTTAAGCTATCTCATAAACAGTGTTCACAGAAAAATAGTTTTACTTGCGTCCAGAAGCAAGCATCAAAGCATTTATCACATCCCAAGAAATTAAACATAGAAAGCAGTTTAATAGGGATCTATAAACTCACCTCAAGCATCGATTCAAACCGCCAAGTATCATCAAATAGTAGCGAGCAACTCTAGCAACAACCTAAATATAATACTATAGTTTATGCGCTAGCAAATAAGTCACAATAGTTCGTCACGTACGTTACTCATCAATCATATATATATTGTTTTGTAGTTAAAAACGTGACTTGTAGATATCATATCGTTATAAGCATTATAGTATATATATACTTAGACAAAAATATTTATTTTTGACTTGACAAAATTTCGACAGCCTTTCGTGGTAAATTTTAATTTACCCAAATTTATCTTAATAAATTTTCCAACACGATTTCTAACGAAAATTCGGCAGCCTTTCGGCGTCACATAAAAATTTGCCATTTTTAGTAAGTACTCAAATCTCGTCCTAAAAACCCTATTTTCAACACTTTCTCAATCGCCAATGTTTCAACAAGTCATTTTCCCGCAATAGTATCAATTTCCACTTTTAACGCTCAAACTTTTAACGATACACCAAGTATTCACATTTCGCGCTAATACCCTTTTACAAAACGATCCCAACATTCATATACAACATTTAGTAACCATTTCGACACCTAAAACAACTCCGTTTGACTTGAAAATGTCGTTTCGACCACTTTGAAAATCTAGACAGCAAGTACATTATAGTGTTTTTCACAAAAATTAAGTTTTCCGACAGCGAAATTTAAACGACCATATCTTACTCATTTTAGCTCCGTTTTTAGCCCATAATATATCGAAACGAAGGTATTAACTTATATTTCATAATATCGTAGTAAACTAGTGTCAAAACAATTTTTATGACTCTCTATGCCTCATATAAAAATCGGACAGATTATACACTTTTCGTAAAAACTCGTTTTCGAAAATTTTCAAGCGTACCCACTAGTAGTAACACTACTAGTTCCCTCCAGTTATTCATAAACACACTCAAAATCAAAGATTTATCTTCAAGTCCATAAATCTAAAAATATACATTTTTATATTTTACAAGTCTTTCAATTAAACCATTCTCATGCATGGATCTAATAGATCCACCCATAATTTTCATAGATCTAAAATACTTCATGACCAAAAATAATTTTTATCATTTTATTTCAAGAAAATAGTTGATGAGTAACATGCATGCATAGATCTTCAAAGATTATGCATGAAAAAGAGAAAGATGAAAAAAGGTTTAAGAAACAACCTTGAGTAACGACTCTACGCAACCACGACAACCCGATCTACGCTCTAACCAACAAATTATCAACAAGAACCCAACTTCTATAAACTACAACCAAAAAAACTTCTCAAATCGACAAACCAAGAAAACCCATTCTTCTTTATACTTGTACAAACCCTAGGATGTTTTTGTTTTGTGTCAAATCTTCTTAAAATGAAGCTTCAAGAAAATCAACAATGGTGGAAAATGGTGTTGTGTTGGTGCCGTGTGTTTTAGAGAGAGATGGAGAGATATGTGTGTTTTTTTTGAGTGAAGTGTAAGTGTAAATAATGTGTAGTGATGTTAAGATTAAATGGTTAATAAGTTAAAAGGTGTAAGGATATGTAAGTTAAGCTCAAAATGGTAATTGGAAGAAAATTTGGTTTAGCTAGCATGTGGTGAGTTTTGGCCGGTTTTGGGGGTCCCACTTAGGATAAATAATTCAAAATTTTTACTATGGTAACTAGTTAGAAGGTTTAAGGTAAAAAGGTTAGTTAGTTTTAGGTGAATGTCGAAAAGTATATAGTTAAGTTTAAAATTACGTAAAGCTTAAAAATTTGACGAAATATATTAAATTTACGATTTTTCGACGAAAACTGATATTTTATAGTTTATAAAGTATTTTATGCATGCTAACGACGGTTAAACGTAAAAACGACTTAAAATACGAAAACGTGATACGTTAATTAAATATTCACAGAAAATACGATTTATTACTAGAAATAGCAAAATACTAAAATACAGGCATATATAAACATATACAGAAATATTTAAATACGCTGCTCATGAAAATACGATCACGCTGTTAAAAACTAAACAGTTAAGCACATAATTAACAAATAACGAATAATCTCACGGATTATCGTCAATTCATTGACCGTCTTAGCATTTTGGTCAGATTCACAGAAAATGTTCAGAATAATGACTGAGCACAGTGTCAAGTCATTACTCGTCATCAAACAGTTTTTCAGAAAACGTGGGATAACCTCCCGGTTCCAACACAATTAAAGCACATAGTTGACTAAATAAAAAGTCAAAGGGTAAAATAGTCATTTTACAAAGTAGGAAAATTACCAGGTGTTACAATAATCATTAGTGAATCACTAAGAATATATAGTAGTTAATATTTTAATCATGATTAACATAACGTCTTTTGGGTTATAGTGAATCATAAAATAGAATGACAATATTGCTTTTGTATTGAATCATACGTGGTTGGTGAATTGAACAAAAGTGAGCGATTATTGTGAATCATATGCCAAAACATGCATGAATCATAATCCGATTAGCGAATCATTAAAAAGATAAAAAGTGTTTTAACTTTAATCATGTTGTAACTAATAATATAAATTACATTTAAAAACTAAAAAGGTCATAGTTAGTGTTTTGTTAATCAACTATATATATGTGTATAATTTTGTTTATGCAATGATTATCTACTACATATTATTTAATAATTATAATTTACATAATAGTTTACCGGGTAACCAAATGGGCAACACTAACTTCTGTATAAATTGATGCAACGATGGTTCAAAAATAAACCAACAATAGTTTGTGATTAAAAATATAGAACTCCAAATAGGACGATTCGTAAGAAGCAAATATGACGATTTGATTTATGTCAACAAATTTATACACAAGATTTTAATAATCGTGCTTCACCGTGGTGCGTTTTGTATAAATAGATTTCTATTGTAAAGCTTCAAACCGAGAGAGAAGTAAGAAAATATTCACATCTTGGTACGCGTACTTAATATGAATTTCTACATAGATCAAGTGCTTTGAAATTATAGTGAATTGTTATGATATATATTTGGATGACACTGATTTATCTAACATATGAAAATTACAAATTCAACTACATGTGATTTATATATCTTGATTCTTAAGCAAATGATATGTCATCATAAACTCGATCTACTTCTGTAGCACCATCTACAAATATTCTTTTGTCGAAAAAGCCTACAAAATTTATAGAAAAATTTATAACCAAACTGCATTTCATACTTTTATATGGCAATAAGAATCACCAGTAATCAATAACACACAATCACACATACAAGATCCAAGTAAAAATAATTTTTTTTTAAAACACTTAATTAATAACTAGGTTTTACTCAGGTTAAAAATTATCGTTGTACCAATCTATTCGAATTGAAAACTGCGTTTAATGTGTGACTCAGTTGATTTTGGTGGAAACAAAAAGGTTGTCGTTGTAGTATATGAAAATGTGCAAAACAATTAAAGCAAATGACTTAAAATAAAACTAAATCTAATTAAAAGAAAGGTGCAATATTTAAAAACGTAACGGACAGTAAATTGATTAAATGACTAAAAATAAAAGCGTGACGAGAATTAAAAATGGACAAAGTATTAAAATAATAACGTAAAAATTAAACAAGACAAAGTATAAAGAAAATAAACCCAGATCGGAATATATTCCGATCTTACCTTGATCGGAATGTTAACTCACCTTGATCGGAATATTGATCGGAAACCACAGATCGGAATATGTCACTTACCTCAGATCGGAATATCCAACAAACCCCAGATTGGAATGTGAACTAACCTCTGATCGGAATATGGGATAGACTTGGTCGGAATGCTGATCGGAACCCACTGATCGGAATATGTCACCTTACCTGATCGGAATACCACCAACACCTCGATCGGAATATGGCAAAGAGCACCAATCGGAATATCTGTCGTTTACCTGATCGGAATACCCACTTACCTTCTCTGATCGGAATACCAAAGTCTCCCAAATCGGAAAGTTGAAACCCTTTTCCGACCAAGCAATGTAGCTATGGTCGGAATGTAAAACCCCTTTCCGATCACCCCAATCGGAATACAGTAGATGAAAATGAAAATAAGCTAGAAAAATAAGCTATAATCCTAATAAGCACAAGACGAAATTTCTAAGACAAAACGTGTAAAAATAAGCTACTAGACTGAAATTTAACAACTTTTAAGACACGAAAAGGATAAGCTTAACGAAAAACAAACTTTTATATAAAAATAACTTTTATAAAAACTATATAAACTTGAAAATAAGCAAAATAAGCTATGAAAATAAATGATTTAAAACAATCAAAAGCATAAAAATGTAATCTTTAAACAAGTAAGCAAGATAAAAAGCATATAAATCAAAGATTAAAGAAAGGTAGGATGAGATCAACAAGACAAAGTAAAGGTGCGAGAATTAAAAGAAACACTTACTTGAAATTAAAGATATTAAAAGTGCAAGACAAGTATTTAAATTGACATGAAAAGTAAAGGTGCAAGTAAATAAAGGTGGAAGAACTAATTGTCACGATTAGTCAACAAAACTAAATGAAATGAAAATGAGAAGTATTTATAGGTGATTAGAGGGATGGTTAGAGGAAGCTTCCTCCCCTCCTTCCTTTCTTCTTAATTGCGCCCTTAAGTCCTTCCTTCTTAATCTTTTTGTTAATCTTGGACTTTGATGACTTTTGGCTCGGGATTTCTTTGGACTCGTCTTTTAATTCTTTGATAAATAAGACTTGAGTTCCTCGGCTTTAAGTAAACTTCCGTCTTTTGACTTTTTCTTCGATAAATCTTCAGAATTGGTCTTGGACTTCCGTTCTTTTTGCACTCTTGACTTCTTGACTTCGTCTTTCATCTTTTTCTTCAATAAAAGTCCGTAAATGCCCGTGAATTCCCGTGTTTTCTCCACCTTTCACCTTTTCGTCCTAAATCACAACCACAACACAAACCACGCATAATTCCGACATAAAGGACATATAATACACGTTTTGGTCCGGTTATTATTGTAATTAAGTGGTAGAAAAGATGGGTGTTTTCACACCTATCAAATCCCCTACACTTGACAATTGCAATGTCCTCATGCAATGCATTAGTTACAAAGCACGTTTACATTTTTCATCATAATCAATCCACGTTGGCCTTTATTAAAGGGATAGAAAATTATAAACATTAAAAGTAAAGAAATCAAAAAGTATACCTTGGGTTTTGGAAATGTCATGAATAATCATCATCCTCAAGTTTTCACTTTCTCCAAACCAAGCTTAAAAACGAGATCATTGTTATTATAAGTTAGTAAACTATCACGAACTCATGTAGGCCAATTACTCACTTAGACTCCCTTATTCCTAGGTGTATCTCTTATATTTTATTATTGTCTTGAATGATCACGAGGATGCATTGTTTGACTTATTTCGATAGTTATTAAGTCTGAAAATAAAGTGAACGATTTAATCAATAGTTAGCTAAAGGACAAAATCTTTTATAACTGCTTCTCAGGACCTCATAAAGTTCATATCTTGGCATAACTCGCTTCGCGATTTGAGACCTTTCTCGGACCGATATTTGGCAGTGACTTCATACTTCAAACCTTGAGAGACGTTCATGAAATTATGGTCTTCTCTTCATATAGGAATTTCTTCACTTGAAGTTTTGAGAGATTCATACTTTGGACCACGACTTCTTCATTTTTCTCTAATCTTTATTTTGGACTTTGATATACAACGACCCGCCTCCTTTTATGACTTGGATCTATTTATCCTCATACCTTGTTAGGGTCTTTTCGGATACACTTCTCCATGACTTTTGGGGAGTTTTTGCTTTTCGTCGTGTGTCTCGATCCTTCATATTGATTTTCGATAAATGATTCTTTACATCACTTTGGATCTTTAGCAACAAAATATAGCCCTCATGCCTTGTTAGGGCCTTTTCGGACTCGCCAATCTTCGCGTCCCGCTTCAATAAGTTATGCCTTGGACATGAACTCTAATCCATACCGAGCAACTTTTAAACGATCTTGGGCTAGAAGCTAAGTAACTTTTCAAATCGTACAACCTTATTTATTAGCAGATAAATTATTTAGCAAGCGATGGGAGAATAGGCTCATAATTAACTCACATAAATTCACGAAAGAATACCGGACTTATAATTGGCTCTATCATCTCTCGTTCTCCACAGTTTAAAATCTCAAGTAATGAGACTCGTGGATGCTTAGCCTATTAAATCAAAGTTTTGGGTTTTCGAGTCATCTATAGGATCTTGCAAACTCTTAGACTTTTTCAAGTTTAGAAATCGCATTTTAAAGTTCCCTTGATAAACGACTCTCTAGGATCAATTATAGGAACTTGCAAAAAGTTCTTGTTCTTAACCCATGAGAGTTAAGACTTTCGCGTTTTATAGCTCCCTATATAAAAGCCTAGCAAAACTTGACTTAAACACGTTAAGGATACTAGCTAGAGCAAACTTAGATAAGTAAACTCGGGTTGAGTCAAAAGATTCACAACGTTTGAAAATTAAAACCACTCTATTAAAATTTATTCTAGAAAAGAAAGAAAATAACTATACAAAGGGCAAAACTAATGGGCCAAAATAGATCAAAAATTTTGAAAAATGTCGAAAAATTGATTTCTCGATTAAAATGAGGACAAATACAAGGAAAATACCACTTAACTTCGATAGAAGTCCCCCCTACACTTAACATAAACATTGTCCTCAATGTTTAAGCATGTGGGAGTAAACTCCCCTACACTTAGGACATTGTGCACTTTGTTTAAATCTCGCTAAGGAAAAGACAACTAAAGAGATTCCTATTTTATAAAATAGTGAATCGAAAAGAGTTTAGGATAGAACCGGGAAGAAGTGAACACGGAATCACGGGTCGTCAAGAATCATCAAGAGTGTGTCTTTGAAGCTTAAATCCCTGATTAAGAAGTGAGGAGAGGAAATAGCAAACCAAAGGGTCTCCCCCTACACTTATGATAAAGAAAGCGAAAAGATGGATACATGGGTTGCCTCCCAAGAAGCGCTTGATTTTTGTTAACCGAGTCATTAGCCTGACTCGACCTTGATCATCGACGGAAGAAGCATGAAACATATCCACCAGGATCAAAGACATAGTTTTCGTCCATCAATAAGCACAAGCTTAAGGCGAACAAGGCAAGCCAAAGAAGAGTAGGAAAGGTTCCCAAGCAGTGATGGAGCATGGTGGAAGCAAGTATAGTGAGGTGCAAGCATGGCTTCAATATTTCCAAATATTTTTCCTTTTATTTCGTTAGGTGGATACTGAGATGGCTTAAGAATAGCAATACCGGGGTCAAACACCTTTTCCTTTAGGGGAAAATAGCACTCAGGCTCAGCAGAGTGTGAAGAAGATCTGCGAAGAAGCACAACCTCGTCCTCAGAAGGTGGACAAAGAGGTTTTAACTCATACGTGCTGCGGATATTGGTGTCGACCGGTTTCTTCTCCTTTGAAAGAATGTTCTTCAAATCCAAAGTAGGATCAAGACGATAATCTTCAAAGTCCAAAGGAGGTGCATCACTCTCATGAGGGAAGTAAGTGTTAAGAAATGCAGAGAAGTCTTCCTCAAATGAGTAATCGTCCAAAGTAGGATCGAGTGATGGCGGAGGATCTTCATCAAATGTAGGTGCAATGTCATCAGTAGAAGTATCGCTCGAAAGAGTATCTACATCCTCAAAATCATCAAAGGTGGGCATGTCCGGATACTCAGAAGTAAGGTCATCATAATCATCCGAGTCTGAGCTAGAATCATCATCATAAGCATCAAAGACTGGTGGAGAATCATAAATGGGAGAAGGTTCCAAAGTAGGGAGAGAATCATCCACATCATCATGAAAAAGTGGATTATCGATGCAAGAGTCGAATAGAGGATTGTTGTAGACAACGAAGTCATCATGCACATTAATCATATTCACTGATTCTCGTTCTCCAAAGGTTGTACTGGTAAGCTTCCCCATTTTGAAAACTTGTGCATCATCCCCGACTCTTAAGATTAACTCACCTTCGGCCACATCCACTAAAGCTCGTCCGGTTCTCAAGAATGGCCGACCAAGTATTAAAGGAATACGAGGGTCCATTTCATAATCAACGACGACAAAATCGACCGGGAAAGTAAATGTGCCAACTTTAATAAACACGTCTTCGGCTATACCAACGGGGTAAGCGAGAGTGCGATTTGCAAGTTCAAGAGTTATCTTTGTTGGAGTGAGGTCGGGCAATGATAGTGTTTTCCAAACACTCAATGGCATCAAATTAATACTAGCCCCGAGATCAGCAAGGGCAGTAAATTCTTCAGTTTTGTTGAACACGCAAGGCAACACAAAACGACCGGGATCTCCAAGTTTTTCCGGAAGTTCTTTAAGAATAACTGCAGAGCAGTTTTCATTTAAGCGTGTGTTGGCGAGCTCAATCAGCTTCTCCTTCTTGTTAAGCAATTCCCTAAATGCTTTAACAAATTTGGGCATGTTGACAAGTGCTTCAAGAAAGCTAATGTTGAAGTTCATTTGAGAAATCATCTTCACATAGCGTGTCACTTCGGAGTCCTCCTTGGTTAGCATTTTGGTCTTGCCTAAACGAGAAGGATATGGGATATTGGGTTTGGGTGGTGAAGGAGCAGGTGTAGGTAAAGGTTGAGATGTTGAAGGGTCATTCGTGGGAACTTCATCACGTCGAGGCGGAGACGGTAATGGTGCACTAATACTAGGTGTAGGAGGAGTAGGGACACATGGTGGTGGAGGAGGTGTAGATGATGGTGGTTGGATTGGTGGTCCTACGATGGTGACTCCACTACGAGTAGTAATAGCACTCACATTGGCTCGCGGATTAGTGACGGTGTTTGAAGGTAGAGAACTTGAAGAAGAAGGTTGAGCGGCGGGCAAGAAACTAGCAAGCATATTCTTCAAATCATTGGTTTGATTGCTGAAGGAGGATTGAATATTATCTCGAAGCTCAGATCTTATCTCATGTCCTTGCTTGGTAATATCTCCTTTCAAATTGATAATTTGGCTCTGCAAATTCTTGATTTGCTCACCTTGGGTTCTCATGATGGCCTCAACATCCGGAATAATGGGTGGGGTTTGTTGGGCGGGTTGGTGATAAGGATTAGAAGCTCTTGGTGGGATTTGGTTGCTTCTATTGTAGTTGTTGGCGGGGTTTTGGTTTTGAGGAGAAAAACCGGGTGAAAGGTAGTTGTTTGATCGGTAACTCAGCAGATTTCTATCCCCTTGAGGTCGAGCTTGGTAATTTTCCGGTGAATAATTACCATAAGCTGCATACACATTTTCCGGATTTCCTTGTGTCGAAGGACAATCGGTGTATGGGTGTGGACCGCCGCATGTTTCACAAGGAGTAGCAACAACTTTAACTTGTTGTTGTTGTTGGTTTGAAGCCAAGAGTTGCATACTTCTGCTCATTTCAGTCAGCACACGGGTGAGTTCGGTCATATCAGGGTTTGCTGAAGTGGAGGAAACAGTGACTCTCGGATTGTTCCTTGAAGAAGCAGAGGAATCCCAGTTTTGTGGTGAGTAGTCATGTGCTCAATAAGCTCTCTACACTCCTCGGGTCTCCTTTTCATGAATGTGCCACCGGCGGCTACATTAATCGTATCACGATCTCGAAAAGTCAAACCGTTGTAGAAAGTATCAATTAAGTTCACGGGTAGCATGTTGTGGTTTGGACATCTATCGATCAAGACATTATATTTCTCCCAAGCATCAAAAAGAGATTCATCAGGATCTTGCATGAAACCGCTGATTTGATTGCGAAGGCTCGTGACCATGGATGGTGGAAAGTAGCACGACAAAAAGCGTTGAGTCATGTCATCCCAAGTGTGAATAGAATTCTTCGGGAGACGATCAAACCATTTCTCGGCATGATGTAATAAAGTATGTGGAAAGAGTTGTAGGCGAAGTTCATCCATTGTGGCACCAGCCAACTTCATGCTTTGGGTGATTGTAATGAACTTGTCGAGGTGTTTGTTGGCATCATCATCAGGCAATCCACGGAATGGGTTAGTTTGCACTTGCTGAATCATGTGGTGCTTCAACGAAAACTCAGGAGCGTTGATTTGCATCGGCGCAATCGGTCCTCCTCGTCCAAACATGGTAGGTTGACAAAGTTCCTCCATGGTCCGAAGATCGGGCTGTGGAAGAACATTGTTGTTATTATTAAGGTGCGGTGGATTATTGTTGTTGACACCTGACATAGCTAAATCTTCTTGAGTCTCGGGCTCTTGATAATTAGAAGATCTAGTACGCATACACCTGAAAATGCAAAAGAAAACAATACCAAATACAAATACAATATATATACACAATAAAAATAAAATCTTTTTGGATTTTTGAAATTTTTAATTTTTATGGATTTTTATCAATTTTTTAATTTTTATGATTTTTTGAATTTTTTTATGCAAGAAAAATAACGCTCACAAGTGAACGGATCCCAAAAAGCAACGCGTCTCTCACAGAAAACCGTTAATCTTTACGAAAAGAGCCGGCAGCGGCGCCATTTAATAACTAGGTTTTACTCAGGTTAAAAATTATCGTTGTACCAATCTCTTCGAATTGAAAACTGCGTTTAATGTGTGACTCAGTTGATTTTGGTGGAAACAAAAAGGTTGTCGTTGTAGTATATGAAAATGTGCAAAACAATTAAAGCAAATGGCTTAAAATAAAACTAAATCTAATTAAAAGAAAGGTGCAATATTTAAAAACGTAACGGAAAGTAAATTGATTAAATGACTAAAAATAAAAGCGTGACGAGAATTCAAAATGGACAAAGTATTAAAATAATAACGTAAAAATTAAACAAGACAAAGTATAAAGAAAATAAACCCAGATCGGAATATATTCCGATCTTACCTTGATCGGAATGTTAACTCACCTTGATCGGAATATTGATCGGAAACCACAGATCAGAATATGTCACTTACCTCAGATTGGAATATCCAACAAACCCCAGATTGGAATGTGAACTAACCTCTGATCGGAATATGGGATAGACTTGGTCGGAATGCTGATCGGAACCCACTGATCGGAATATGTCACCTTACCTGATCGGAATACCACCAACACCTCGATCGGAATATGGCAAAGAGCATCAATCGGAATATCTGTCGTTTACCTGATCGGAATACCCACTTACCTTCTCTGATCGGAATACCAAAGTCTCCCAAATCGGAAAGTTGAAACCCTTTTCCGACCAAGCAATGTAGCTATGGTCGGAATGTAAAACCCCTTTCCGATCACCCCAATCGGAATACAGTAGATGAAAATGAAAATAAGCTAGAAAAATAAGCTATAATCCTAATAAGCACACGACGAAATTTCTAAGACAAAACGTGTAAAAATAAGCTACTAGACTGAAATTAACAACTTTTAAGACACGAAAAGGATAAGCTTAACGAAAAACAAACTTTTATATAAAAATAACTTTTATAAAAACTATATAAACTTGAAAATAAGCAAAATAAGCTATGAAAATAAATGATTTAAAACAATCAAAAGCATAAAAATGTAATCTTTAAACAAGTAAGCAAGATAAAAAGCATATAAATCAAAGATTAAAGAAAGGTAGGATGAGATCAACAAGACAAAGTAAAGGTGCGAGAATTAAAAGAAACACTTACTTGAAATTAAAGATATTAAAAGTGCAAGACAAGTATTTAAATTGACATGAAAAGTAAAGGTGCAAGTAAATAAAGGTGGAAGAACTAATTGTCACGATTAGTCAACAAAACTAAATGAAATGAAAATGAGAAGTATTTATAGGTGATTAGAGGGATGGTTAGAGGAAGCTTCCTCCCCTCCTTCCTTTCTTCTTAATTGCGCCCTTAAGTCCTTCCTTCTTAATCTTTTTGTTAATCTTGGACTTTGATGACTTTTGGCTCGGGATTTCTTTGGACTCGTCTTTTAATTCTTTGATAAATAAGACTTGAGTTCCTCGGCTTTAAGTAAACTTCCGTCTTTTGACTTTTTCTTCGATAAATCTTCAGAATTGGTCTTGGACTTCCGTTCTTTTTGCACTCTGGACTTCTTGACTTCGTCTTTCATCTCTTTCTTCAATAAAAGTCCGTAAATGCCCGTGAATTCCCGTGTTTTCTCCACTTTTCACCTTTTCGTCCTAAATCACAACAAAAACACAAACCACGCATAATTCCGACATAAAAGACATAAAATACACGTTTTCGTCCGGTTATTATTGTAATTAAGTGGTAGAAAAGATGGGTGTTTTCACACCTATCATTAATCAAAGATAAATTTTTGGTTGAAAGAATAGACAAACAAATTCACAAATTCATTACAAAAATAACAACTTAAAAGAGTAATATTCAAGTCCCAAACCATACCTTTGGTAAGTACTCCAAGCATGCAACTAAGATCTCAGTAAGCATGTTACTTTTTGTTACGAATGCAAGCTTGTGTGCGTTGTCCCTACACTGCTGCAATGTCTTTAGTGCGTCTTCATACAACCCACTGGCACAAAATATAATTGATAAGCCTAATGCAGAAAACAAAACCTGGTGATATTAATTAATTCTAGACTACAAACAACGTAATATCGCATAACATCTTATCTAAGGTTAGATAACTAACACCATATATAATATCTTTTGTTCGGAGTTATATAAAATATTAATCGTAGCAGCGAAAGTAGTTACTAACTTGGCAGTGGTGGCTGGTCTAAAATCGTGAGGAAATTCATCAAATGCTATATCAATCTGCAAAAGACATAAAAAATAATAATAAGAAAACAGTTTATGAAGAGAACAATATTAGTTATGAATAAACTCATTAATGTTATATAAAGGTTTGAAATAGATGAAAGAAGCTTCTTGTACAAGATTAATATTAATTTTTTTTTATTTTGTTACAAATCTTCAATAAATCCCTTAATTAACTCCTACATTTACTCTTTTTATTGACTTGTCATTTTTCAGAATTAACTCCACACGTTTTCCCTTTAACATTTCAATACATTCTATATATAATTTTAGCTATTCGACTACAACAAATGATAGGAGGAATTACACAGCTTCAACATTTCTTTAAATAGAGAAATTTATCTAACATTGCCATCTTTATCAAAGGACATTAAATTTGATAGAATACAGTTAAAGGTTTTCATTTACATGCAACATTGCCCGAAATACATATCTGATTACTTCAACCTGTGGCGTTTTTTTAGTTACCATATTTGTTGATTTTTCAACTTTTCAACATTCAACAAATTGGATACACCCCTTATAGGATACTAGACGAGTACCCGCGCATAGTGGCGGGTTTCTAGTTTCGACAAAATTTTAGTGAGGAATAATTGTATTTTGGCAAACTGTGTTTGTGGCGCCAGAAATCCTTTTTAATACTGTTTTTGTGATAGCATAGTTACGTTGGGTTTCAATATTGTCAATCTGTGCGAAATTGTCTAGTCAAATAGTTTTCAACACAAGACAACTTGGGTGTTTAACTTGAACAAAAAAGACCATATGATCATATTAATCCTGATGAGCCTTAAACAATAATCTATCATAAATTTTTATTCTCTATCATTATCGTCCATATGAGTCAAACAAGAAAACATAAAAGGAATAGAGCAACCCTCAACCCATTTGAACCCACAGTTAACACATTAGGTGTGTTTATCTACAAATTCATGACTACAACTAAAGTTATTTTTGTTGGTAAACCAAATCCAGCCCTACCTGTTGCAACTTTAGTGACAATTGACATACTTGGTCTCATCCCCTTGATACAAACAGACACGTGATATTTTAACTTACAAATGGGCCTTTTGGATTAAATTCGGTATTGGGTCATAAAAAACATTGGGTCGTAAAAGACATTAGGTCGTAAAAACATCTGAAGTGGATGGGTTAGTCAAACTTGACCAGTTTAGACTTTAGATCCTACTCATAAAATAACAAATGGATAAGCTAGTACAAAAGATTTATATATACGTACCATTTTGTCAACAAATAATTTACAACAATAGCGCACATGTGCAAATAATTTTCAAAGTTTCTATCCAGAGGTTTGTGATAAGTTAATAGTCAACCTAAACAAAAGGCAAGAAATATCTACCATTAAACCTATTAACAATATTACTAATGTAATATTGATTCTTTAATCCAGGGGTGCATGAAAAATGAAAAGAGTGCCTTGCCACGCCATGATACAATCAGCTTTTGATACTTGTAGGCTTCAGCTTTTATATATGTCTTGATACAATCAGCTTTCAATATTCCTTGAAAACATAGGTTATGCCATACTAAAAGTAGAGTTGTTGAGCAAGAACAAGTGTGTCATAATCAATATTACATTCGTTCATACAATGCACAGTATAAAAAGTTACAAACTTACCATTTGTTGAAGAGTTATATGTAATCTGAAATCCTCTAATCTATATCCAAACTTGGTGGCAACTCGATCCAGTTTCACTGCAAATACCATACTGTGATCTTCTTTTAAATTCTTCATCCGTCACAACCTCGCCAAGAGGAAAATGAAGGCTAAATTTGAGTCAGTATTATTAATTTCTCTTTTTGCCTCAGCTACATTCGGAGACATGATGATTGCTTCATAAAATTTCTTATTTAAATGTATTCATGTTTCATCATAAATGTTTCCTTCTTCTTCGGAGCGCTTATTATAATACATTTGTAAAGAAATTTTTCGTTTTTTAAATATCAACCACTTTGATGCAAATCCAAGACATTCCAGAGTCCCTACACAAATACCAGGCCTTTTATAAACCTTATGTCCAAAACAAGGATCCACATGTCACTAAGGATTAGGATCATTACAAAGACGTGGTTGATACACATAATAACTGCATTTTAGTTAGGATATTTCCAAACCAATAGTAAAAAATGCATTAAATCCAGAAAGAAGAATCCAAATTAGATAAGGTTTAAAGACGTGGTTGAATGTATAAATCCTAGTTCCTTCCCATCAAAAGAAATAATCATCGATAACTCCTGAAGTAACCTCATATCAAGACCAAAACTATTATAATCATTTAAAGGCAGAGTATCAAGCCAACAACCCAAATCAGCAGGTTCAGATGACGTGTCGGCGTTAATTACACAACAGCTAGATACATCGCCCATAAGAGGCTTTATATTTGTAAAAAAAGTATTCAACAGTTCATTGATATAGAACAAGAATTACAAAATGTCAATATAAAAGTGCATCTATGATTAAGAAAAAACATAAAGATCCATAAAAGATTGGTATAGAAAGCATATTTTGAAGATCGAGTTTAGAGCAGTAACAAAAAATACAAAGTTAGCTTAAAGCTCTACAAATTTCAAGACATATTTCGAAAATGGAGTCTGGAGCATATCATTTAGAGCAACAAATATAAAGTAAGAAAAAACAGAATTAAGATCCATATAAGAGTGGCATTAACAACATCTTAGAAGATACACTAACCTGAATTGTTTCAGTAGTGGGCGGCTTGACGTTGATGGTGCTCAATATCATCCTTTATCCTTCATAAATTTCCATCTTCCATACCATATCCATATCCTTCAGTGCAGGTTGAAGCTTTATAAACAATCTACATCAGCAATAGGTATCATCAAGTTAAAGTATTATAATTTCTTTGCAAAAAACTAAAAAAACCACCATAAGAAACCTTCATAAGAAACATGTCATCAGAAATAGTTTCCAAAAAGATAATAAAGAATAAAAAAATAATGACGATTCAAAGATTAGAGTAGTACCGTAAAATACAGACCCATTACGACGTCCATTAATTTGTTTCCCTCCTCCTCAAACACAATGCGTTTTCTTCTTGTTTGTCCTCCGGTTTC